>JADLZN010011677.1:0-376802 GCA_018155175.1 Sinocyclocheilus anophthalmus | reverse complement strand
CAATTTCAGCAGGCAACTATTTTTTACAGCTACATTATTGTTCCAGCCACATTAATCATCACAAAATGATTATATATAAATTGTCAGTTTTGTTGTTTTACACACATGCACACAGACATTATTTCATACACGACATTGTCTTGAGATGCAAGAAACATAGACATATGGTAAGAAATCTGTAGAGGCGCCCATAACAACAAAAGACAATACTTAATTGAACCTTTTCTGATAAGAAGTGTACGCTGCAAACACGAGCATTTTTGACGATCCTTTCTGTCCAATCTACTCGTTTTATCGCGTTTAACCACAGCAGACGTCGTTTTTTTGTCTGGCAGTGGCTGCAGATATGCGATCAAATTTCTAATTAGAGGCTGTATTACGTAGATTCTGGCAACCAACATCACAACAAGATGATATTTTAAACTCCTCATGTAGCCGAATCTGCGCTGGTTTGAACTGGTGCCGCCTCCCAGTTTTCTTGCTTTGTAGCTGCCGTCCCGCTAGCCTTGTTGACTTCGCGACCCTAGTTCCAGTTGTTGCCTGCCGTGCGTCACTCAAAACAACAGGCCCAATCAGAAGAGGAGGCTCATGATATTAATTATACAGACCAAAATTCACCTGTCTCAGCGAGCTCCTAGAGCGATCTGTAAAAATATTTGAGATGGTTTTTTTGTAGCTGTCCTGCAAAATATATATTCTTAAGTAACATCAAAACCTCAAATACAAACTCCAGTAAGGGCAAATATGTGTCCTTGTCCACTCAAGGTCATAACAATAATAATGTATTTAACACTAAATCCGTCCAGATTAAAATAAGGCTTAAATTCAGCTCTTCCAGTTAACTCCGACATCAGTGTTTAAAAGGTCTAAAAGAATCACCACCTAAGCACACCATCCCCCCCACTGTGGAGAATCAACAACTGTCAGACGATCTGAATGAGTTCTACTGCGGGTTTGAAAAGACACCCCACACCCGCTCTGAAGACCTCTCCACACAACCATTCACACCTCCACCAACCCCCCTCTCCCCCACACCTGCAAATCAGATCAGCGAAGAAGAGGTGAGCCAGGTCTTCCGGAAGCAGAAAAGGAAAAAAAGCACCAGGCCCAGACTGTGTTCCACCAGTCTGTCTGAAATCCTGTGCTGACCAGCGGGTCCCCTAAACGAGGTTAGGCCCCATCTTCTCACAGATCTTCAACAGATCACTAGAGCTTTGTGAAGTCCCTTCATGCTTCAAACGCGCCACCATCATCCCCGTCCCAAAGAAACCCAAAATTACTGGACTTAATGAGTACAGGTCTGTGGCTCTAACGTCTGTGGTCATGTAGTCTTTTGAAAAACTTTTTGAAAACTGAAGGACATTATTGGACCCTTGCTGGATCCTCTTGAGTTTGCCTACAGAGCAAACAGGTTTGTGGACGATGCAGTAAACATGGGACGCATTATGTTCTGCAACATCTAGACAAACCAGGCACTTATGTGAGGATCCTGTTCGTGGACTTCAGCTCAGCCTTCAACACTATCATCCCAAACCTCCTCCTGCCCAAACTATCTCAGCTCTCCTTGCCCACCTCCGTCTGTCAGTGGATCCACAGCTTCCTGACAGACAGGCAGCAGCTAGTGAGTCTGGGAAAATACACATCCAGCACCCGTATGATCAGCACTGGTGCTCCTCAGGGTTTTGTTCTCTCTCCACTGCTCTTCTCCCTTTACACAAATGACTGCACATCTAAAGACACCTCTGTTAAGCTCCTGAAGTTTGCAGACGACACAACTCATCGGCCTCATTCAGGACGGTGACGAGTCTGCTTTCAGACAGGAGGTCGAGCAGCTGGCTGTCTGGTGCAGTATCAACAACCTGGAGCTCAACACGCTCTAAACTGTGGAGATGACCGTGGACTTCGGGAGAAACCTCCCTGCACTCCCCCCAGTCACCATCATGAACAGCATTGTGGCTGCAGTGGAGTCTTTCAGGTTCCTGGGCACAACCATCTCTCTGGACCTGAAGTGGGACAATCACATTGTCTCCATTGTGAAAAAGGCCCAGCAGATGTTGTATTTTCTTCGCCAGCTGAGGAAGTTCAATCTGTCACAGGAGCTGCTGAAACAGTTGTACTCTGCTATCATTGAATCTGTCCTCTGCACTTTTATAACTGTCTTGTTCAGCTCAGCTACCAAATCTGATCTCAGAAGACTACAGAGGGTAGTCCGTACTGCTGAGCGAATCATTGGTCCAACCCTCCCTTCTCTCCAAGAACTGTACTCGTCCAGAGTGAGCATAAGGGCTGGCAGAATCACTCTGGACCCCCTCACATCCAGCACACTCCCTCTTTTAACTGTTGCCATCTGGTCGACGCTACAGAGCTCTGAGCATCAGAACGACCAGACACAGGAACAGTTTTCTTCCCTCAGGCAATCCATCTCATTATCACTTGACAATAACTGTGGAACACACTATTTATTCATTCATACACTTATTTATCTAACACACAAACTCAGTCTACACCTCAAATTTGCTCATAATATACCTGTACATACAACTGTCTTTTGTTATATACCTGTACATACAATTGCGATCTGTGTATTTTTATTCCTTATTTACTTGTTCTATTTTTCTATTTTTTATTCTCTGTGTTTTTGTTCTGTCACTGTCACTCTGTTACACTGTTGAAGCTTCAGTCACGAAAACAAATTCCTCGTATGTATAAACATACCTGGCAATAAAACTCATTCTGATTCTGATTCTGATAAATGAGTCTGAATGCAGAAGCGAGATGCATGTGCACACCTGCGGCGGGCCGAGTGAGACGTCTCGTTCTCGCTGCCTCCTGAGGGTGAACGTCTGTGAGCTTTGGGGAATTTGGGGGATTTGTTCCGCTCGCTGGAGTTGTACAGACCGCTGAGGAAAAACAAAGACGGGACGGCTTAGAGAGGACAAGAATGCACAAATAAAACAGACGCAAAAACTACAATGGCATTAGTATGGAATACCATAATATCATACCGTAGTCCATGAATATAAACCAGTGCTGTTATTGTTAAGTTAAACTATTAAAAATCATTTTCGGTAACTGAAATAATTACATAACATAAAATAGAAATACTAGATGAATAACTTAAAAAGCTTAAAGAAAAAATGTTAACTTGGCAACTACATGAAATAAAATAAGTTTAATAAAATAAGCTTAAGCTGGAGTACTAAAAATTAAAGCTATATAGAAATAGAAAAAAAATGAGCACAAAATTGGCTAAACAATCCTTGTATTAAACTGAAGAATGAACATATAAAATAAAGCCAATTCAAATATAAATAGAATTGCAATACTAATGGGAAAAAAATTGTTAGGTAAGGTTAAATTTCAACCTATAGCATGATTATATATAAAATAACACAATTATTTAAACTTAAATGTAAACTTAAACACTGAAAGAAAAAGCTAAATTATAAATAACTCCAACTAAATTAATAAAATAAATTTAAGTTATACAGAAATATAAAACAGACAGCCTTATCAAAAATGTAGTTATTAATATTCAAAATATTAATCAATACAGCTAAAGTTAAGATATGTTTAAGGTGTGAGGTACCGAAATTAAAGTATATATATTATATCAAAATAAAATAATACATAAATACAAAAATTATATACTATATATAATTTAAAAATGACTAAAGCACTAAAAAAAAGTAATTAAACATAAAATATAAATAAAAAGCTAATTCAAAATATTATTAAATACTAATAGTAAGTTACTAAAACTGAAATAAAAATAAATAAAAAAACACTAATGACTCAAAATGTACTATGCACATAATAAGCATATTAAACCTTAGGAAATTAAAATGAAAACTGAAAATATAAAAGTTAATTCAAAATATTAATAAATACTATACAAAATAACACTAAAAAAAATACTGATATGAATCTAACAGCACAATGGTAATTATGAGCTATATCTGTGTTCATTGTTATTAATCTCTCAGTGCTGTACCTTTGTGGGGCGTCTTCCTCCCATGGTGCACTGGGCTTGTTCTGCGGCTCTGAAGTGCTGTCTGTCTTTGTTTTGGGACTTTTGGGGAAAATGCAATGAAACACAGTGTTGACTTCAGTGGTTTCATTTGAGAGAGTCTGTAAAAGCTTGACACTCTAAAATGAGATCTCAATGGTTTCTCCAGATTACTGCACCGAATCTCCTGCATCTCAGGTGTTTCTCCTGAGAAAAAGACCCCAATAATCTCACACAGAGGTCCTCAATATGAGTATCACTTTCTCCCAGGATCCACGACCTGAGCTGCTTTGCACATTCATTTTATAGACTGGATGTCAACTACTGACTCATTCGGGTCTATTTTTAGATCTCTTTAGGAGAAACATCCGAGAAAAAGTTGATACACCAATGAAACGAGAACTTCATCAAGTGTCTTAAACTGAAAATGATTTTCTTCCTCAGTATTTTTGTTTTTTTTCCAAAATATCTAATCTTTCAAATCCAGATACACTTAATTGAGATATAAAGTCTTGTTTTCTGAAAAATGCATCAAAATAAAGTGAGTTTATGCTTAAAACAAGAAGAAATATCTATCAATGAGGTCAGAAAAATAATTTCCCCTTTGAATTAAGTTTAAGTTTCTGACCTCATCGGCGGATATTTATTTTAAGCTTAAACTCACTTAATTATGATCAAGAAGACAGGATTTAACATATTAATATCAAGTCATTTAGCTTCTCCAGTAAATGTATCTGGATTTAAGAATGTCTACACGGCAAGAAATTGTTCTTCCTCAGTACTTGTCTTGTTTTCAGTACAAAAATATATGATGCATTTACTTAAGAATCAAAATAACTTGATATTAAGTCTTGTTTTCTGAAAAACATTATTAGAATTAAGTGAGTTTATGCTTAAAACAAGAAAAAATATCTGTAAATGGGGTCAGTAAAATAATCCCTTTTCCCTTTAGATTTAGTTTATTTTCCTGAACCCAGATTTTTGTATGTTTTAATCATAAACTGACCAAATTTTGATGCATTTTTTCTGAAGATTTTCAGAATCTGAAAGTAATTTTGGTTCTCAAGCAAATGCATCTAAAGAATGTTTAAAGATGATGTGTCGGCAACAACTGGATGAAGTGTGTTCCAATTGATTTGTGTAGCACTTGTCTCAGATGTTTCTCCTCAAATTCCTTAAGAGAACTAAAAATAGACCCAAATGAGTCAGTAGTTGACATACAGACTATAAAATGAATGTGCAAAGCAGCTCAGATCATTTGATGCTGGGAGAAAGTGATGAGAAAACTTCTGAAACTGGAGGAGATCCGTGTGAGATTATTGGGATCTTTCTCTCAGGAGAAACATCTGAGATGCAGGAGATTCAGCGCAGTCTCCATTTGATGGAGGAATGATTTATGGAAGGAATAAATCATTGTTTGCAGTGAAAAAGTGACTCCAGAGCAATAAAGCACTGTAATCACATAACGTGTTGAATACCTCTTGACCGGTGTAAGTGCAGTGCTTTTGGACTGGCCTTCGCTCGCGTTCTCCGTCTTGGTGATCGACTGGCCTCCGTTGCTCCGCCCTAAAGCACATAATCCCCAAACATGAGTGCTTTTGTGGCCAAAAACATCAGTCTGATGTTACTTTGTCCATCCAGTTCACCAGAACAATTCCTGCGTCCATCTGTATCCTCTACTCAAGCCCTCTCTAGTGTCTGCTCTATTGTTTCGGGTGATTGAAGGCCGTTTCCATGATTAAGTGTGGCGAGTGATTGGGCAAACAATGTTGGGTGCAGGCATTGACCATCGTCCGACCGTGTCATTGTCACACCCATCACACACTCACACACACACACACACCCACTCACACTCACGACACTCACTCACACACACCTCACACACACACTCACACACACACAAAACAAACACACACACACACACACTCACACCACTCACACACACACACTCACACCACTCACACACACACACAACCCCACACACACTCACAATCACACACAAACTCACACCACCACAACAACACACACACACACACACACCACACACACCACCCACACACACACACACAAACACCACCACTACACACACAGATACACACACAGACACAAACAAACACACACAAACACACACACACACGACACACCACACACACACACACACACACTCCCCACACACACACACACAAAACACTCCCACACAAACACACACCACACACACCCACACAACACACTCAACACACACACACACACACACACACCCAAACACCACACTCACACACACACTCACACACACACACACACACACACACACACACCCACACACTGACACTCACACCACAAACACACAAACCTCACAGCCACACAAACACACAGAGTGCACACACACACACCCCACACCCCCACACACACAAACACACTCACACTCACACTCACACACAAACACACAAACACTCACACACACAAACCACACACAACACACCACCACACAACACACTCACACACACACCACCACCCGACCACACACACGCCACTCCACACAAACACACACACACACACACTCACACCTCACACTCACACACAAACACACACACACTCCCACCCCACACACACACACCCACAAACACACTCACACTCACACACACTCCAACACACAACACACACACACACCACACACAGTCCACCACACACACACACACACACACCACAAAAACACACCCCCCCCACCCCACAAACACACACACACACACAACCCACCAACACACTCACACAAACCCCCAGCCACCCCAACACACACACCCACTCACACTCACACCCACACACACACACAACCCACACACACACTCACACTCACTACTCCACACACACACACACACACACTCACACAACACACACACACACACACTCACACCACACACTCACACACCACACACACACACACCCCCACACACACACACTCACACACACACACAAACACTCCCAACTCCAACACAACCCACAAACACTCACACCAAACCACACACACACACACGCACACACATAACACACCCACCACACACACACACATACACACACACTCACACTCACACTCACAACACCAACACACACACACAAACCTCCACACAAAACCACACACCCACACACACAAACACACCCACACACCACAACACACACACACACACACCACACACACACACACACACACACACGACTCACACTCACACCACCGACACACCACCACACACACACACTCACACACACACACCCACACACACACAAAAAAACACACACACACACAAACAAAAACAAATACAAACACACACAAACACACACACACCACACCCACACACCACACACACACACACCAACCACACACATTCCTGGTCCTCAGGCCCAACAACAACAGCATTTATCTGAATCGCATGCCCGCGGAGCGCTGAAGTGAACACGCTTTCACAAAGAACAGACTGATCGCACACCTGAGCCTCATGTCATGTGACACTCTGGGCTTCTTAAACGCTTCTTTGTAAGAAATGTTGAAAAAGTGAAACAGCTGTCAGTGTAATTAACGTTCAGCACCACGACTGAGCCTACATTAAATACCTATAGTGTTTGGTATGGTTTTGCTAGCTAGCTTTAGTGTGTTCTGCGTGGTTTCTAGTAGTTCTAGGATGTTTCCTGTAGTGCTAGGTGTTTTCATAGGCTTTAGGTAGTTTTTTGCTATGATGTTTTGTGTGGTTGCTAGATAGTTGCTAGGATGTTTCCTGTGGTTGCTAGGGTGTTTTATATGGTTTCAAGGACGATTCTAGGGTCTTCTGTGTGGCTGTTAGGTATTTTGTAGGGCGTTTTGTGTGGTTGCTAGGTAGTTGCTAGGATGTTCTGTATGGTGGCTAGGTAGTTGCTAGGATGTTTCCTGTGGTTGCTAGGTAGTTGCTAAGGTGTTTTATATGGGTTCAAGGACGATTCTAGGGTCTTTTGTGTGGTTAAATACTTTGTAGGCTGTTTTGTTGGTTGCTAGGTATTGTTAGGGTGTTCTGGGTGGTTGCTAGGTAGTTGCTAGGGTGTTCTATAGGGCTGTTAGATAGTTGCTAGGATGTTTCCTGTAGTTGCTAGGGTGTTTTATATGGTTTCAAGGACGATTCTTTACAGTTGCTAGGGTGT
The DNA here is from genome assembly GCA_018155175.1 of Sinocyclocheilus anophthalmus. NCBI lineage: Eukaryota > Metazoa > Chordata > Actinopteri > Cypriniformes > Cyprinidae > Sinocyclocheilus > Sinocyclocheilus anophthalmus. The sequence goes on along the minus strand of JADLZN010011677.1, from coordinate 368,635 downwards.
TTTGTTGTTTGGTTGCTAGGTAGTTGCTAATGTATGCTGTTTGGTTGCTAGGTAGTTCCTACGGTGTCTATATGGTTGCTAGGTAGTTTCTAAGATGTTTGTATGGTTTTTAGAGAGTTGTTAGGGTGTTTGTGTTGTAAGTAGGTAGTTGCTAGGGTCTTCTGTGTGGTTGCTAAGTAGTTGCTAAGGTGTTTTTGTGGTTGCTAGGTAGTTGCCAGGGTATTTTGTACAGTTGTGAGATGGTTTCTAGGGTGTTTTGCATGGTTGCTAGGTAGTTGCTATAGTGCTCTTTGTGGTTGCTAGGTAGTAGCCAGGGTATTTTGTACAGTTGTTAGATAGTTTCTAGGGTGTTTTGCATGCTTGCTAGGTAGTTGCTATAGTGTTCCGTGTGGTTGCTAGGTAGTAGCCAGGGTATTTTGTACAGTTGTTAGATGGTTTCTAGGGTGTTTTGCATGGTTGCTAGGTAGTTGCTATAGTGCTCTTTGTGGTTGCTAGGTAGTAGCCAGGGTATTTTGTACAGTTGTTAGATGGTTTCTAGGGTGTTTTGCATGGTTGCTAGGTAGTTGCTATAGTGCTCTTTGTGGTTGCTAGGTAGTAGCCAGGGTATTTTGTACAGTTGTTAGATAGTTTCTAGGGTGTTTTGCATGCTTGCTAGGTAGTTGCTATGGTGTTCCGTGTGGTTGCTAGGTAGTAGCCAGGGTATTTTGTACAGTTGTTAGATAGTTTCTAGGGTCTTCTGTGTGGTTGCTAAGTAGTTGCTATAGTGTTCTGTGTGGTTGCTAGGTAGTAGCCAGGGTATTTTGTACAGTTGTTAGATAGTTTCTAGGGTCTTCTGTGTGGTTGCTAAGTAGTTGCTATAGTGTTCTGTGTGGTTGCTAGGTAGTAGCCAGGGTATTTTGTACAGTTGTTAGATAGTTTCTAGGGTGTTTTGCATGCTTGCTAGGTAGTTGCTATGGTGTTCCGTGTGGTTGCTAGGTAGTAGCCAGGGTATTTTGTACAGTTGTTAGATGGTTTCTAGGGTGTTTTGCATGCTTGCTAGGTAGTTGCTATAGTGTTCCGTGTGGTTGCTAGGTAGTAGCCAGGGTATTTTGTACAGTTGTTAGATAGTTTCTAGGGTGTTTTGCATGCTTGCTAGGTAGTTGCTATGGTGTTCCGTGTGGTTGCTAGGTAGTAGCCAGGGTATTTTGTACAGTTGTTAGATAGTTTCTAGGGTCTTCTGTGTGGTTGCTAAGTAGTTGCTATAGTGTTCTGTGTGGTTGCTAGGTAGTAGCCAGGGTATTTTGTACAGTTGTTAGATAGTTTCTAGGGTGTTTTGCATGCTTGCAAGGTAGTTGCTATGGTGTTCCATGTGGTTGCTAGGTAGTAGCCAGGGTATTTTGTACAGTTGTAGATAGTTTCTAAGGGTGTTTTGCGTTCTTGCGAGGTAGTTGCTATGGTGGTTGTCGTGTGGTTGCTAGGTATAGCCAGGTCTTTGTACAGTTTTAGAATATTTCTAGGGTGTTTGCGTGCTTTCAGGTATTGCTAGTGGTGTTCCGTGTTGTTGCCTAGGTAGTAGCCAGGATTTTGTACAGTTTTTGATAGTGTCTAGGGTGTTCTGGTTGCTAAGTGATTTCTATGGTGTTCCGTGTGGTTGCTAGGTAGATGCCGAGGTATTTTGTACAGTTGTTAAGTAATTGCTAGGGTGTTCTGTGTGTCAGGAAACATCACATCACTCATCATGATGTACGGAGGGTGTAAATCGGGTGTGAGGTGCAGCTCACCTGCGGGCTGTGTGCTTCTCTTCGGGTAGGTCTTGCTGCGGGTTCGGCTCACCTGTAGGTCGGGTCGCGGTAGAGTCACAGACTGCTCTCGTCCAGTCTGCATCGCAGTCTTTCCACTACAAGCAGAAACAGACATTATGATTTAAGTCCTCCTGCACCACTATTGAATGAATTCTTTCATTACATGAATACTTCATTCAAAAATGAAAATGCATGAAATGAATGTATTTTTTTGTTTGCTATTTTGGAGAAGTGTTCCTTTAAAAACTGTGTTTAGCGCTTTTTAATAGTGTTGTACAGGTGCTGTCATTTTGCAGTCTGTCAATTATTTGGCCTTTTATTCTTTTGAGTTCGGCTCACATGTTGATGGATGTGATGCAGCCGTTTTATGCTTATTTAATGACTAACCCTGAGAATACAGGACAGTAACATGAGTCACTGCTGTTTAACACACATTCAGCATTATATCACTGTCTGTGACTAATAGCTGTCTGTACACATTAAAGGTAATTTCTCAATATCTTGTGCTTTTATCTGACTATAGATTTATGACATCACCATTCTAAAGTTTAAAGATGGTAAGATTTTTTTGAATTAAGTGTCTTCTGCTCACCAAAGCAGCATTTATTTGATACAGTAAAAATTTGAAATATTTCAACAATTTAAAACAGCTGTTTTCTATGAGAATATCTGTTAAAATGTCATTTATTTCTGTGATCAAACCTGTATTTTCAGCATCATTCCTCCAGTCTTCAGTGTCACATGATCTTCAGAAATCATTATAATACACTGATTTGCTGCTCAAGAAACATTCTTCTTATTATCAATGTTGAAAACAGTTTTGCTGCTTAATAATTTTTGGAAACTGTGATACATTTTATTTTTCAGGATTCTTTGATAGATAGAAAGTTCAAAGGAACAGCAATTATTTTAAACAGAAATCTTTTGTCACATTATACATGACTTTGATGTCACCTTTGATCAATTTAATGCGGCCTTGATGAATAAAATAATTAATTTCTTTCAAGAAAACATAATTTCTCATTTACTAACCTGTAGCGATGCTTCGAGCCCAGAGAGCTGAATATGGACAGTTTCCTTGTTAGTGAATTAGACTCATTCTCTGGCATTCTGTAAAAGACATTTTATTATCAAAAATATCGACGTTTAGATGAACAACCTCACAGGTTTTATGTATTTCTTTTTCCATTCTCCATTTCATGTTCACTCCTGATGAAACATGGATGCCGTTTCATAGCCTCCATCCAAACATCTGTGGGGCAAATCAGCTGTTTACACCCATATTTTAATGAGCTAAATTACAGAACGAGTGTTAAGGAGAGCTTTCCTCTCATTAAAATTCAAAAGCTGTAAACGTGCCGCTCTGATAAAACGCAGAACCAACCAGCAGAGAAATGAAAAGCCTAAACATAATGAGAGATCAGACTCGAACTGAAGAATGCCGTATTCTGTATAATTTGTCACCACTGTGTTTCTGCTGGATTAAACATTCTGTGTATTATGATGAAAGAACATGATTCGGCTTGTTTTTGTGGTCTGGACGCTCCTGTTTCAGCTCTGTGCATGTCATATGAACAACAGCAATAGCAAACAACACTAACTATAATAATAATTCAATAACACTTTACAATTAGTTTTCATTTGTTAACTATATTAGTTAACAGTGGACTTCTACAGCATTTAGTCAATGTTCATTTCAACCAGGGTTATTACAGTTAACTAAAAATAAATGAAAACTAAAACCATAAAAACCCCTTTTTGTTGTTTAAAATAAAATAGAAATTAAGTGAAATAAAATATAAACTTAAAACTAGCTAGCTGCTAAATCCGTTCTGTTCTAAAACAACTAAAACAGAAACAAATATGATAAAAAATAAAAAAAAAGAATCAGTGTGAATTTATTGGTGCTTGTAATTAGGTTGATTCTGTCATATTAAATAATACTTCTGACTTTAATAAAACCAGTTAAAATGTTACCAGAAATAGCTGATTTTGTAAGTTACCTGATAAAACAGTATATCAGATGAATATATGCATTCTATATAATAATGTATACTGAATGATGCATGTCCAAAAACTGACCATGTCAAAAACGCATTTGCTTTTGATTAGAATTATTTTGTATTATTTCCATACTTTTATAGGTTTTTTATAGAATTAACTTTTATTTTTATACTTTCAGTTTTCATTTTAAATTTAGTTAAATTTTTTTTTATCTATTTCTATAATTTCGTATTATTTTTTTTAGTTCTATAATATACGAATTTATTATTATAGTTATTATTTCTACATTTTAATTTTGACTAGTTCTTGTTTATTTTAATTGACTGTGTTTAGGTTTAGTTTATTTTTATTTCATTTATTTTTTACATTTTTATTTTAATTTTAAGTTTCAGTTTTGGGTTTTAGTTGCCTTTTTATTTTAATTTTTAATTTTATTACTTCTCAGTCAGCATTTTAAATGCTTCAACTTCAAACTAAACACAAAATGTAAATTGTTGCCAAAGCAACATTTTCTAATTTTCCTGGGTTGTTTAACATGATTTCCTAAAAATCACTAAAATGAAATAGAACTAAAAAACAAAACTGTAACAGACACAAAAATAACAAAATTACTAAAACTTTAAATGAAATTCAAATGAAAAAATGATAAAAAAAGAAAGTTTAATTTCATTAATTCTAATGATGCTAAAAAACACATATTCAATATCTACTAACTAACTGTGACCCACATTAACTAAAGATGTTGTACGAATATATTTGCGCATTCATGCATTCAACACTTTAAGGACACATTCTCATACTTTACGAGTTTTGCTTATTAGCATGCCTATCCTTAACATAGGGATGTTTATTATTATTTTTATTATTAGTACTATAAGCCATACATATTCTACATCCCGAATCCCCTACCCAAACAACTAACTTAGTAATATTATAAACGCAAAAGTTAGAGTTATTGGAGGCAGAAGTCTTAGTTAATGGTTGATAATAGTGAAATTGGACTTTTTAAATAAAGCTGAACCAGGTTAACAAATTAGCCCTTATTATAGTGTCACCAGTAATTCTTATCTTATGGTAGGAGTTTGGAGGGTTCCTGTCTAAATGTCTCCCTTCGCTTGATTTTCACACGCGATTAGCGCAGAAACCTCCATCCTCGCTGCATTCTGAGCCGGCGTAAAGCTTTCTTTGGGTATGAGTTCACTCCTGATTAACAAACCCAGAGACATTGTGACGTCTTTGAGGGGACCGGGAGATTGAACGCAGCCCCCGAAAGCTTCTCCTAAAATAAGAGCCTCAGTAAAGCCGCGGAATCTGAAGGCCCTTCGGTTGTTCGTGAAGGGCCCAGCCTTTTCTCTGTGAGAACGTACAGGAAGCATAATGCGCTGGTTTGGCTTGTTTTTTTTTCTGTGCTAAACAAGAAGTTTAGACCGATTACGGTTTTTAAAGTGCATGAGCTGTTCGAACAGCACACTCTGTACTCCCTTATAAAAACTGATAGCAGTTTCAAACTTGAGCTTAAAAGATTCTGTTATTGGTTCTTGAAATGCAATCATGTGCAATTCTGTCTATTATGATATTTTTATAAGAAGTGAGGGAATGACATACAGGTGGCCAGTATGGTGACGCCATACGTCGAATAGTCTCTGCAATTTCCCAGCCAAAAGTGCACACACCACCCACAGCAGTGAACAACACACACACCAGCAGTGAACCACACAAACCTGAACACACACACCCGGAGCAGTGGGCAGACATTATTTTGCTGCGGCGCCCGGGGAGCAGTTGGGATTTCGGTTCCTTGCTCAGGGGTCTCACTTCAGTCTTGGTATTGAAGGTGGAAGAGAGCGCTGTACATACACTCCCCCCACCTACAATCCATGCCGGTACGAGACTCGAACCCACAACCTTTGGGTTATGAGTCCGACTCTCCATTAACCATTTTTAACCATTAGGCCACGACTTCCCCATTAAATGACTTTAAATGACTTTAAATGACCACGACATTAAATGACTTAAATGAAAACATTTAGTTAAAATGCTACCACTAAACGCACATGTTTTAAAATAGTATATCAGATGTTAATTTTAGATATGTCGGAAATTAAAACATCACTTATTAGGGGTACTGAATGATGCATATTCAAATTATTTGCATATTATAGTTTGTATTAATATTTTGAATGAGCTTTTAATTGTATACTTATGCTTTTGTCATGTTTATCAGTTTTTGTTTATTTTAAGTAATACTATTTATGTTTTCTTTATTTGTTTCAGTTTTAGCTTTTATTACCTGATTTCCAGATTATTCAACTTAAACGAAATGAAAATTAGAATTGTTGTCATGGCAACTAATTGAAATAAGTTTTTCATTTAATATTTATATTTAATTTCAGCTTTATTTAAATTACCATGTAAAATTTTATTTCACTTAACAAGTTAACTTAAACTTTTTGTAATTTTATTATGGGCTTGTCATTTTTATTAGTTTTTGAATATTTTAAATATTATTATTTATGTTTAATTTATTTCTATTTGAGGTTTATTTCCATTTTGAACCTGTTAATAGAAATAAAGCTTGAATAAAATAAAATATAAAGATTAGATGAAAAACTTTTTTTCAGTTCGAATTTTCATTTAGTTTAATTTGAAACACTAAAATAACAACTAAAACTGAAATGAAACTAACACTGAATTAAAAATAAATTAAACCTAAATGGCAATATTTAAAATGAACGAAAACTAATTAAAAAAAGCACATTTCAAATGACTAAAAATCGAACTAAAATTAAAATGTACACTGAAATTATAAAAATAAAACCTAATTCAAAATATTACACTATCTTAAATAAATATAACTAGCGCTGGGTCATCTGATTAAAAAAAATTAACGAATTAATCGCACATTTTTAAATATACTTTTATATTGCAATAATTTCACATTCAATCTTCAAATTAATGTAGAAACAAAATACAGTATATTTTGCAACCAAACCGTAGTTATCAACCCAGTGATATAAAGTTGGATATATAGTACACAACATTTTCTGCCTGTACAGTATACTCACATATAACGATATATACTATATTAAATCTCAATTGCTTGATTGTTTAAATCACCACAAAATGTAAACTAGTGTCGCTCAGCGATATATTTAAAATGACTGATAGCTGACAATGCACGTCAAGAACTATTTAACAGGGACAAAGTTTTGAAAGTATACATTTCAAAGCGATGTATACTATATAGTAAATCTATAAAGCATGAAGATATTTAGGCATTACAGACATTACAATCATGATTTGCTGTAAAGCTGCTTTGAAACAATGTGAATTGTGAAAAACACTATACAAATAAACTAATTGACAAGACGATGATACTCCTATCATTGATTAACTTACCTTAACTTTCACAATGCGTTTAACAGTCTTGATTTTTGCCTCGCAGAAGGCACCACGGTACTTTGCGCTCACGTCCGTCCCCACAGTCAGGTAGGCAGGCTCATCTGCTACCTGTGGACAGTGTAAATATTATTAAGGTGCACAGACAAATTCATACCAACACTTTCTCTCTGCATATTTACGGTTATATAAAGCATGTGTAAAAACATCTAAGACTACATCAAGAAGTAACAGCATTCAAATGTTATGAAAATGACTATTTTGGGTATTCTGAAAGCACTTATACAGTTTGACTACCTCAATCATTGAACTACTGAGCTTTTCTTATCACAATTTCTATAAAAGATCCATTCATATGGGATTTATTCACTGAAGTGTTTTGTTCCAGATGCATGTTGTGCTTCACTTAAGGAGAGGCGTCGCATATCACAACTGCAGAGGATCACAGACTCACCTTCATCTTGATGGCTATTTGAGGGAGTCCAGCTCGATTGGTTTTGACTGCTGAAACAGAACAACACACACGCATAAAGAAACAGAGTCACGATCTGGCGCCATGTGCTAAAAAACGTGTCATATGTATTCGTGTGGAAGATTTGACAGCACAACACAAATACACACAACAGAGAAAATGCTAAAGGAGCTAACGTGGCTAGCCAGTTCTCGTCCTCCTCTCTTCAAAATGATCAAATAAACCAAACCAACCCATCAAAACACAGCTTCTACTGCATCACCGTGACTTTACCTCCAATCTGAGCCACTCACGATGTCTTGATGGTGTAAAAAACAAACCACGGAGTCACTGAAGGAAAACATAACCCCTTCAAACCCTGCGTGTTTCCTTCCCGCTTTACTCACTGTGTGTGTGTGTGTGTGTGGTTTGTGTCACTTCGTCCATCATCGCTCTCCTCACACCGTCCTGCACAGGTCATCCCCTCCACCATCACACAACGCCCCCACATTCCCCTCACTTAACACTATATTTGCCGAGGTATTGCGTACGAAGGACGAAAAACTGACAGCTATGATGGTTATTGACGCCTGTCAATCAAATTGTGACGGTTAAGCTAGCTGTTATGGCGATTTAAACTGTTCGTCGGGTTAGTTCCGCAACATTTATGTGAGGCGACTTTTCCCTTCAGACTGAGTTACAAGTTTATGGCTATAAACTGGTCGGTTTTGAGTGGTTAGTTCAAGTAAAAGTCGTCGGCTAAATCCCGGATCCTGTGAGAAAACAAGCCGACTAACGTTAACGTTAGGCTCTGCCATTCAATTTTTTTCTCTTCGTCGCCTAAATACCTTTGCTGGAAACCAAGGGAAAACGGCAAATATGACTGGATTACTTTCAGACTAGCGAGTTTAAATAAGACGGATGTGAATATACGGGTTTAATGAAGCAAAATCGGTGTTTGAATGTTGTGAGGAAATATAAATGTGTACTTACATGCTCCTATATGACTGCTTCAGCTCAGCATTCGACTAGGTCGCAAAGGCATAGACGAAATAACAAGCTGTTGAGCTGAGGTTGTGTTTCTCGGATCCCTATTGGCTGCCGGGGCCACAGTGGGCAAATCCCGAGCATTGCGATTGGCTGCCCGCTAAGCAAAATCCTATTGGCTAGACTGAAGCGCGTAACCCGATTGCTCAGTACGAAAGAGGCGCTGCGAATTATGCGCTCTCATTGGTGTTCTTTGATTCTCACTCTTTGCAAATAGAAGAAATCCATCCTGGCCTCCGATTGGCTAGATGTTTCCTGTTCTGCGCTGTCCGCGGTTCTGATTGGTCGAATTGACTCAGAAGCGTCCCGACTGCGAAGCCCATTGGCTGGAGGGATGTATGGGAACAGATCTTCATTTCAGAGGGAAAGGCTCTGCTCAGTTTGCGCATGTCGAAGAAAAGAGAGCATTCGCCATTTTGTACCCAACGTAATTATTTTCGCATTCTGGACTCGGAGCCCGTGAGATTTCGCGGTGAGCCCCGTGACTGTTTTTGTCTGCTTCTCTAGTCGGACCGAGTAACCGCAGCGTCGTTAGCTTAAATGTGTTCTTTATGTGATTTGTATATTAATTATTGTTCCACTAAATCGTTTTAGACGCGGTCGTGTAGAAAAGGTCAATGGAAGGCAACGGTAATGGCGTCTTTATGTCGTTGCTGTGGAGAGCGTGGCGGCGGGGTTGTTAACCACGTGACCGGAACAGAGCGCCACAGTAAGCACGTGTGACAAGTTAAATGCTTATTCACTGACACCTGCGTGATTTCAAATTATTATGCATGATTACAGTGTTACCTTTAACGTGACATTGAAGTATTGGGATTTTGAATCAGAAATGGGATAAGACAGCATTTTGACTGGGTATTTTAATGTTTTAAGGGTGTGTATGATAGGTATTAAGGAATGTGTTTGATTAGCAAACGTGACTGGACCAGTAGAGTCATATGCTTATGGCGTTAATGGTTATTAAATGGTATGATTTTAATGTGTAAAGAGAATCCATATGTGTGCAGTGTTGCCCTTTGTAATACAATGTCTATCTATGATGTGTAGCAGTCATAATCTGTCATTGTTCCCTATGAATTAATCATAAGATTACATTAATCAGTGAGCACACATTACATTAGGGGTGTCAAACTCAATTCCTGGAGGGCCTGAGCCCTGCAGAGTTTAGATTCAACCCTAATTAAACACACCTGATACAACTAATCAAGTCCTTCAGGCTTATTTGAAAACTACATGGTATGTGTGTTGGTGCAGCGTTGGAACAAAACTGGCCTCTGGTCCTCCAGGAATTGAGTTTGACATCTCTGCATTACATAAATGCATGGGAAAGCAACATTCAGACTCCAGGTGTCACACATAAGTGCTAAAAATAGAAGCCTCAAACCCCAAGAAAACTACAAAAAGATCTCACAATAATTGTGCATGCATTGCCAGTTAAACATTTATGCTTTTCATAATCTTAAAAAATAATAATTGAAAGGCTTCTGCATAAATGGTTGAGTTTTGTAGAAAATCTGCCTGTGTAAGTGACAACAAATGTCTTTAAATTATGATTACTACACCATTTATGTCAAATCTAAATATTCATATCAGTGGATTAACATAGTACAGGAATGAACCTGAGACGTATGTTCATTAAAATATCACGTTCATCTTAGTCACACTTTTTTTTTGAAGTCTAATACTATAACATGCATGCTTGGGTTACAGTATCATGGATAGAAATGTCATAAGTAAATTCTAACATACTGGGTTTTGCTTTGAGGCTCCATATGCTGATGGCTAACCATAAATTCAGGGTCAAGTCCTTGCAGCTCACTGCAGATAAACTGTTTATCTATACCCAAATGCATGTTGTATTTAGTGCCTTATACCGAACCTAGTAATATTCACATTCTTCTGACAGGGTATGCATAAATATCATTCAATTGACACCGCAGAATTTCTAAAAGAGAAGGTGGATCCTTTGCCTAAGCTTGCTGTCCAACTAATGAACGGTAATTATGGCAATTTAGGAGTCTGAATCAGAGCTTCATTCTCTTTTATAAATCGTATTTATTGTCAAGTCTGAAACCCACAAAAGGAAAACATAGGACTACATTAGTCCATTACAAAACATAAAAAAACATTTTATTGTCTGCCGGAAAGTTGAGAGTTGCCAGGATGTCTGAAACATGGTACACAGTCAGTGTGAAATGGAAAAACGGGAGGTTTGCAACACTGTGTTTACATGTTGTCCTCATCAGAGTCATCCTCCTCCTCCAGGGATTCCTGTCAGGGCAGAAATATGACAGTAAGTCATGCTGAAGTGAGCTTTTGTTATAACTATTACCAGAGGGACAGTTACTTACTTTAGCATATTTCTCGGCCGGTCGCTCTTTGATGTCTTTGGGAACAAGCCTCGTGCCTTCCTTTGTTGACTAAAAGGGTTCAAATATATATAGGTATGATGAATAATTAAAACAAGTTTCTCTTTCCCTGCTGAGACACCATCACATCAGGCAAAAAAAAAAAAAAATGTGTGTAGTGTCGGCTACGGATTGAATCATATTACACCAACATCTGAAAATAATCTAAATTAAATATATATATTTATTTATTTATTTTTTTCCCCCCAACATTAGAATAGACTGGGAAAAAATAACCCGGGTTCTCCGAACACAAATAGGCACTGAACACAAATGCAGTATAAAAAAAACAGTCTTAAACTTAAAGGGCTCATGAACTCGGCTGTAGTACGTATTAAGTATTACAATGATTTTCCTAAAATGAGGTCCAAAGAAATGTAGTGATAGAAGTAGAATATAAAATCCAGTAATTACCTTCTCCAACCCAGCTAAGCTCCAGCTCAAAGGCTTTGTCTTTCACCTCATCATGAACAATATAGATACTGAGAAGAGATGACAGTTTTTAAATTGTGTAAATATAAAATCTAAATAGTTATGGCATGCTATAAATATTTTTTCAGAGTCCCACAACCATGGACAACTTGGAAATAGCAGGAAAGTTGAACATGTTAAGGCCTGGAAGAGTCACAGAATTTAATTTCTATTTTATATAATGTATGATCCTAAATGCAATCTCAATAAGATGATTTTTAAAAAGTGCCAATGCAGTGAATTATGAATACAATGCAAAAAAAAAAGGGCATTGAAATTGACTGGTCAAAAGGTGTTCATCAGCAGCAAACATTATTGTAAACTCAGCAACCTTACAGATAAGAAAAAAATCAGCTGAGCTAGACCTTTAAACGCTGACGCACAACACTTTAGCGTTTGACTGGTTTTGTTGGTATATGGTTTGTTTTCGTGGATCTCTGCTGCTCTCATGTGTTGTATATGATTGATCCGATCGATTTTGAAGTCATCTCAATTCAAGTTTATAATTAAAACACACTTACATTTTTGCCACTTCCTTCACCAGTTCTCTGCAGGTCATTTCTTTCATCTGAAATACAAGATGAACATTTACAAGTTTACCTACTTTAATCTGTTGACGTTAAAATGGAAACTGCTAAACAAATTCAGTATTGTAGTTGTTTTGAAATGACAAATCTTGTAATGACACAATGCTGTTACTTATTCACGGCTGTTTTAAATGATGTTGTCCCTGCAGTAATGAAAGGAGCTGACTCTTGTTTGAACATGTTCCAAAAAAAGGCTGCCAAACATGCTTATACTAAACACCACAGCTGTACTGTTAACAATAAAGACCTGTTAGATTGAATGAGAATGAATGTATGATAATAAATGAGAGGCAATGACATTTTCTGTACTACAGCCATGGAGACGATAATATCTATATACTATATTATTATATATATATCTCATATATAGAGGAGATGTATATATATATAACAACTACTGTAGTTTCTCAAATTTCTGTCTTGGCAGCTTGCTTGGCTTTTCCAATAGCACACCCCCAGTAACCCTAACAAACAGACACTAAACATTAATGACAAAGGCAAACACATGTACAGGAGGTTCAGGTTAATGAAAACAATGTGTAATCTGCATTGATATTGAGTGTTGGAAGGAGTTCAGATGTATGCTGGACACTGTTTGGCTGCTTTTCCATCACTACAAAGGTAACATTGTAGGGTTGTAACGAAATTCATACATTCAAACTTCATGAGAACCATTCAAAATCATGAGAAACAAATTCAGAGCAGTGTATCCAAGCTGGTAGTGTATATTAAGTATTAAGGTATTGATTAACAGAGATCTCTTACGTGTGAAATCCCAGAAGGGTCAACCATGTAGAGCTGTGGACCATCATCTTCATCATACGATCCCAGGATGAAATGAAGGGTTAAAAAAAAAAAAAAAAAAAAAAAATAAATACAGAATAATAAGAATGGAAACTTACATTTGCACTGATATGCAATGAAATTCATTATTGAAACTTTACAAAAGACCTACCTGCATCCAAAAGGCCTCACAGCGCTGTATAATGTGTAAGCATGGACATACATGGCCACTCTGTCTGCAAGATGCTGTTTGGAGAATATGAACACAGTATATCACTGACCAGCATATCTTTGTAATTTCTTTGTGTTTTTGGGGGGAGTCAATGGCAGACCTGCCAACCTTGGAAAACATTTTTGAGTACCATCAGTGTGACTGGATGGAACGTAAGGTTTTGGGGGGCATGTAATATAGTCCTAGATAGCTACATGAAGCTCCCTGATGGCTAATGTCAAAATCGTCATTGCACAATGTGAAAAATGCATGGTTAAGGCACCTTATTGCTCCTGATACTTTGTGAGGAACTGCAGTTGGGCATGGACTCTTTTAGGTCTGCTGCTCTCTCTCTCTCTCCCTGTCAGTGTTCTCATCTGATCTCATGTTTTTTTTTAGCTGTAAGGCACTCATGCACACAAACACCTCTTTCTACGTAACATCATTTCTCCTGCACATCCATTCACTTTTTCCCATCCTGCCATAATCTGCTTTAGTAATTATTATGAATGTGAATAAAAAGTCACGTTTAACAATTTGGTCACTGAGCATATAGCTTTACATTACTTTGCCAACTTAAAGCAGCACTATGTAACTTTTCTGTGTTCAAAATGTGCAAAATATATATAATAAGCGAGTACATCATGAATTCATCTTCCAAAACCGCATTTTTGTCTTTAATCTTAGAAAGAATGCGTAACTTTTTTTTATTCTCGCTGTAGTATTGTTGATGCTGCAGCCATGTCGTGAAGATGCTGTGTGTTTCGTTGTGAAAGCGAAAACAACTACTTTGTTTGGTCTTCCAAAAGAGGACGATATCTGCTTCGTCATGCCTAGAGCTGATCTGGCTTTGTTGCTGAGGAAATACATCAACTTCGTGTTGTGGATCGCCGGATCGGATTTCACCGTGGACGAAGCAGAGTCCAGCACGGGATCATCACATGTGGTTTGCGCAAGCCTCCTTCGTCAAATCCGCCGGCCACCGTTCTCAAGCCCGCCACCTAAGCGCACTAGCCCTCCGGCCGTACCTCACTTTAGCCCCCGGCCTCCGCTCACTCTAGCCCACCGTGTGTGATGCTGTGTTTCGTTGTGAAAGTGAACTACTTTGTTTGGCCTTCCAAAAAAAAACACGACTAGAAATCAGTGGTTAAGAAAACACTGTTCCAGAACACTTCAACCCAAAAATACAGATGTGTGCAGCACATTTTATAGAAGACCGTTTCCTGATCCTGGTAGAGTAAACTACAATACCGGCTGTTCTGACTCAAACACTGTAAGTACGTTTTTTATATTTAAAGCAAGTTTTTTGGGGCAGTGTAGAGTAGGGCTTGTTGTTTTTCATTTCTCAGATCACAAATGCAGACTGGTTTTATGTTTAGGCAGCGCGATGCAACGCAACGCGTAAAAAGACAGTATAAGTCATTATAATCAGTAATTATGTCCCCACTGGATGCAACGAATGCCTCGTTTATAATGGGTTTTCATGTTTTTGAATCATCGCTCCGGCCTGACGGCATCATCACAGTATGGTGAGGGGCGTAACATTTCTGTCACACGCTTGAGGTATTCGGCCAATCACAACGCACTGGATAGCTGGCCAATCACAGCACACCTTGCTTTTCAGAACGATGAGCTTTGTAAAAATCGAGCGTCTCAGAAAGGAGGGGCATAGAGGAGAAAAAATAATGTAAAATAATGTGTTTTTTGAACATTAAACTGCATAAACACATTTCATTACACCAAATAATGTTCTTTTTAGCAACATCATATGACCCCTTTAAGTTAACTTAATTTAATATTTCTACTTTCCACATCCACCCCAACCAGTTTACCTTAAGGAGTTAGAAGTGCAGTGACTGCTGTACTGTCCATCGCTTAAAGAAATCAGTCAGACGGTGGGAGTGGAAGGGGGATCGAGCGGGATTTTGTGTTACAGTCTCTTTTTAATGATAGGCCTTATGCATTTGTCAATCATTTCTGCTTGCTATTTGGGGAATGAACTCTTCTTTTGCAGTTGCTTGATTTGAGTACTGCGTGTGTAGTTTTTGCGTAGTTTAGAGTGACAAATCTACCAGCGTACTTTGAGGTCAAAATGCGTAAAGGTTGGCAGGTCTGCAATGGCGGTAGAATGTACATTTTTCTGTGATCTATTGCTTTAGTCTCTCTCTTACCTTCAGTGGGATGTCATGGCCATAGTTGGAGCGGAAGTTTGAAGCCTCTTCTCTGGACACTTCTGAGAGAGATCGTGCATCTGCTAGAAGACCAGCCACAGCCTAGAAGACATACAGTCAGGGATTCATATGCATGTAAAGATTTACACTACCATTCCAAAGTTTGGGGAAACTAAATGAATACTTTTATTCAGCAAGGATGCATTAAATTGATCAAAAGGACAGTAAAGACCTTTTTAAGTTACACAAATTTCTATTTCAAATAACATGCTGTCCTTATGTTCATCAAATAAGTAAGATAATAATAAGAATGTTTCTTGAGCACACAATCATCATATTGATTTCTGAAGTATCATGTGACACTAATTTCAGCAGCCCTTACTCTAGGCTTCAGCTTTGCCATTACAGTAATAAATTACATTACAAAGAAAAGTTATTTTAAATTCTAATAATATTTCACTATTACAAAACAAATCATCAAATAAATGCAGCATTGGTGAGCATAAGAGAATAAGTTACCAACGATAAATGACTGAATATCTGCTTAAACAACATTCTCAATGTTCCTACCATTCCAACGTGCCGATCGATATTGAAGATGCGTTTATTGGAGCCCTCCTCATACAACTTGGACAGAACCAGCTTCTCTACACCGAATACGACTCCATCTTTGCAGCGGATGCCAATTGCTGTGCTAATGAACAACAAAAAACAATTATTATTAACTTAATATGTACTTCTAGTTTCATCAGACAACAAACACAAAACATTCAAAAACATATTGTAGGTGTTATTAAAATGAAGGTAAAGCCTTTCTCAAAGCAGCACATTAAAGGGGTTATATCATGCGATTTCAAGTTTTCCTTTCTCTTTGGAGTGTTACAAGCTGATTGTGCATAGATAAGATCCTGAAGTTGCAAAGACTAAACTCTCAAAACAAAAGAGATATTCTTTATAAAAGTTAAAACTCATCCACGCCCTCCTAAAACGCCTCGTTCTAACACGCTCCCACATATCTACCTCACTATGTGGAAATATTTGCATAATGCCACCCAAATGTTCACGCAAAGAAAGAAGGCGTGGTTTCAGTAACCGCAGTTAGTGTTGAAGCAGCCATGTCAGGGAGACGCTGTGTGTTTCTAGGCGAAAGCAAAAGCACTTTATTTGGCCTTCCGGAAGTAGATGCATTTAGGAATCTTTAAGATGACTTACAACAGAACAGCAATGCATTTTATGGACGACCGTTTCGTGAACCTAGGAGAGGAGGTCATTCTGACTTTGCTATGACAATCTGGCGCTTCTGAAACAGCGACTGTAAGTATGTTTTGTTATCAGTTTAAGTATGTGCTATTGACTGTTCAAATGCGGACTTTTGTGCATCGTGTGTGTGAGTGAGAGAGAGAGAGACGGGGTCACATCACAGTGGAGTCAGCGGTCTTAACCGTGGCTTGTGTACTGCAAACACATACCAGCTGCCTCACTGTGTCTGTCACACAACTCTGTTCCCCTTTCGGGCTCTGCCTTTACATTTATTTTGAAAGATGAAGCTCGCGATTATGGGGCGTTACATTTCCAACGAGTGCTTGCGGTTTTCGGTCAATAACAATGCACTCGGTCAGCTGGCCAATCAGAGCAGACTGCGCTTGTCGGAAGGAGGGACTTTGTAGAAAACGAAGCGTTTGAGAGAGGCGGGGCATAGAGGACCTACAATAATGTACAGTATTTGAAAAATAATGTGTTTTTTGAACATTAAAGCATGTCAACATATTCTGTTACACCAAATACACAAAATAATGATCTTTAAAAAAAAAGCATCATATGACCCCTTTAATATGTAGATGTTTCTGGCTTCAATTATTTCACGTGTAGTAGTATTTAATTAATTACCTGCTATTTTCAACAGCCTTCATGGCATATTCGACCTGAAATACCCTTCCATCAGGTGAGAAGGTGGATGCGGATAAATCATACTGGAGAGGGAGAAGAGAAATGCTGTCAACAATTATTACTTGTGTTCATTTCATATAAATAAACCATTCGAGCATTTTTTAATCACTGCAAAAATAATAAACACAGCTGGGCATCAATAACAAGGCTAAAAAAAAACTCTAAAGTGCAGAGCAGCTTTCGTACTGCACAACACGTTTACTTTCACTTTACCTCCACAGTGACTTTTCATTTGAACTGCTATCGTTGTTAGCGAGCAGTGACTCGGCAGAGGCAAAATAGTGCAACAATACACAATTAACCCAAGTAAACTTAAAAATATATATATTTAACCTAACTTAGTATGAAAACTCTTTATGAACTTTAATTAGGTTGGCACAGAATAAAACACTAACCCAGATCCTGCACACTAGCAGTAGCTTATTAGCTTCAGAATGACACAGACATACACGCATTCCTTATGTACTCGCTCTTTCAGGATCAGATCTCAGTCACACACTATGATAAATGTTGTATTATTAAATCCACTCACCCCGGTCCCAATAGAGCTCATTGTTATTGGCGGTGATCAACTATAAACGTGAGGAAGTGCTCAGCATAAGCAGCCGCAGACTCTCCAGCGTATCGGCTCTCCCTCGGTTGTGGCTAGAGGGGCTACAGCTCCGACCGGAAACGGAACAATGAAATTAATTTTCTACCTTTTATATCGTGTTTTATTAACGTCTACACCTACCCCAATCCTAAACCTACCCCTTACAATAATGAAAAAATTGTCATTATTGTTGTACAGTGTGACAAAAATTACGCTATATTGATGTGCGCATGCTCAGTAGCGCCATGCGTATCCCTTCTAGCCTTAACCCTCTCTCACCAACGAGCTCTGTGATTGGACACCATATCGACCAATCAGATTCTCTCGAGCGTCAAGTGGGTCAGTCTTTCACATTAAATGTTGGATACCAAAAAAGAAAAGTTAGCGTCTTTACCGTATTTTTACATTGGAAGATTTATATCTATCTATCTATCAATCCATCCATTTATTCAATCTTTAATTTTAAAACCCTAAAACTTTTTCAGGTTGAAATGAAAAAGATTTTCAGATTTTCACAGGGAGACTTTTTCACCTGCATTGTATTTCTAAATATTCTGAAATATTTTACTAAACGGTAATAAACATTCATGAACCAAACCAAAGGTGACCTCAACTGTTCCAAAATATCCAAATTAAAATAATCAAAAGTTAATAAAATAATCAGAAATACACAACAGTGTACCATAAATGGAATGTATTATTTTATTACACATAAATTCAAAGTCATTCAAAAAGGAGTCCTTTCCCTTCAGAACAGCTGTTGCTGCCAGACCACACATGGCCAAGACAAAAGAAGGAAAGAGAAAAAGGCATATCATAACAACACTCAAATACTCTTACCACCGTTCTGTAATTAACCATTCCAATGCTACAATTGCTTCATAAACCCTTCAATTCAATCACCTAAATCCCTCTTGTATTTTTACGGTATGATTAAACAAAACTAGTGAAACACTATTTTTCACACTAAAGATTCTTCAAATCGACAGGACCATCAGTTGGTCAGTATATGCTACAGGCTCAGATCTCATCCAGAATCACACCGGCTGCTCTCCGTCACAGCTAAATTGGTTCGAACTCAAGTGTTGTGGATCTTAGACATCCAGACTACTGTAATCCCTGAGACATATTTCATATATCAGCTGGCGAGCGTCTAAAAGCACTCACTCTGATATCTCTCATAGGGTGGGACATCCATCTCCTGTCCGATATCGGGTTACACTAGCATGGACAAGCATCTCTAATGTACCCATCACGTAAATAAATGCAGGTATATAATATAATCATGATGTTAACATCAGTTAAGCTGGGTATATTTTTATAGGCACAGGAGGTAGGCAATAATTTGCACCCAGGGTGACTAGCGGAAGATGTGACTGAAAGGAAGTCAGGGCCCAGATTTGCTTGGGGCCTAGATGTTTCTGAATCGGTGAAAAGAGGCACCCACAACTATGATTACAACAGATATGACGTTTCGGAGAGGTAAAAATCACCACTGCCGAAGTTCTTTACATCTTCCTCCTGAAAATACATACACGCAGATAGTTTTTGCATGTAAAGAAATAAGTGGTTTTGGCTTCCTATTACATCCTTTCCAAAGAATAGTTCCTCATTCGAACTCAAACATAACTAAAGTACTAAGGTGAATCTCATGAAAGCATGGCCAGGTCAAAAGAAAAAAGAAGAAGAAGAAGAAAAAAAAAAAAAAAAAAAAAAAAAAAAAAAAAAAAAAAAATCAATAAATTAACAAAATAAAATCAAATTGAATATTATAATGCTAATGGCAAAGAAATAACACACCTCTCCTTCATTACTTCTTTTTTAGCATGTTATTTACATGCCAGTTAAGCACATTGTCCTTTTTTAAAACTGAATTTTATTTGTAATTCCAATTATTTTTAATTGAGATCACTACAATATATTTCTTTCTTTTGATTTTGGCGAGAAATATGACTGGGACATGTTCTTGATGGTTTCATGAGATACACCCACACAAGCTAAAATTACTATCCTTAAAACATTTCACTTCCCTAGAGTTAAAAATCAAGCCATGTTCCCTTAATTAAAAGTGGCATGTGAATTCAGTCGTTGTGTTGTAAAATAAGCTAAAGATATAAATAAGACATGAGAAAATGAGAGCGGAAGACAGAATTGTTTCCATGTTTGGGATAATGTGCAACTGCTCAATCACTTGTTAAAGTGGAATATGATGATGCTATGGAATGAGAATAAAGACATGACTTGAGTAGGCAGAGCAAAAAAACAAGGAAGCAATAATATTCGACCAATGAGGATAAAGCAATGTTAGGTCAAATATGGACTCCACAACACTTCAGTCATGCTAAATTTGTCTGCATTTCCACTTGACATTAACATAGCGGGCTACTGTGTGCATCAGCATCGATTGATTTCAGTCATAATATAATGGCTCTGGGTGCTCTTCTGCATATTATTTTAAGATTACTGGCCCTTGTTGGAGTAATGTGCATGAAGTGAATGAATACGAAGCCATTTTAAGACATAAAGGTTCTGGATAGGAGTAAAGAAAAACAAACTGAAAACATATGACCTTTAGGTGGGATAACTCGGTGAATCTCATAATCAAGTGTCCAGATCATATTTCACACAAAAATCAAAAGGGAAAAATAAGAAATTATATTTTGCATAAGGAAAAAAAATATTGTGGATATATTGTTGACACATTTTGTGAGTTTCCCCCAACGTTATATTAGCTGGACCCAATGTTTGTATTGCACATGATCTGTCTCGATTTTTTTCACACCAAAAAATAAAAGAAAGCAATAAAAGAAAAAACAAAGACGTCTCATATCTGCAGTACGAGCCCAGCGGCAGAGATGTTGTCTCCTCCTCCAGCAGTCTGGTACACCTCAGTGCACACCAGCACAGGAGCCACGCAAACCTCATAGCCGTCCTCATCCCAGCACGAAACGGGTCGGGATTCCTCAAGTGGAATTCTCTGACTTCCTTCTTGCCTGCTAACAGAGAACGATTCGTCCATGATCAGCCGTGCTTTACTGAGATCGATGTCCGGCGAGCCGCAGACGTGCCGGTTGGCGGTCAGAGATGCTTTGGCTGTGGCCGACATGGTGTTCTTCCACTTGGAGCCACGTTTGACGATGATGGCCTGGAAAGCCAGTGTGTGGACGTGAAGGCGTGTGAGCGGCCGACCCGTGCCGGCCTGCCGGTGGCGCTGGTTTACCAGGCGGTAGAGTTCTCGCATCTGGTCCAGCACTGTAGCTACGCGTGGGTTGGGGTCGGAAAGCACTGTCAAGTTGCTGCCGCGGAAAAGGCTTAGGAGATTGGGCAGCTCTTGCTCATTCATGCCTAATGAGTCGGTGTGAGGAAGAAGAAACTCTAGGAGATCTGACATCAGACTCTTCTCTACGAAGCTGGCCATCTCGAAATGGACAGCGGTCTGCGGAGACGCGGAGGACAACATCTTCGCCAGCTTTCCCAGCAGAGCTTCACGCTCTCCTGGAGGAAGCAAATGGTTATTACAGAATATCATAATCAACACAGAAAAAAAGCCTGATTTTAATATGCAAAACGCTTATTGGAACATTAAAATTGTGGTACACTTAGAAATTGCGTAGAAAGACAATATTGCTAATTTTGTATATAGCAATATTCCAAAATTGCTAATTTTTCACTGAAAGTAAAAAGACAGTAATAGTATTTTCCTGCAAAACGCACTCCAATAATCTGTTTTATTTACAACTTCAAAAAATATATCTTTTTTTACACACTGAAAACTTTTTATTTGTACTTTTTACTGAAAAAGTTTCACTGAATTTTCTCAATTATTTACAAAGAAATGTCATGTAAAAATTTAATTCTGAAGTAGAAATACTGAAATAGTGTATTTTCTTATAAAATGTACTCCAATCTTTGCTTTATTTACGGTTTCTTTTTTTTTTTTTTTACAATGCTGTGTAGTTACACACTTCACTTTTAATACTCAATTAAGCATTTTCACCTTTAGGTCTAAATATTACCTAAATAAAACACAGATAACCAACAAAATCACTGAGTGCTATGAGTTATTACAGTCAGTCTGCTTTCCCAGGGCAGCTGGGAAAACATGCTAATCTCACCATGTGACAAAACAGAGTTAGTTTAGCTCCAAACTGCCACTAATCCACATACGGGCTGACCTTTATAATAATTAAAATACATTAATAAAAAGTTTCATATTGTTATTTGAAAGTAGAATAAATGTTGATTTGTTGAGCATTATGCAATAATGTTTGTAAATGTTATTAATGAAGGTTCATTTGAAGTGTTAATTAGTACCCTTCATTCACTTACCCAGTTTGAAAGGGAAGTTGTCCATCATCTGTAGCCCTCCTACAACGAGCAGATCTGGTTTGAAGCTGTTCAGCTTCTCCTGAAATTGCTCCATGGAGTCCAGATATGGATTATGATCATCACTATGGACAATATACCTACAGCGATGCAAGAACATTTCAAACACTTACAGAAAGTTTAGATTGAAAGTACAGTAAAGCTGAAAAAAAAAAAACTGAAATTAAATGTATTTAATGGAATCCCACCTATTGGCTCTTCGGGAGGTGTACGTCCCCCATGTGGCACCCGTTGGATACTCCAGGATCAGGTGGATGTCTGGTTCATCCACTGTGTTTCCAGCCACTGAGGAGAGACAAAATAATCAACTGCAATGACAAACATGGAAGAAAGCTGTAGCAAGCAGAAAAAGACTTTAAAATGAAGATTTGTACGTGTTCTTGTTATATGTACAATGTTGAATAGAAAAGGCTTTTTTAGCATAAAGCTGAAAGTAAGAGCATTACAGCACCTGTGATACGCTGTGAGAGGATTTCAGCGAAATCGGTGCTGAAACTGCCCCCTAAAAGCACATCACATCCTTCCAGCGCCATCCTGCTGGCCATGACAGGTGCATTTCCTCCTATTGACCACCTGTTTCCTGGTAACTCTCGAGAAGCCTCTACCAGCTCACTGAAGAGCGTGTCATTCATCACGAACCTCCTATGGAAAAGAACAAAAGTAAATAGTAAAGATGCTCAGATTCTGAAGCAGGTTAAAGATATTCAAAATAAAATAGATGAGATTTATAAGGAGGATATGGATAAAAAAAAATACAATTTTAAGGCAAACATTCTATGAAACTGGGATGAAAGCGACAAAAAGACTAGCATGGAACCAACAGCATAAGCTTACGATTGATCAGATAAAGGACCCCTGTATAGGAAATATGTTACATACCTTGGATAAGATTAAAAAGACATTGAAACTTTACTGTAAGTTATATATTCTCTATATCCCTATATTCTCTATATTCGCAACAGATGCAGGTAAATAATGCACAAATTAAAACCTTTCTAGATTCTCTGGACCTTCCTTCTATTGAACCGAAACAAAAAGTGAGCACTGTACATTCATTTTTTTTTGCAAGGATGGAAACATTTTAGAACTGTAACATTCTGTAATATTCTAGTGCATTCTGGAACATTCCAGAACAATGTGGGACTAGTCATAAAAGACAAAAATGATCAAGCGTACACTTCTGAAGTTTTGGATGACTCACTTTTGGTAACTGTTTATGTTATTACCCTTACTGTTTGTTATAACAGTTTATGTTAACTGTTGTTGTTAGCTCAGTGTTATGCATCTACCATGTAATCTGTATGCATGATTAATAACAGATTAGCTTGTATAAATTGTCAACATAGTTTTTTTGTTGTTTTCATGAGCACTGTTAATGAGACAAAAAGTTATGTGATTTTCATCTTCAGCATGTCAAACTTCATTACTAAACATTAAAAATAAAAGCTAAATAAAACTTATAAAAATGTGTTTCATAATGTAATGAATAGTTGCTAACAAACTAAAAATCATAAGAACATACATTTGTGTCGAGACTCTAAAATCAACAACAGCCAGCTTCTTAATTATTTGTTCTAGACTGATTGTTTTTTTTTACACCATAACCATAAAACCATAAGAAGCAAATAAGGCCGATTTGTAACAAATAAGACGTGCAATTATCATTGCATTTTATTATAAATGAACCATTTTATAATGGTTGGACATTTGTTGAATCGTTGCTCTAATTAACATAGTTTTACTAGCAGTGCTATGACTGCTGCAACTTATTAACATATTTTTGTACAAAACGCATTTCAAAATCTTTCACAGAGACAAATTTTCACTGGAGAAAGCAATATTATGGATAGAGTACTCGTATTTAATCAACGGTTTGAAGTTAAAAACATCTTAATGATGAATTTGTTCATTACAAACACTCAGCTTTTTGCTTCACAAGACATTAACTGATGGACTGGAGTTGTGTGGATTACTTGTGATGCTTTTAATCAGCTGTTTGGACTCTCATTCTGACGGCACCCATTCACTGCAGAGAATCCACTGGTGAGAAACTGATGTAATCCTACATTTGTCCAAATCTGTTCTGAAGAAGAAACAAACTCATCTGCAT
Organism: Sinocyclocheilus anophthalmus; assembly: GCA_018155175.1. Taxonomy (NCBI): domain Eukaryota; kingdom Metazoa; phylum Chordata; class Actinopteri; order Cypriniformes; family Cyprinidae; genus Sinocyclocheilus; species Sinocyclocheilus anophthalmus. The sequence continues at coordinate 344,287 of JADLZN010011677.1, read as the reverse complement.
CTTGGATGCCCTGAGGGTGAGTACATTTTCAGCAAATTTTCATTACTCCTTTAAAGAAATTATCCCTTTTTAATGTTATTTCATTAATGTGACACTTTGTGGTTGCAGAATGTTAGTTGTTCATGGCTAATCTGATGAACTGCATCTGTGGCTACCTGTGTGAGCTTGAGACCAGTTCATTCGTTTTCATTCTAACTGTTCCAACCAATACAAAACGGAAGTTTGCAATCAGATCAACTATGTAAACTTGTAAAACAACTGAATTGACCCTAGGCTTCGAATTCAATAAATCACAACACCTGTATTGTGCTACATTGCGCAATCTCTACAGTCCCGAGGGCTTTGCGAACATGCTTAAACGGCTCTCACTTACTCTGAAGCAGCTCCGGGGGAGAAAAAGTAAGCGAAACTCTGTGCCAGCTGCTCCGTGTTCTCTATGTAGTCGTGGTGGAGGGGCTGGTCTGCCGGCTTCAAACCCATTTTGTTCAGCAGAGTCACTCCATCGACTATGATATCCACACAGCCGCCAAAACCTGATAAGAGACAATGACACATGTGCAATAATCTAATCTAATGTTACAATAATTCAATCCTTGAACCTGACCATCCAACAAAACACATGTAAATCACAGATCATCTGAACAAACTAGATTAGGTACCAATCACGGTTTGAAAATCGATGAAATCACAGATCAGTTTCACTGAGTCAATGCATACAGAACTTCAACTGATTGATTATCAGTCCACTCAACAAAGATTCAATCAAGAGTCTAGAAAAGTCAGAACTTTTGCTTGCAGTGACTGTAATGTGTGCAACCGATCCTTTGATTGCATTGCATTGGGCTGTGTATGCGACTCATGTTAATGATTGAAGACTTTTGGTAAACAAGGCCTAAACCTTATAAGCACTCAGCACTTACTACTATAGTGTAAACCAATAAAAACAAAGAAAAAAGAACGCAAAACTAATATGCAAAGCATCAGCACAGGCTTGATCCTATAGAAGATAACAATCCTCAGAAGCAAAGCAAGCCAAATTATTAGATAAAATACTAACAAGCTCAAGAAACATCAGGAACAATAATGCACCAAAATGAACACAACAAACTAGCTATTATTTGTTAAAATCCATGTTATTTCAGTATCATTGGAATACAATTATAATTTCATATTTTAAATATTTTGATTAAGTTTTTATTTTTATATGATCTGGTTTTATTATCTTTTTAGTTCAAGTTTTAGTCATTTTATTTTGCGTTTTTCTCATTTTATGAGTTTTATTTATAGTTTTTTTTTATTCATTGTTATTTTTAGTTTTAGTGATATTAGTACATAAAGTTAAACTAAATGAAAATTAGAAATGTTTCCTTGGCAACTAGATTAAATAAAGTTATTTGATTATATTAAAGCAAAAGTTTATTTTATTTCAAGTAAATAAAGCTTTTTTATGGTTTTAGTTAACTACCCTGGTTAAATTGAAAAATGATCAGTGTATTATAAATAATTAATTAAGAGCTTAAAAATAAATCATAAGTCATAAAACTAAACATGAATACATACACAATACATATTACATTAAATGAGTATAATAATTAATTAAAATACAACTTTACTACATAAACTAGTTTTATTTTGAAAATTGCATCTATACGCAATGCATACTTAAAACAAAAGATGTAAAACATTTAAACATTTATATGCATTATTATTAATACAAATAATGAAACGTTTTACTATTATTATAATTAATAACATAGAGATTTATTATTAAAGCTAGTGTTTTTTTGTTTTTATAAAAATAAATACAAAGAAACTTTATTATATCAATTAGATATTCTGAACTTTGAGAACTGCAGAATCTATTCCAATCAAGCCTGTACACTGCATATCAAAATTATTTGTTGCATGCTGTTAAGTGCACTTAAAAGCCTGTACCTATAGCCACTCGCGGGCTGGACACGCTGTTCATGCCCACTTTCCGCTCTGCGCGCAGCAGTGAAGACAGAACCGCGTCCAGCCTCTCGTCCAGAACCGAACTGTCCGGTGAGCGGAACCAGTACGCCACCAACACCACTGCAAGTGACAACAACGAGCCCATATTTGACACCAGAGCGCAGCTCAATGGCCATTGCAGCTGTATGAGCCACACACTCCTGCCTCTCGTTCTTCCTGAGCGAGTAAGTGCTGATGACTCAGGGGGCGGATGTGTTTTTCTGCTATAGAAATATAAGAGGATAGAATGGCGTGAGCTTATCCAATTAAGCACCGCTGAGCAAACGATGAAAGATTTAAATAATAATTCTCTCTTTTTTTAAAATATTCACTCTGTGCTGTCACTTCAATACGTATTAAACTCATTATCTTTGTCATTTAGGTATTACTTGAATTATTACTATTCCGATAGATATTAACTAGATATTAACCGCGTTGTCACGTGGTACCTGTTACTTTTCTCCGCGCTATTAGAATGGACCAATCATAATAGTTGACGATTACCCGATTAGGATTTTTATAATCATGTTATAGAGATTGTTGTATTGCACATTTGAATTTGCATGTTAGGTCAAGAATCCGTTGATGTAACAGATTTAAATTAATGTAATTTATATTGTGTAAATAAGGGGGAAAAAACGTTCTGAGATTTGCACAGGGGGGTTTGTGGGCCGCCTTGCGCCCTCTGGTGGTATACATGTTGTGTATTTGTAACATTGTCACTTTTTCCCCCACTGGCTCTAGTAGGAAGCGAGTCATTTCCGATCGTTTTGTTTCAAAATAAAAGTTCAACATCTAATTGATTGCAGACCACTACGTATAAATATCAAGTATTTAAAGACTTAATAGGACACTGAAGGATTTTTACATTATACTATAGTTGCATATTTTACAAACAGGCATGAAATGTGATATTTCTTTTCAAAGGTGTTGTGCTCGACTCAGCAAACACATACAGTGGGTACAGAAAGTATTCAGACCCCCTTAAATTTTTCACTCTTTGTTTTATTGCAGCCATTTGCTAAAATAATTTAAGTTAATTTTTTTCCTCATTAATGTACACACAGCACCCCATATTGACAGGAAAAACACAGAATTGTTGACATTTTAATTTTCAAAAACTGAAATATCACATGGTCCTAAATATTCAGACCCTTTGCTCAGTATTTAGTAGAAGCACCCTTTTGATCTAATACAGCCATGAGTCTTTTTGGGAAAGATGCAACAAGTTTTTCACACCTGGATTTGGGGATCCTCTGCCATTCCTCCTTGCAGATCCTCTCCAGTTCTGTCAGGTTGGATGGTAAACGTTGGTGGACAGCCATTTTTAGGTCTCTCCAGAGATGATCAATTGGGTTTAAGTCAGGGCTCTGGCTGGGCCATTCAAGAACAGTCACAGAGTTGTTGTGAAGCCACTCCTTCGTTATTTTAGCTGTGTGATTAGGGTCATTGTCTTGTTGGAAGGTAAAAATTCGGCCCAGTCTGAGGTCCTGAGCAATCTGGAGAAGGTTTCCGTCCAGGATATCCCTGTACTTGGCCGCATTAATCTTTCCCTCGATTGCAACCAGTCGTCCTGTCCGGCAGCTGAAAAACACCCCCGCAGCATGATGCTGCCACCACCATGCTCACTGTTGGGACTGTATTGGACAGGACATGAGCAGTGCCTGGTTTTCTCCACACATACCGCTTAGATTTAAGGCCAAAAAGTTCTATCTTGGTTTCATCAGACCAGAGAATTTTATTTCTTACCATCTTGGAGTCCTTCAGGTGTTTTTTTAGAAAACTCCATGCGGGCTTTCATGTTGCACTGAGGAGAGGCTTCCGTCGGACCACTCTACCATAAAGCCCCGACTGGTGGAGGGTTGACTTTCTACAACTTTCTCCCAACTCCCGACTGCATCTCTGGAGCTCAGCCACAGTGATCTTTGGGTTCTATTTTACCTCTCTCACCAAGGCTCTTCTACCCCGATAGCTCAGTTTGGCGGACGGCCAGCTCTAGGAAGGGTTCTGGTCGTCCCCAAAACGTCTTCCATTTAAGGTATGGAGGCCACTGTGCTCTTGGGAACATTAAGTGCAGCAGAAATTTTTTTGTAACCTTGGCCAGATCTGTGCCTTGCAACAATACTGTCTCTGAGCTCTTCAGGCAGTTCACAGGCAGACTTCATGATTCTCATTTGCTCTGACATGCATGTGAGCTGTAAGGTCTTATATAGACAGGTTGTTGGCTTTCCTAATCAAGTCCAATCAGTATTATCAAACACAGCTGGACTCAAATGAAATTGTAGAACCATCTCAAGGATGATCAGAAAAAAATGGACAGCACCCGAGTTAAATATACGAGTGTCACAGCAAAAGGTCTGAATACTTAAGACCATGTGATATTTAAGTTTTTCTTTATTAATAAATCTGCAAAAATGTAAACAAATCTGTGTTTTTCTGTCAATATGGGGTGCTGTGTGTACATTACTGAGGAAAAAAAAATAATTAATTTAAAGGATTTTAGCAAATGGCTGCAATATAACAAAGAGGTAAAAATTTAAGGGGGTCTGAATACTTAACATACCCACTGTATCTGGGGTCAGTGTAACTACCTGCATTCATGTGGCAGAGTGTACATAAACGAGTTAAAATAGTTACAGAAACGGACTTGTATATTGCTGAAGGATATGCCTATAGGATAGTTTCTGAATTCTTGCTATCCTCTTGTTTGGCTTCAGTTTATTGCACAGGACAATATGCCTAATATGACGATAGATAGACAGGACAGACAGACAACATAGCTGAAGATAGTAGTAGACAGACAGACAGGACAGGACGACAGGACAGACAGACAGAAAGCCAGAGGATAGATAGATAGATAGATAGATAGATAGAGAGATAGATAGATAGATAGATAGACGACAGACAGACAGACAGAAAGACAGAAAGACAGACAGACGACAGACAGACAGACAGACCGAGATTAGATAGATAATAGATGAGATAGCTAGATAGATAGATAGTATAGATAGATAGACAGACAGACAGACAGGACAGATTAGAGAAGATAGATAGATAGATAGTAGGAATAGATAAGATATAGACAGACAGAAGAAGACAGATAGCCAGACAGCAGACAGATCGTAGACATACAGACAGCTAGACAGACAGACGATAGAGTAGAATAGATAGAAGATAGAAGACAGACAGACAGATAGATGACAGAAAGACAGACAGACAGATAGATAGTTAGATAGATAGATAGATAGAGAGATATAGATATAGATAGATAGACAGACAGAAATAGATAGACAGACAGACAGACAGAGATAGATAGATAGACACAGACAGATAGATAGGACAGACAGACAGAGATAGCTAGTAGATTAGATAGTAGATAGATAGATAGATAGATAGATAGCTAGATAGATAGATAGATAGATAGATATAGACACAGACAGATAGACAGACAGACAGACAAACAGAAAGAAAGACAGACAGACAGACAGACAGACAGAGATAGATGATAGATAGATAGATAGACAGACAGATAGTATTTAGACAGACAGATAGATAGATAGATAAAAAGATAGATAGATAGACAGACAGACAGAGATAGCTAGATAGACAGACAGACAGACAGAAACAGACGGACACACAGAGAGAGATAGATATAGATGATGATAGATAGATAGATAGATAGACAGGAACAGACAGACAGACAGACAGAGGAGATAGATAGATAGATAGGATAGATAGATAGATAGATAGTAGCTGATGATATAGAACAGACAAGACAGAAGAAAGACAGACGACAGATCGATAGACATAAAGACAGATAAGACAGACAGACAGTAGAGATAGATAGAGAGAATAGACAGACAGACAGACAGATTAGATAGACAGATAGACAGACAGAAAGACAGATAGATAGATAGATAGATAGACAGCCAGACAGACAGACAGATAGATAGACAGACAGATAATAGATTAGACAGACAGACAGACAGAGAAGGATCGATAGACAGCCAGACAGATAGCTAGACAGACAGAGATAGCTATGCTTAGCTAGATATTAAGAGCAGTAGATAGATAATCGATAGATCGATAGATAGATGATAGATAGATAGATATAGACACAGACAGACAGACAGACAGAAACAAATAGATAACAGCAGACAGATTATAGATAGACAGACAGACAGACTGATAGACATACAGACAGATAGACAGACCGAGATAGGATAGATAGATAGACAGAATGCCGGCCAAGATAGATCGCAGGACAGACAGACAGACAGACAAGACAGATATAGTATAGATAGACCGACTAGACAGACAGAACGATATAGTATAGACAGACCGACATCAGCCAGACATACATACACAGACCGACATACTAACAGACAGACAGACAGATATTTTTGATAGGACAGACAGAGATAGATAGATAGATAGATAGATAGATAGACGACAGGCAGAGGGATAGATAGATAGATACAGACAGACAGACAGACATACAAACAGACAGACACAAGAGATCGATAGAAGTGACAGACAGATAGACAAAGAGACGGACAGACAGATAGAGAGACAGAGACAGAGATAGATAGACAGACAGACAGAGATAGACAGACATAGATAGACAGACAGACAGACAGAGATAGATAGACAAACAGAGATAGATAGACAGACAGAGATAGATAGACAGACAGACAGACAGACATAGATAGACAGACAGACAGATAGATATATAGATAGACAGACAGAGATAGATAGACAGACAGAGATAGATAGACAGACAGACAGAGATAGATAGATAGACAGACAGACAGACAGAGAGAGATAGACAGACAGACAGACAGACAGACAGACAGACAGACAGACAGACAGACAGAGATAGACAGACAGACAGACAGACAGAGATAGATAGACATACAGACAGACATAGACAGATAGATAGACAGACAGACAGACAGATAGATAGACAGACAGACAGAGATAGATAGATAGATAGATAGATAGATATACAACTGTAAACCAGTTATTATCTTAAAACTTTATTAGCATTTAAAAACAATGTATTTCCAAGAGAATACATGGAATAAGTTACTCATTTAGTCTTTTTCTTCTTATTTGATTAAGGTAAAATAAAAAACATTTCAAGTAATTTAAAAAAAAAAGACGGAAAAGGTCTATATTACAAAGTGTTATCATTTAAATACTATATTTGTTACCTGATCAAATACCTTAAACATGAACAAATACAACATCAAAACAAGCTTCAATTAAAGTCACCTTTCATTTCCTACAACACATGCCATTAATCATTTTCAAGTACAAAACAGCAATACTTTTAAAGTAATAAAACAATATGTTCCAATATCTACCATTTCTTTAGCCAACATTAAGTAAAACATATTTGTCATTGCATCATATGTCTGGAAACATAGAGGACATCTTAACAATACTGACACATGAGATTATCTGCAATTCTAAAAGAAAAAGAAAAAACAATATAGATGCATATTTCATTCAGTCACTAGAGAACAAGTAATCAACCTACTGGTTAAATTGAATGGCTAGGTAAAAGCCTTATAGAATTATAGATAAGAGAAAGAAACTTTCAAACGTGTTATAATTGTTCGCAGTTACAATAATTACACATTTTTCCGTTAAAGCATGAGAAAATCAGTCTATTGTTAACAGCCCATAATGGCATCCTGGAATGCTTTGAAAGCTTTACTATAAAGACAACACTATTATGAAATAATTGTATAATCACTGATTCATATGTAAGATTATGTAGTCCAAAATTCTAGTAGTGTTATTTAACTGCTATAATTTTGAAGCAAACGACACATTTTTACAGGTCTACAAAAATTGGGGTCACATCTAAGATTATGTTAAAGACGCATACCCTTTTAAAACATAAAATAATTTACAAAAAGACCAAATATATTATGAAATTCAACTTAAATTAAGTTCAAATCTTTAAGGAGCAGTAAGCCACATTTCAAAATAAAACAAGAAAATAAAATAATACATTCAATTTCTAAGAAATACAGCTGGAAAAAAACTCTCAATGCACTCGTAAAATAAATTAAACATAAAATGATGGACTGCTAATCCAATGAAGAGATTTTCCAAAAAGCACACAATTATTATACAACTATGGTTGACATTTCCAGTTATTTCAATTCCTTTTCTTTAAACATACTGTCTCCAAAATCTGACCAGATCTTTTATACAAGTCTTTTCTCAAATTTCATTATCTTAGGTTATGCGTTTCATGTTCTTTTAACTATAAATATTATTGCAGCAGGACAAATATTCTTCATATAACTGCAAAGTGATTCAACAATACAGTAGACTTCTTATATTACAGAGCTTTACTGCTACACAAAGATTCACACGAGTCTAATTAAAAATAAAATTCAGAACCCTGAAAGGATTTAACATACAAACATCCCACCCTGAAGTTATACTGAGATTCCTGAATTGAACCGCGTTGTCATACAAACCTGCGGTCAAAGACATTTAAAAAACTGTAACAGGTAACCTGTAAAGCTCTGAAAGCTCCCAATATGTAATGTCCTATTAAAATCTGTACAAAAACAAAAGGACATTAGATAAGATGAACGTCTGACTTCGGAAGTTAAAGCTGATGTTCTTTATATGATATCAGTCCATCACAGCTATTATTCAGTAATATCCAGGATGGTACTGTTGACTCCATGGCTTCTGATTCCAGAACTGATGAAGACAAAGATACAAAGAATTAAAGAATGAAACCTGGATGATTTTTTAGGACCATTAATAGACATTTTTCATTTAAAAATGTTTTCATATATAAATAAATTATAGTATATTTATACATGTTTTTCTGAGGGACTTACCCCTTGTTGCCAGCTCTGGTTGAAAGCTTGTGCTTTGTTCATGCTAAAGTTTCCGTTTTTAAAACCTCGATTGTTTCCTCCTCGGCCTCTGAATTTCTGTGGAAACAGCAGATTTATGATTCCTGGTTAACATTTTGGTTGAATTTAGTTTTGAAGGGGTCATATGATGCTTTTTTTAAAGAGCATTATTTTGTGTATTTGGTGTAACACAATATGTTGACATGCTTTAATGTTCAAAAAGCATTATTTTTCAAATACTGTACATTATTGTAGGTCCTCTATGCCCCGCCTCTCTCAAACGCTTTGTACAAAGTCCCTCCTTCCGACAAGCGCAGTCTGCTCTGATTGGCCAGCTGACCCAGTGCATTGTGATTGGCCGAACACCGCAAGCAATCGTCGGAAATGTAACACTCCTTACCATAATCGCGAGTCCATAAAATGTATTGCTGTTCTGTTGTAAAGTAATCTTAAAGATTCCTAAATGCATCTACTTTCGGAAGGCCAAATAAAGTGCTTTTGCTTTCGCCTAGAAACACAGCGTCTCCCTGACTGGCTGCTTCAACACTTCTGCATTACTGAAACCACGCCTTCTTTCTTGCGTGCACATTTGGGGGCATTATGCAAATATTTCCACATAGTGAGGTAGATATGTGGGGGCGTGTTAGAACGAGCCATTTTAGGGGGACGTGGCAGAGTCTTAACTTTGATAAAGAGTATCTCTTTGGCTTTGAGACTTTAGTTTTTGCAACTTTACAGATCTTCTTTATGGACCAATAGCTTGTAACACTCCAAAGAGAAAGGAAAACTTGAAATCGCATCATATGACCCCTTTAAACCGATTAAGCAGAATGTGGCACATTCCACAAAAACAAAACACTTCTAGGAATACAGATGGAAAAAATAGCTCTTAATGCATTAATAAAATAAACTACACAAAACAATAACCTAAACCCTCCAAAACAGCATCAAAGCATCACCCCTGAACTTCTGTGAGAAAAAAAAAAATCTGATTTGTGATATCACATTTTAGTTTTTGGTAGAGTTGGTCTTTCGATGAATTCAAGTGTAATTGAAATGATTCTGTCTTGGATTTGCCCGATTATACGTGCTTTCATGTGTATATCTTTATGTGAATTAATGTATTTTGTTTTGTTTAAATGTTTACCTATGTGTGCTGCCTGTCTTAGCCAGGACCCTCCTGTAAAAGAGATTTTATATCTCAAGAGTTTTATCTCCTGGTTCAATAAATAAATAAAATAAAACTAAGCTAAGTACTAAGCCTCATTTCACTTTAAAATAAAATAAAACAAAACAAAACATTTCTAAGTAAATGAAAAAGCATCATTTTTAAAACCTTGATTATTTCCTCCTAAACCCCTGGACTTCTGTGGAAACAGCAGGTTTATGATTCCTGGTTCACATTTTTGTATTGTTTTTAATATTTGAAGATTTACAGCGATGACTAAAATTAAATTTCCAACTAAAACTGATTTACATCTCTCACCTGGTTGAAGTTGCCCCGGTTGGCCCCTCCCCCTCGTCCCATGTTGCCCCTGTTCATGGCTCCTCCCCTGTTACCCATGTTAACCATATTGCCACGTCCAGGTCCCGGCCTGGGGGCACCACTTCTGTTAGGCATCCCACCGCCACGGTTGAAACTGCCCCGGCTGAAGCCTCCTCGGAAGGCAGGGGGAGGAAGGAAGCCTCTCGGTGGTCTGCTGAACCCACCACGAGGTCCAGGCACTGTCAGAGAATCCGAATCATTTATACATGATTTCCTGCTCAATATTCTGATTAATTCTAAAGTGTGCTGCTTTATGGTGTCTTTAATGTTCCTCTATACAAATAAGTATATAATGAATAAAAATAAATATTGAAACGTATCACCCCTAAAGTTGCCTCGGTTTTGAAAGCCTCCTCGTCCTCCCCTCTGACCCTGTCCTCCTCCACCACGGTTGAACAGATTTTTGCCTCCTCGTCCCCAAGTGCCTCCCCTCTTTAGTTGAACACCTCCCTGGTTGGGCTTCTTCTCAGGAGGAAGGGACTTTTTGCTCTCCTCTTTGTACTGTTCAAGAAGTTTGGTAGCTTCTTCCTTCTGCAGCTCGACATAAAGCACTTCACTGAAGCACTGACCTTCCACAGGCAACGTGTATATTCCTGCAAAACATTATAGTGTGGCATTTTGGGAGTTTTGTGAATTGCACACCAGTGTTTATATTGTTAACTAAAATTAAAAGTATAACTAAAAGTTTTAAGCTTGTAAAATAAAATAAAATAATTCTAGGAATACAGCTGGAAAAAAGCTTCTAGGAATAATGCATTTATAAAATAAACTACACAAAATAATAACCTAAACCCAAAATAATGAAAAGCATATTGGATGAAAAATATGAAATTTAAAATTTGCCTTGGCAAGTAGTGAAAGATAATAAGTTTAAATTGAAGTGACTGAAACTCAAATAAAAATACATTTAAGATGAAAATTAAATAAAACAAAATAATAAAATAAAATAAAAAAAAAAACGCTATAAAAATTTAAAACAGAAATTTTGCCTTTGCAACTGAAAAAAAAGGTTTAAAATACTAAAATTGCTCAAATTCAAACAAAAACAAAGTATTAAAAAAATCAAATAAAATATTAGATGAAAAAAAACTTATAGAAATAGAAACATTGTCCTGGCTACTAATTGAAATAAAATAAGTTTTGAAGTACTAAAATTAGTCAAACTAAAATTGACATCAAAATAAATTGAAGATAAAAATGTAAGAAAAAAACAAACAAACAACAAACAATAATTACTAAAAAGATACTAAAAGTAACTGAAATAAAAAATAAAATCTCTCTCTCGCTCTCTCTCTCTCTATATATATATATGGCACTTGACAAAAACTTACTATAACTTATTAAAACTTTGTAAATGCCATAATAATATGTAAATAATACTAAAATAACACTGTTGCACACATCTCAGATCGAGTATGGCTTGAGAAAAGGATTTTACCCTTCATTTTTAGGACTGCATGTTCAGGTACATCTTTGCCATCTGTTTCTGCCTTTTTCTGAGTCCTCTGTATATATTCCTCATCTGTCGGACACACTACCACAGCTTTACGCTGGAAACCGGCAAACAGGCACATTTTCCTTCTTTGGGCTGGCGCTGATATGTTAGTCTAAATGGAGAGTATTTTGGTAGGATCTTCAGTAGATGGTATAATGATAACGCCTTGAACCTTAAAAGGTTAGTTCACCCAAAAATGAAAATTCTGTCATTAATTACTCACCCTCGTGTTGTTTCAAACCTGTAAGACCTTCGTTCATCTTCGGAACACAAATTAAGATATTTTTGATGGAATCTGAGAGCTGTCTTACCCTGCATAGACAGCAACACAACTGAAATGTTCCAAGTCCAAAACGTATCAGGAGGGCGGTAAATAATCCATTTGCACTCAGTGGTTCAAAATGGTCCCGCTTTAGCGGAAGCTACGAGAATACTTTTTGTGCGCAAAAGACAAAAAAAAGACTTTATTCCAATGCGTCTCCTCTGCGTCACCCTTTGGCTTTTGTAGAATATCCGCGGGATTGTAACATGTGGATGTGTTTTGTGTCAGCTGCGTCATCCGGATCTGTTTCCTACGTTGTTGTGATTTGATCTGAACGGAAACACCGTATCCGTGTGACGCAGCTGACACAGAACAGCATAGGCCGGGGGCTAGAGTGAGCGGAGGTGGGTGGGCTTGAGAACGGCGCGGCCGACGATTTCGACGAAGGAGCATCCAGAAGGACATGTGACGACCCCGGGCTGAACTCAGCTTCGTCCACGGTAGGAATTAGCCGATTCCGGTGATTCACAATGCAAGTTGTTGTATTTCCTCAGCGACCGCACGATCAGCTTCCAGGCCTGGACGATAGCGGATATCGTCTTCTTTTGGAAGGCCAAACAATGTAGTTTCGCTTTCATAATGAAACACAGTGTCTCCACGGCATGGCAGCGAGAATACAATGCTACAGCGAGAATAAAAGTTTTGCCTTATTTCTTTGCGTGAACATTTGCGCGGCGTTATGCAAATCTTCCCAGATTCAATTTAACAATTTCAAGGGAATAATCGACAATTAGAAGCATCCCTACTGCACTTTTCAAAGGTAGTTGCGGCGCTGCTTTGTGTACATGCGTTTAGCGGGGAACTGCTATATTTTCTGCTGCTCCTGAAAGCGCCACCCGCTGGCAGTATGAATAATTTGCATTTTCAAAAGCCGATCTGCTGTTTTTGTTCAGACCATTAGTTTCCATTACTGTTCCTATAGTAAGCGTTTTTGTTTTTGGCATAATACGAAATAAAAAACAGACAAGTAAATATGATTTTTGGTCAGTTTTGGTTAGATTATAAACAGTGTTTACTCTCAAATACTGCCTTAACAGGAATAGCACAAAGGTGTGTGTGACTGAGTGCAGACCTGCTAACCTTTGGAAAATATTACCATAATGGCGTTATAAACAGGCATGTAATTTGCAAGTTTATGTCTATGGCGATTGACGCAGGTCTGTGTTACTCTGCAGCGGTGTCCGCTGCGTCACGCTGGATCTGTTTCCTACGTTGTTGTGATTTGATCTGAACGGAAACAGCGTATCCGCATGGCGCAGCTGACACAGAACAGCATACGCTGTTTACATCCAGCAGATATTTTCCAAAATGGCCCCAGGGTGATGCGGAGGAGACGAATTGTTGAATAAAGTAGTTTTTTTTCTTTTTTTTTGCGCACAAAAAGTATTCTCGTAGCTTCGTATAATTGCGGATGAACCCCTGATGTCACATGGATTATTTTACAGATCTCCTTGCTACGTTTCTGGACTTGGGAACATTTCAGTTGTGTTGCTGTCTATGCAGGGTCAGACAGCTCTCAGATTCCATCAAAAATATCGTAATTTGTTTTCCAAAGATGAACGAAGGTCTTACGGGTATGGAACGACATGAAGGTAAGTAATTAATGACAAAATTTTCATTTTTGGGTGAACTAACCCTTTAACATGAAAAATAAACGTAATAAGAGTAACATTTCAAGAGAGATTAGTATATGCTGTGATTTTGATAAGTATTTGTAAGCCCTCGATTATATTTAGTCACCTGGTCAAGAATGTAGTTGCGTTTTTTACGTGCAGCGATCTCGATGAATTTCCCGAGGAAGAGGGGAGCACGCTGAGATATCGCTGAGAGCTTTGTGACATCCTTCATCTGTCGCTTCAAACTGGAAATCTGAATTTCAACAGAAAAATAACACTGAATATGAAGTTTATATTGTCTAAAAACGTTCTCTTATGTCAGCACTCACCATCATTTTCTCAATGATTGTGTTTGTTCCAAGAATGTTGTATTTTCCAGGGTTGGCTTGTGTGTGCTTTGTAACCCATTCCGTTTTTCCAGATCCAGGCAGTCCAACCATGACAATGACCTGTGAAGATTTACAGCAGATTTAGATAAGGCTTTTTAATGATGATATAAGAAAAAAAAATAGTTTCCTTGGCTATAAAACCAACCTCACAGTCTTCTTTGGTCTCGGGCCCCTTTGGTCCTCTGATGCGATCACAAACAGGGATCTGCTGCAGGAGCGTAAAGCCATCAGGTTGGGGGGAAAACGGGGTTTCACGCTGGCCGAAGTTGAACTCAACCGCACAGTTGTGGCAGAGGACGTGAGGGAAGAACTGCTTTCCCTCCAGCTCATCCTTACTGACTTTGAAAGCTGCTCCCAGATCCTGTCCATTCTTGGAGTAGGAAATTTCCACTTCTTCACCATCAAAGTTCTGCCAAATAAACACAGCAACCATGATATACTGTGCTGTGGCCAAAAGTACACAGACATACCACACTTGCTGAACATTTAATTTCACAATGTTGAGAACTAAACTGGGTTTTGAAACACTGAAATATTATACAAATATTCATATATAAAATCAAAATATTTATAATAGAGATTGAAATTGAAAAAATTGAAATATTGTATAAATATATAATACAACTACTTTTCTTATACAAAACAACGCACACAAAAATGTACAAATCTATCATATATACACAATACTATAAAATTTCAAATATTTGTGGTAAGTCTTATTTTTAGTTATGCATTTAAGACGCCACACACACACACACCCACATACATATATATAGATATATTATTATGTCTGTTCCAACTGAGGGAAAAAAAATATATATATATTATAGTATATAGATATATAGGGGTTGGTAGATAAAAAAAAAAAATAATACTCAGACTTATCTTGTTCACCAATGCTGCGTTATTTTTGACAAAAATTACATAAAATAGTAATATTGTGAAATATTTTTAGAATTTAAAACAACGGTTTTCTAATTTAACATGTTTTAAAATGTAATTTATTCAGGGCTTTTTCTAGCCAATTTTGAACGCCTAGGCGAAATCCCCCCCGCATATAGAGATATATATATCTATAGTATATATAATACAATTAATTTATTTTATATATATAAAATAGATAATAATTCTCTAAGCTAGAACCTAGAGTTGTGATTGATGATAAGCTGAATTTCTCAGACCACATTGCTAAAACTGCCCGGTCCTGCAGATTTTCTTTATTTAACATCAAGAAGATCAGGCCCTTTATTTTGGAACATGCTTCACAGCTCCTTGTTCTAGCTCTTGTTCTGTCCAGGCTGGACTTTTGCAATGCTCTCTTGGCAGGTCTTCAGCCACTTCTATCAAACCTTTACAACAAATCCAAAATGCCGCTGCAAGATTAATCTTTAATGAGCCAGAAAGAACGCATGTCACACCTCTGTTCATCAATTTGAACTGGCTCCTACTGCTACCCGCACCAAAAAATTAACTTGCAAGGCATTAATGTTTGCCTACAAAACCACCACTGGCTCTGCACCCTTTACCTAAATTCATTACTTCAGAGTTATGTGTCCCCTCTAGAAGCTTGCGTTCTGCAGTGAACGGCGTATTATTGTGCCATCACAAAGAGGCACAAAATCACTCTCACTAACCTTTTCCTGGACTGTTCCCAGCTGATGGAACGACTTGCCTATCTCAATTCGAGCAGCTGAGTCTTTAGCCATCTTCAAGAAACGACTAAAAACACATCTGTTCCCCCTTTATTTAACCCTCTAACTCTAGCACTCTATATTCTATTTTAATTCGGCTTCTATTTTATCTATATTTATCTTCTTTTTTTATAAAAAAAAAACTAACACTAACTTTCTATTTTTTCTATTCTATCTACTTGTTTTTCTTCTTGTGTGTGTGTGTATCTCTATATATATTATATAGATATTATATATATTATATATATAATATTATATATTATATCATTGCTACGGTACTGCGTTAGGCGTACCGAGAACTGTCCATTTTATATATTGTTGCTCTTTTGTTAGTTTTGTCTGCTTTTATTGTCCTCATTTGTAAGTCGCTTTGGATAAAAGCGTCTGCTAAATGGCTAAATGTAAATGTAAATATATATATAATTCTTTTCAGACACCAGTTGCTTGTCACATTCAAATTGGTTGTCATAGTAACGACACTAATTTGTGGAGATTCAGTGCATTGAGTTCCACAAATCTGAATGCATTATTTGTAAATTAACTGGTAAGATAAACATTTTGCACAATTTACTATCTGTAATATCATTGTGTTGCCACTAAATGCCTGTATAGCCCTATGTAACAATCACTAGTGGCTAAGACATTGCACATAATTTACACATAAATCACACATAAATTAATTTTTATTACATTTTGATTTGGATACTATATACTATACTACTACATATTGTTTCGATATTATCAATGGCTACTTTTTTGTCTTTATCTGTTTTTTGTTAATTTTTTTTGTTGTTGTTTCTTGAAACATTGATTTAAAGTGTCAGTTATTGCATTATTATTTCAGTCAAACCTAGAAAACCCCTTTTTTTTACCCCAAACTACATATGAAAGCTTTATCAGTGGCATAAAATTAACCGATGCAGCTACTTAATCATTTGCTACTCGTTAAACGCGTTAACGTCCCCTTTAAATAACGTGACACTCTGCCCTCTATGACGCTGCTCCCATTAAGCGCTGTTGGAAGTGAATGAATTGATTCAGCATTTCGACACCTCCTTAAGGATGCATTTAACTCGACAAAGCGGTCTAATAAAGGATGTATTGATCTCGTGAATTAGCGAATTTTACTATACAAATATTTTTTAATTGGATGTTAAAGTTTAAATGGGAATATTACATGACTCGCTGATCCTTTAACAATGCATTGGCGCAAAAAACGCACACATTTTGGACAAATCTGCCACAAATATTTGGACAAAATGTGCCCCAAAAGTGCCGAGAAATACTGCCGAACAAAATACTGGTATTTGTGCACTTGATTTACTGTACCAATATTTTACATTGGCCTTTTGCAGCGTAGCTTTATTGCATGTCAAAAAAAAGTGTTACCTTGCCAAAGCACTGACAGAGCCCACTGATCTAATGGCCCCCCCCCCCCCTTTTTGTTGAGGCTCTCCAAATGCAAACTTTGCATGCAACAATCAGGCAGCAATTGACAGCACTCTGATCTAGTAGCATACAGGCATGGTCAGATTGACAGTACTCTAGCCCAATAATGTTGGGGTATCCAGTGGGGGCGGAAGTCATATTTCAGGGTGACCGTCCCACTCTTTATCACAACCCTGCTAAAAGTGCTAGTACGTGCGCTCATTGGCGCCCTATGTCTTCACCTCGCTTCCTCGCCTATTCGTAGGGAAAGCGGCCCTGAATTTATTCCTGTGATGGCTGAATTTTCAGCATCATTACTCCAGTCTACAGTGTCACATGATCCTTCAGAAATCATTCTAATATGCTGATTTGCTGCTCAAGAAACATTTTTTGTTATTAATGTTGAAAACAGTTGTGCTGCTTAATATTTTTTGTGGAAACCTGATACTTTTTTTTTTTTTTGGTTTCTTTGACAAATAGAAAGTTCAAAACAAAAGCATTTATTTCAAATAGAAATTTTTGTAACATTTTAAATGTCTTAACTGCCACTTTTGATCATTTGAATGCATCCTTGTGGAATAAAAAATGAGTATGAACACATGGCACCACTTAGTGGTCAAGATTAGTAATTGCACAGAGATGTAAAACTCACTGTGGATGAGGAAGCACATGGATACTTACAATAAAACAACCGACAACATCATTCTCATCAAAAGCCTCCCCAAAGTCCTCCGTCAAACCGTTGCTGGTTTTCTTGGCTTTAGATGAAAAGCCATATGAGTGCGCATCTTCCCCTGTGAACATGTAATGTAAAGTAACACTTTGACATCATTAATTTATTAGATCAGCTCCTTTAAAAAAATCAAAGACCCTCACCTAGCAAAAGAAAGCTATTGGCCAGAGACCAACCCACCAGGACATCATGAATCTCAATTCCTTTACTGGAAATGTGTTTTACAGGAATCTTCTCAATAATCTGGTGCAAAGATATGCAAGAATAAGGTTGAGGTCATGACAGGGCAACTATAAATAGCAACCATACAAAAGCAATGCTCTCACCTTCATTTCAAAGCAAGCTTTTCCTTTTTCCACACCATAAGACGCTCGTCCGCCGGCCCACAGGTATGCAAAACTCTCCATGGTGAGAGAGGAGGCACTATACCGATCCCGGGACACCTTGAAGTGCAGGTCACAGTTGTCTGAGGAAAATAAGAGACAGATGCTTTATTTCTAAAGCTACAGAGCGGTTGCACATCATGTTTCCAAAGTTTAGAGGAAGAACAAATATTCTACTCCCAACTTTTTAATGACTTTTAATAACCTCACTGAACATTTTACACTTTACAGAAATTGATTCTGCATGTTATGCTATGAGAAATTCAGCATTTACTATTTAGTCTATATTTTAGCAGTATTTATATGAGATTTCATACGTACAAGTGTCCAAACATACAGTTGTGTCATCAAACTCTTCGTCCTCTTCCTCCAGTGGAGGCTGGGGAGACTTTGCCCTGAGGGAACCATCAAAAAACAACTATGAAATTTAATAAAATTCAGTTCAGTGCCATTATAAGATAAGATCCCACTGAGTTCCCCTTGGATTTTAAATATGTCCCAACTGAGAAAATGTACAGGTGTGAAACATCGGTTAAACATTTAGCACATCAGTGCTGTTTGCTTTTTGCAATAATTCTACTTACTTTTATTAACTATTTTCTAATAAACTATTAAATAAAATCAGCAGTTACTATTTGTTTAAAAGTAAAAATGGGCCATATTATAAATATAATAGATATATATATATAGATCTATATATATATATTATATAATATCTATTATATATATCTATCTAGTATTTATATGTACAATAAACTAAGTTAATAAATAATACTTTAATTTAATTTTTTACGATTTACTTTTAAATATTTTAAAGGTACAACACTTTTTTTTTCTGGGGGGGGGGGAAATGTTGTGACTTATTGCTTTATTAACATTATTATTATTTCACAATAAAAAACAAATTTTTTTTTATTGCAAATCAGTTTTTTGTCATATATATAATATATATTTATATATCATAATATATAGTGGTATATATTATATATTACCTGGGAACATACACACATCGTCAATAATTAATTGAATACATATTTAAATTAAAATAAACTTCATGAAAACATAAAACAATATTAAAAAGATAAGAATGAACACCAAAAAATACATCAGATCACTTTAGTCATAGTTTCTAAAGAACATATCTGATACAGAATACAAAAACATGAATAGAAAATGAAATGTAATTTCTGGAACTGCATCAATACCCTTACAATATTCTCAGATAAACACTTTTCGTCCTTTAACAGCCCAAGCTTTGACCTAGAAACAAGATTCCTACGGTAAAATACCACTGACAGAGAAATACCATGACAGAGATGCCTTTATTTATAGGTGTAAAGTGATTAAAAACGCTCAGTAAAAATGTGTGTTTCTTTGCACGGATGAGGAACAGCATGTCAGATTTGGCTCTTTACTGCCAAAACTGGTCGTAAATCTTTAAGGTGCAGCGGAACCTCAGGAGTACCAGAGGCCGACTGCACATTTCTTACCGGCTGTATTTGCTTTCTTCAATAAATTCAAAGTAGCCCCTTCCATGTTCATCTCGGCGTCTCTTTACGCCCTTCTTATTCTTCTGTTCATCATTCTTGTCTTTGTCCGCATCCCCTTTGGAAATAAAACAATAAAACATAAGGAGGCGTACCTCCCTGCTGGACCCATCATGATGTAGCATGACGGTCCACATAATTACTGGAGGATTTCTAGTTATTTCGCTTGGGCATAATTGCATCTGTAGTATTTTAAAAGAAAGGTGTATTTAATTATAAGTTCACCTGTTTTAGATAAAAGAGCAATGCCTTACAGTGTGGTTTGTACACTGCAGCACTTACAGTGGGTACAGAAAGTATTCAGACCCCCTTAAATGTTTCACTCTTTGTTATATTGCAGCCATTTGCTAAAATCATTTAAGTGATTTTTTTCCCTCATTAATGTACACACAGCACCCCATATTGACAGAAAAACACAGAATTGTTGACATTTTTGCAGATTTTTAAAAAAAAATAAAAACTGAAATATCACATGGTCCTAATTATTCAGAACCTTTGCTGTGACACTCATATATTTAACTCAAGTGCTGTCCATTTCTTCTGATCATCCTTGAGATGGTTCTACACCTTCATTTGAGTCCAGCTGTGTTTGATTATACTGATTGGACTTGATTAGGAAAGCCACACACCTGTCTATATCAGACCTTACAGCTCACAGTGCATGTCCGAGCAAATGAGAATCATGAGGTCAAAGGAACTGCCTGAAGAGCTCAGAGACAGAATTGTGGCAAGGCACATATCTGGCCAAGGTTACAAAAAAAATTATGCTGCACTTAAAGTTCCTAAGAGCAATGTGGCCTCCATAATCCTTAATGGAAGACGTTTGGGACGACCAGAACCCTTCCTAGAGCTGCCGTCCGGCCAAACTGAGCTATCGGGGGGAGAAGAGCCTTGGTGAGAGAGGTAGAAGAACCCAAAGATCACTGTGGCTGGCTCCAGAGATGCTGTCGGGAGATGGGAGAAAGTTGTAGATAGTTTACCATCACTGCAGCCCTCCACCAGTTTGGGCTTTATGGCAGAGTGGCCCGACGAAGCCTCTCCTCAGTGCAAGACACAATAAAGCCCGCATGGAGTTTGCTAAAAAAAAAACCTGAAGGACTCCAAGATGGTGAGAAATAAGATTATCTGGTCTGATGAGATCAAGATAGAACTTTTTGGCCTTAATTTTTAAGCGGTATGTGTGGAGAAAACCAGGTACTGCTCATCACTTGTCCAATACAGTCCCAACAGTGAAGTTTGGTGGTGGCAGCATCATGCTGTGGGTTGTTTTTCAGCTGCAGGGACAGGATGACTGGTGGCAATCGAGGGAAAGATGAATGCGGCCAAGTGCAGGGATATCCTGGATGAAAACTTTCTCCAGAGTGCTCAGGACCTCAGGTTGGGCCGAAGGTTTACCTTCCAACAATACAATTACCCTAAGCACACAGCTAAAATAACTAAGGAGTGGCTTCACAACATCTCTGTGCCTGTTCTTGAATGGCCCAGCCAGAGCCCTGACTTAAACCCAATTGACCATCTCTGTAGAGACCTAAAAATGGCTGTCCACCACGTTTACCATCCAACCTGACAGAACTGGAGAGATCTGCAAGGAGGAATGGCAGAGGATCCCCAAATCCAGGTGTGAAAAACTTGTTGCATCTTTCCCAAAAAGACTCATGGCTGTATTAGATCAAAAGGGTGCTTCTACTAAATACTGAGCAAAGGGTCTGAATACTTAGGACCATGTGATATTTCAGTTTTCTTTTTTAATACATTTGCAAAAATGTCAACAAATTTTTTTTTTTCTGTGTTTTTCTGTCAATATGGGATACTGTATGTACATTAATGAGGAAAAAAAAAAAAAAAACTTAAATGATTTTAGCAAATGGCTGCAATATAACAAAGAGTGAAAAATTTAAGGGGGTCTGAATACTTTCCGTACCCACTGTATATGGGAACAAACAGAAGGTGGTTGCCAAGATATCAGCAAACTGTGCTATTTTCGGGGGGGGGGGGGGGGGGGGGTTTTGAGGCTAGACCACATTTTTCAGATTGCAACATTGCATGCATCTTGAAGAAAGGTGTTACAGTGTGTGCAAATAATGAAGGTACATTTGGTGATGGGCAAAGCTCACAAGCACCTCATTCCCTATGTATGCAACTTGTGGTTGACAGAACAAAAATAATTCGAAAATTAAAAACAGGAATATGCAAACTGCCATACATCACTCACAAATCCATAATTTCTGAAGCAATTTTCGAGGTAAATATGGATAATAACTAGTCTTTTATAGGAATTCAGTATAATTGTCATTTAATGACAACATTGATTTAATGGTGGCACAGCTTTATGGTTACAGATCCAAGTTCAAACCCCTAAACCAACATTACCCCAAGGGGTGAAAGCATCTGCTAAAGGACGACAAAGAATAACAATGAGGTCCTCACTACTCCAAAACAAATGAACTGAGATCATTACACACAGACTCCATCTGGAGCTTTTGTCCTTCGTAGCTCCCCTTCAGCATCCCGTTACAGCTCAGCGATCCTGAGAACCTACTGCTCAGCCAATAAACGTACACTATTAAGGGTCATTCTCAGGAAACGGTCCTATTCGTGCCTGAACATTTCATTTTTACATCATTTGATTTGAATCAGTATCTGATGAAATGAAAAGAAAATGTTTTATGCAAATCATGACAGAACAAGACTAGTATGTTCTGAATGAGATTTTCTTGTTTATATTTTATATACTGTATAACAAGCTTTTGTATCTACATGCTTTAAAAAAATAGTAGTAATACTATAGCTGACCATATAGAAGTAGATTTAGTCTTTTAATTTAAACTAACTTACATATGTACTGTATATGTACATATATATTATGCCAATAAATATGTAAATATTATATCAAAGTTTGAGACATAGTGCAAATAAATGATTAGTGATGAAATAAAAATTAAATAGACACATTACATAAATAAAAATAGGGATACATCAAAATACATAAATTAAACATTTATTTATTTATACTGTATATGAATGAATGAATGCAACACTTTATAAAGTTAAGTCTATTCAATTAAAGTTAAAGGGACAAAAGTAGGACACTAGAGGCACCATCTCCTGGGAATGACATAAAATCCTTCAGATGTAGCAGATTATCTTGTTTAATTTTGATAATAACACTACACAAGCTTGTCAATCTTTCATTCATAGCCTAAAACCTTAAAATAGTAACTGACCATAAATATCGAAGTAGTAGATTATTAATTGTGTAGCCATAATATGAAATATTATACAAAGGTTGAGATACAGATAAAAAAATAACTTTTAAAGATAAAATGCACCAATCATTAAAATTATTAAAATATAATTTTTTGTCTTTATATTTATTTATTTATTTGTTTTTGTCTTTTGCATCAATTCAATCTATTAAATTATATGACTGTGATGTGAATACGTTTAGTATTCTGTTAACTGCATCAGTAGTAAGTCAAAGGAACACAAATGGGACACCAATGGCACCAGCTCCTGAGAATGCCATCAAATCCTGTGCTCTCTGCTGTCAGAATGAATTATTCTGGCAGAACCAATATACAAAATATGAATTGCACAAGCTTCATCACGTAATCTCACCCTCGCCAGGGCCCACGTCGAGAGCCACATCATCCTCATCAAATTTCTCCATCTCTTCATCATCTTCTTTGAGCAGGACATCTTCATCTTCATCTGATTTATCCATCTCTACCCCGGCGTCCTCCTCCTCCTCCTCCTCCTCCATGTCATCATCCTGCTGCTCCTCAGCCTCCGCATTATCGCCATCTTCCTCCATGTTCTCTCCAACCAGATCTTCCTCAAGGTCTTCATCGCCCATGTCACCGAGGCCGTCTCCATCCTCGTACTGTCCTTCAGAACCGTTGGTGGACAGCGCCTCCTGATCCAGAGCGGCCTGCAGCCGGGCCATCAGCTCAGCCTTCAGCCCTTTATCGCACAGACTCCTCTTCTTCAGCTCGTCCTTCAGCTCGTTTACTTTCAGCTTCTTCACATTCATTGAGCTCATCTCGCCGTGTCGATCCTTTACTTTAGATGTTATACCCCAAATGTATGAAATGTGAACGGGAAGAGCAGGTTATGAGGCGCTCGATGCGGTCGCTGACGGGCAGCAGTCGGAGCAGGACGGGGCCAGTTGAGCTTTATATCCTCTACCGTAAAACACATAATACATGAGCAACCGTAAATATCACTATAACTATTAAATATGCATAAGAGAAAATATCAGTACTCAGTTTCCGTCACTTTTAATATGTTCAGAAAACTATAATAAACAAATCTGAATACAGTACTGATAAAGCTAGGTAAACTAAGACCATGTAAATGAATGAACATATTTATAAAAATCTAGCTACTATATTAATATAAAATATACAGGTGCATCTCAATAATTAGAATGTCGTGGAAAAGTTCATTTATTTCAGTAATTCAACTCAAGTTGTGAAACTTGTGTATTAAATAAATTAATTGCACACAGACTGAATTAGTTTAAGTTTTTGGTTATTTTAATTGTGATGATTTTGGATCACGTTTAACAAAAACCCACCAATTTACTATTTCAACAAATTAGATTATGGTGAAATGCCAATCAGCTAATCAAATCAAAACATCTGCAAAGGTTTCCTGAGTCTTCAAATGGTCTCTCAGTTTGGTTCACACTGGGGACGAACTGCTGATCTGAATTGTCCAGAAGACGATCATTGACACCCTTAACAAGGAGGGTAAGCCACAAACATTCATTGCCAAAGAAGGTGGCTGTTCACAGATTGCTGTATCCAAGCATGTTAAAAGAAAGATGAGTGGAAGGAAAAAGTGAGGAAGAAAAAGACGCACAACCAGCCGAGAGAACCGCAGCCTTATGATTATTGTCAAGCAAAATCGATTCAAGAATTTGCGTGAACTTCACAAGGAATGGACTGAGGTTGGGGTCAAGGTATCAAGAGCCACCACACACAGACCTGTGAAGGAATTTGGCTATAGTTGTCGTATTCCACTTGTTAAGCCACTCCTGAACCACAGACAATGTCAGAGGTGTCTTACTTGGGCTAAGGAGAAGAAGAACTGGACTGTTTTCAGATGAGAGCAAGTTTTGTATTTCATTTGGAAACCAAGGTCCTAGAGTCTGGAGGAAGGGTGTTGAAGCTCATAGCCCAAGTTGCTTGAATTCCAGTGTGAAGTTTCCGAAGTCAGTGATTATTTGGGTGCCTTGACGTCTGCTGGTGTTGGTCCATTGTTTTTTTTTGAAAACCAACATCACTGCACCCGTTTACCAAGAAATTTTTGAGCACTTTATGCTTCCTTCTGCTGACAATCTTTATGGAGATGCTGATTTCATTATCCAGCAGGATTTGGCACCTGCCCACACTGCCAAAAGCACCAAAATTTGGTTAAATGACCATGGTGTTGGTGTGCTTGACTGGCCAGCAAACTCACCAAACCTGAACCCCATAGAGAATCTATGGGTATTGTCAAGAGGAAAATTATAAACAAGAGACCCAAAAATGCAGATGAGCTGAACGCCACTGTCAAAGAAACCTGGGCTTCCAAACCACCTCAGCAGTGCCACAACTGATCACCTCCATGCCACGCCGAATTGATGCAGTAATTCATGCAAAAGGAGCCCCTAGCCAGTATTGAGTACATGTACAGTAAATGAACAACTTTCCAAAAGGCCAACAATTCACTAAATGGTTTTTGTGAAGTATTCTAATTTGTTGAGATAGTGAATTGGTGGGTTTTTGTTAAATGTGAGCCAAAATTATCACAATTAAAAGAACCAAAGACTTAAACTACTTCAGTCTGTGTGCACTGAATTGATTTAATACACGAGTTTCACAATTTGAAGTTGAATTACTGAAATAAATGAACTTTTCCACGCCATTAATTTATTGAGATGCACCTGTATGAAAAATTAAATATTGCCTTATTTAATATTGTAGTATCATTTTTTTCAATGCCCCAAACTCACAAAAAAAGATTTTTTTTTACAGAGTATACATATCAGCATGGCCAGAGTGGGCCTACATCATTTTGCATAAATTGTAATTATTATGACTTTTTCTTAAAGGTTAGCTTAAATATGTATATACATTTGAGTGAAATTTGGTTTGCAAAACACTTACAAAACAATTGCAGTCACTTTTCATATGCACAGAAAATGCAGTAAATAAGTAAGTAAATAAATAAATACAGTAGCTAGCCTACAGATAAGGCACATACTATTCGACATAAATCACTTATCGTGTTTATTATAATATTAAATATTGCTATTGTAGTATCATTTTATTATTTAATGACACAAGAGTACATAAAAGCATATGTATATATATATTAACATGCAGTATTAACAATATTACAATAAAAACAATGTTTTTTTTCTAAAAGGCTATATGCTATTTATATAAAACATTTTATGTTATAAAAGCATAATATTAAATATCACCAGTGTTGGGGGTAACGCATTACAAGTAACGCGAGTTACGTAATCAGATTACGTTTTTCAAGTAACTAGTAAAGTAACACATTACTTTTTAATTTACAAGAGAATATCTGAGTTACTTTTTCCAATAAGTAACGCAAGTTACTTTTTTTTCCAATTCATTGATTGACAGCTCTCCTGCCCCCATGTTGAGAGAAAATAGGATGTTGTTACGGTAGTTCTAAAATAAACATGAATATGCATTAATTAATCTCACTTAAATTACGTTAAAAAAATATTACGTAAATTGACTTTCCCTTCAGCCTGAGGTTTATTCATTTCACTTTTGGTGTGAAAAGGCTTTTATATTTGCCAAAAATATAACTTTTTTATTTTAAAAACAAACAAGCAAGCCCTGTCCAGATTTAAAAAGTAACGCGAAAGTAACGTAACGCATTACTTTCCATAAAAAGTAACTAAGTAACATAATTAGTTACTTTTTTTATGGAGTAACGCAATATTGCAATGCATTACTTTTAAAAGTAACTTTCCCCAAAACTGAATATCCCTAATTTAATATTGTAGTATCATTATTTTATTGAATGCCACAAGAGCACATAAAAATAGTATATTAACATATCAACATTGCCAGAGAACTTCTTAAAGACTGACCTAGGTCCATATACAAACCCAATTCCAAAAAAGTAGGGACACTGTACAAAAAAAAAAAAAATTTTTGTGAGTAAAAAAGGACTGGAATAATTTAAAATCTCATAAACTTATATTTTATTCACAATATAATATAGATAACATTTCAAATGTTGAAAGTGAGACATTTTGGAAATGTCATGCCAAATATTGGCTCATTTTGGATTTCATGAGAGCTACACATTCCAAAAAAGTTGGGACAGGTAGCAATAAGAGGCCGGAAAAGTTAAATGTACATATAAGGAACAGCTGGAGGACCAATTTGCAACTTATTAGGTCAATTGGCAACATGATTGGGTATAAAAAGATCCTCTCAGAGTGGCAGTGTCTCTCAGTATTCAAGATGGGCAGAGGATCACCAATTCCCCCAATGCTCCGGCGAAAAATAGTGGAGCAATATCAGAAAGGAGTTTCTCAGAGAAAAATTGCAAAGAGTTTGAAGTTATCATCATCTACAGTGCATAATATCATGCAAAGTTTCAGAGAATCTGGAACAATCTCTGTGTCAAGGCCGGAAAACCATACTGGATTCCCGTGATCTTCGGGCCCTTAGACGGCACTGCATCACATACTGGAATGCTACTGTAATGGAAATCACATCATGGGCTCAGGAATACTTCCAGAAACATTGTCGGTGAACACAATCCACCGTGCCATTCGCCGTTGCTGGCTAAAACTCTATCGGTCAAAAAATAAGCCATATCTAAACATGATCCAGAAGCGCAGGCGTTTTCTCTGGGCCTAGGCTCATTTAAAATGGACTGTGGCAAGTGGAAAACTGTTCTGTGGTCAGACGAATCAAAATTTGAAGTTCTTTTTGGAAAACTGGGACGTCGTGTCATCCGGACTAAAGAGGACAAGAACAACCCAAGTTGTTATCAGCGCTCAGTTCAGAAGCCTGCATCTCTGATGGTATGTGGTTGCATGAGTGCGTGTGGCATGGGTAGCTTACACATCTGGAAAGGCACCATCAATGCTGAAAGGTATATCCAAGTTCTAGAACAACATATGCTCCCATCCAGACGTCGTCTCTTTCAGGGAAGACCTTGCATTTTCCAACATGACAATGCCAGACCACATACTGCATCAATTACAACATCATGGCTGCGTAGAAGAAGGATCCGGGTACTGAAATGGCCAGCCTGCAGTCCAGATCTTTCACCTATAGAAAACATTTGGTGCATCATAAAGAGGAAGATGCGACAAAGAAGACCTAAGACAGTTGAGCAACTAGAAGCCTGTATTAGACAAGAATGGGACAACATTCCTATTCCTAAACTTGAGCAACTTGTCTCCTCAGTCCCCAGACGTTTGCAGACTGTTATAAAAAGAAGAGGGGATGCCACACAGTGGTAAACATGGCCTTGTCCCAACTTTTGAGATGTTGATGCAAAATCAACTTATTTTTCCCTTAAAATGATACATTTTCTCAGTTTAAACATTTGATATGTCATCTATGTTGTATTCTGAACAACATATTGAAATTTGAAACTTCCACATCAATGCATTCTGTTTTTATTCACAATTTGTACAGTGTCCCAACTTGTTTGGAATCGGGTTTGTGTGTATCTATATGATACATTTTAGAGAAATGTGGTTTTCAAAACAATTACAGTCAGTTTTCATGTGCACATAGAATGCAGTTAATAAATAAATGAATACAGTACAGGTGGCAAATAATAAACAAATATTTTCATTATTACTGTTTAGTAATACCTATTAAATATTCCTCATTTAATATTGTAGTATCGTTTTATTATTCAATGCCACAAGAGCGCATTTCGTTGTTGTTTTTTAAAAAAAGATTTTTTTTATAATAGCTACATTTTTGTAATAAAGTGTGAGAAATTTGTTTTTCAAAACTGCAACGTGAGTAACGACGTCACGAACAAATAATCACAAGACCAGTCAGTGACTCAGTGTTCACGTTACCTAGCAACCAGTGTTGCCCAGACATGGCGGACAAGTCCAACGCAGGTAATGTTGTTACTTTAAACTTTCTTTCCTTTCAAGCTTACGATATACATTGTAGCATTTGTACTCTTACGTGTTGTTTGTAGCTCAGTTGTCATTATTACAATTGCTATCCACTAAATGCTTTGTTTAAAGTATCGAATAAATAGCTAGCTAACGTTGTAAAGTAAAAAAGACAGCACAAGACTGCCAGTTGCTTGGAAAATAAAATACAATTAAAATATAGTAAATTAAATACACAGGATACAGCATTAACTGAGACGTCTAAAATTAGACGTCTTTGTAAAATTTGCTGAAATACATAATTTTCTTTTTTTTCAGAATCTATTATAACCGAAACTCAAAAGAGGATAAGTAACGCATTTGACGTGTTTGATCACGAATCCAACAAGACTGTTGATGTCAGGTAACATTTCAGAGTTTTCTTCAGATTTGCTCTCTGACACCTGTTTGTTTTCTACATGTGAGGGTGTCTTATAAGTTTAACACTGATATTTTTCATTGTAAAAGAGAAATAGGCACCATTATCCGTTCACTTGGCTGTTTTCCATCGGAAGCGGAACTACATGATATCATTGCTGAGGTCTGTGGTTTGTTTTTACATTTGGCTCATTTAGATATCGACTCTTGCAGGCTGAGTAGATAAGAAATTATGATGTTTCTACAGCTTGAAGACGAAGAGCCCACTGGGTTTGTGCGCTATGAGAAGTTTCTTCCAACTATGACTAAAATCCTGCTGGAGCGCAAGTAAGACTGTCACTGAGAGTGAAGTGATTAGGGTCAATAGGTCAAATCACATTCATCTTGAGCTTTCTGCAAAATTACAAATAATCAGATATCCCTGCCAAAACAGATTGTTTTTAAGCTAACTGAGACTTGTTATAGCACTTGTATATCATTGCTCTTTTGTTGATTTTGATTGCTTCCATTGTCCTCATTTGTAAGTCGCTTTGGATAAAAGCGTCTGCTAAATGACTAAATGTAAGTGTCTGTCTATGTCTAAATGGTGTTGTCTGATATGGCCATTTTGTTATTTAAAATATAAATTATTTCAAAAATTACTTTCATGTCATCCAAGAGATTTCTGAGTTATACTTATGCAATTTTTTTCCTAACTTTTACAGATAGTGTTGTTATTGTTCCCTAAAATTACTAAAAATAGTTTTGGTAATTGAAATAAAGCTGAAACTAAAATAAGTATTAGAAGAAAAAGTGAACTTAAGAAAAAACTTGAATATGGAAAAGTTGCCTTGGAAACTAAAAAATAAATAAAGAATATAAATATAGTGAGTGAAGGTGGCCAAGTTGGTGACCATACTCGGAAATAGTGACTCTGCATTTAAACCCATCTAAGTTGCACACACACACACCGTGAACAAACACCCACAGCAGTGGGTAACATCTTGCTGTGGCGCACGGGGAGCAAGTTTGTGGGTGTCGGTGCGCTTGATAAAGGGAAAATCAGTAGGCGTATAGAAAAGGGGGGGAATATGAGAGAGGCGTACATTCACTAACCCCACCTACCAATCCCTTGCCGTACTGCGACTCAAACCGCAACCTATTGGTTACAAGTACAACTCGCTAAACGTTAGGCAAAGTATGTCGTCCCCAAAAGTACTGGAGTGTTTCTGGCACGGTTTCAAACAGGGGACACTTTTCGCGTTAATATCTATATATATAGTATATTATATATATCTATAGTATATATTATGTTATTAACATTAATAAAAAGGTGCACAATGCAAAGTCAACATACTAAAACTTACCCCCCCACACTTCAATCACCCTCTACCCCAACAAAAACATAAAAATAAAAGTTAATTCAAAATTATTAGAAATAATTTATATAAAAATAATTCTAAAATAACCACTGGCCACCACCAACACTGGAAAAAATTATTTCAATTGTACACCTGAAAACATGCTCAAAAAATATGCTTAAAAAAAATTCAATGAAGTGTTTTAAACTGTGAAACATAGATGAACCACTTTACACATTTTTGATTGAAAAGTCCAGTATTTTTGACAGTTTTAGCTCTGCTTCCGTTTTATTGCAGGTTTCGTCCTATTACAGAAGACCTGCTCCTTCAGGCCTTTGAGGTGAATAATGCTCTGACTCTTAAACATTTTTGTTATTCTTCTTTTGTTGTTTGAATTTACCTCGGATACACTACAGAGAAAAAAAAAACTTCAAAAACCTTAAACTGGATATAAAAATGAAGACCTCAATGGAATTAATTAATGTAATGGTGCTGTTATCTCTCTTTAAAGGTGTTAGATCAACAGAAAAAAGGCCACTTGGAACCAGAGGAACTCACCAAGTATTTAACACAAGAAGGTATGTCAATTATGACTATTGAAAATAGTCGTTTGTATTTTAGTATAGGCTTCTGACATTTTGAAATCGATGTGCAATGCGATGTGCAAAAGTTTTTCATTTCTCTGTCTTCTGAAGGAGAGCCCTTCACACAGGAAGAGATAGATGAAATGCTGTCTGCAGCTGTTGATCCTGATAAAAATGTCATTCTCTACAAGGACTTTGTGAGCATGATGACCTTTGATGACACTCGATGATGGCTGATGGCATGAATAGATCAAATGAATAAGTAGTTTTATAGGTTAGGATCAAGGTATCAAACAAATCATCTCAGTTACCATAATAAATAATATACTGCACATGTTATTTTGACTCTTTACCCATGGTATACATCATTAATGGTGGTCATAATGCCCAAATACTCTTTCCTTATTGTATAGTTTGGCAAAATTACACAATATGATATTTTACTCTATTCATAATTATTCAGATAGGCTTTAAAGTGGAGAATGTGTGCAAGACTGAGAGGGTGTATCATGGACTGATGAATCATTCTCCCTATTAATGAGGCAGGTTTAGCTTCATTATAAAGTCAGTGTGTGGTGTCTTTCTTCTTTCAGTTTCATTAGCAGACTCTGATACCACAGGTTTTATGAAGGGGTGGCATATTCTTGCAGCTCATTTTTTTCTAATTAACCGGTGTCCCATGAGTTGCCCTCTGTGAACTGACCAGAGAAGCAGTTCTCTGATGAAGAAAAAAAAGAACTGATCACTGATACAATGTAATTTTATTACAATTGAACATTATAGTTTGAAAAAAAATTCTGAGCGTACTTTATCAATATACCTTACACAGCAATGAAATGCATTACTCTCAGAGAATAGTGTGAAATTAAATATATTTTTCCTGTAATTTGAGAAACCCCAAATAGTGCATGAGGTATTGTGTACAATATTGTAAAAACTGGAAAAGGCTACAATAACCATCTCAGGCTTTCCTGTTTGTATATGGTTTTTTTATGTATCATAAAGTAAATGTGAAGATTCAGTGGTTCAAGGATAGATTAACAAATAATCTGGACAATGCTGAGTTTTTAGGTTTATGACTTTTTGCTAAGGTTATATAGGTCTGTGTATCTTTATCTTAAGAATGTACGATAAAGCAGTACTGTTTCATTTTACTAAAAACTGATGGTCGGTTGCTAATTTTTTTTACTGTTAAAGAGTCTCAAAGCTGTGGGTTATAGTTAGGAGTGTTTAATTTAGGTGTGTGAGCAGTAGGTGGCGCTACTTTCCCATGCTTACAAAATTTCCCTTCAAATTCCTACTAACAATACAGCCAAAACAATACTGCCCATTTGTTTTCATGCCAATTCAACAGCGTTTGGTCAATTAAGAAATACTGCCAAATATTGCAAAATGATATTGCAAATGTTTGTTGTTGGTTTCATAATAAGTGTATATACTTGGTTCAAATGACATGTTTGCAGGCAGTGTAAGCAGTTGAAGATTTTTGAGCATTTGACCTGGAACACTATAATTTATTGAGATGCACCTGATCAGTGTTGGGGGTAATATATTACAAGTAGCGCGAGTTACGTAATCAGATTACTTTTTTCAAGTAACTAGTAAAGTAACGCATTGCTTTTTAATTTACCAGAGAATATCTGAGTTACTTTTTCAAATAAGTAACGCAAGTTACTTTTTTTTCCAATTTCTTGACTGACAGCTCTCCTGTCCCCATGTTGAGAGAAATCAGAAGATGTTACTGTAGTTCTAAAATAAATATGAATATGCTAATTCATCTCACTCACAAAAAAAAACACAGATTCAGTATTCCTCAAACTGAATAAAAATAATGCAACTCAGAATTTGACGCAAGCCTGCAATAATTAAATGTTTAACAACACAAATATGCTTTATGCATTTAATCCCATTCTATTTTAACCAATGTCTTTGCTTCTGACCTTTCGATGATCCAGTTCAACTGTACTAATAAGCACAAATTACTCTAGACAAACATTTGTGTCTTTTTTATTGCTGAAGTGTGTTGAAATTTCTTCTTCTGCATTCTACAGTACGGACATGAATTTACTTTTCCTTCAGCCTGAGGCTTATTCATTTCAGTTTTGGTGTGAAAAGGCTTTTATATTTGCCAAAAATATAACTTTTTTATTTTAAAAAAAAACAAGCAAGCCCTGTCCAGATTTAAAAAGTAACGTAATGCATTACTTTCCATAAAAAGTAACTAGTAACGTAATTCGTTATCTTTTTTATGGAGTATTGTATTACATTACTTTTAAAAGTAACTTTCCCCAACACTGATCATGATATTATTTTAAAAAATAATATTATACCGTTTTAAATAGATTTGCTTTTTTATATATTGCTAATATTATGCTCCAAATTGTATTGAATTTTTGATTGATTCGCGTTCGTTGATTCTTAAATGGTGTTAAAAAAATGTGTGTGTGTGTGTGTATTTTTACATTTATGTAGATTATACACGTTTTTGAGTAACCACATAAGTTAGATTAGGCTAATGGTGTCATTATTATTTATTATAAATCTGCACATATAAATAAAAATACGTAGATAAACATATAGTTGATATTTGGTTCATTGCCATTTTTGTTGCGCTAGACGAACTGCTAACAGAACAACACTAATAGAATTTCCGAAAGTCAAAATTGACTTTTAATAAAGAAACTGGTAGTTTAGTTTAGCGTGTGGACAACAGTACACTCCCACATGTCAATCAGTAGATCTCGGACATGCTATTAGCTGAGAGGCGCGGATGGGGCGTGGCCAGTCTACCCAGAGACAGATGTGTGCGCTCCTCTGGAGTGAGAGCAGCGCAGAGATCAGTCCTCCAACAGCCTGATCTACTGTCAGACTGCGCTTCACACAAGTCCATATGCATGGGAAAATGCTCCTGTGCTGGGATGCTGTGAAATCTAAAGCACTGCACATGGATTCAGCATAGCAGAGAGCATAAGAAAGAACTGGATTATCCACTATTGGACATTTCAGATTGGACCATCTGTTATTCATATTCCACTGAGGAAGATGGATAGATTTCTGCATGGTACTAGTCGCTGAGACTGGACTTCAGTAGGGCTACTGAACTGGCCAGAGATTGATTTTTGGATCTTTTAGTTGTGGATGTAACAAGGAGCACAGTTATTTCATCAGTCCCTCTCTATCAGGCTTTATCATGACCTCTCTAACAGGGAATAAAGAAAGATCTGGGACCAGGAGTAGAAAATATGGGGTAAGATTTATTATGTTTATTATAGCTATTTTATGTAAAGTTATGTGCATATTCAGGGCAATAAATGATCTTCTAGTGAAGAAAATCAACAATCTAATTCAATGTCAAACTCGATATGCTAAATAATAAACCACTTTGCACACTTTTTTTCACATTTACCATATCTGTAACCCAGACATTAATGTTTCAATCACTGCTTTTCATCCGCAACTATCATTTCTTGCAGATGACCGATTCATCCCCTACGAAGTCAGCATCATTCTCTCCTGAAACCTGGTACCGAAAGGCTTATGAGGAGTCTCGGAGCGCCAGTCGCCCGGTCCCTGAAGGTGCGGGCTCCATGCCCGGGTCCTCTGGAACCCCGTCCCCCGGATCAGGAATATCATCCCCGGGCTCTTTCTCCGGCTCACCTGTTACGATATCTCCTGGAATCAGCACCGGTTCACCCGGTTCTTTAGGCGGATCTCCAGGGTTCGGCACTGGTTCTCCAGCCTCGGGTAGCGGGAGCTCACCTGGTTCTGATCGGGGCATCTGGTGCGAGAACTGCAACGCACGGCTGGTGGAGCTGAAGAGACAGGCATTACAACTACTCATTCCCGGACCCTACTCTAGCAAGGTAGGCTGATGTCACATGCATATTCTGTATTCAGTTTTTGACATGGAAATGCGTCATGCAGATACAAATGACATCGGAAATTCATGCTGAAGTGTGATACATTAACTCCAGTGTTGCAGTGCGTATTTTGGACATAATCTTGGAGTAACCAAGAAATGTACAACGTGAAGATTTCAAACTAGAATTAAATTTGATTTTGTCGTGCACTGCTATTTATCGACTAATTCCCTTCTTTTATCATAGTTTGGCTGTTCTCACTAGCAAAACAAATCACAGCTTACAAAATAAACAATAAAATAAATAAAGAGAAAGAAAAAATAGCAGTTTGCATTAAACTGTGTTTGAAAACACACAGAAGTGTTGCACGTAAGGGGCGAAGTGCTGAACATACACGGCACTGCGGCGTGTTGCTGATCCACTTTCGCTGCTATTCCAGTGCGCGTCCAGGAGACTGAGATCATGATGAAACTGGCCAAAGGGGGCGAAATTAATTGCTGACTAACAGCTTTTTCCTTTGATTTAAGAAGACTGTAAAGTGAAACAGACTGTAAATAAACACGTCATACCATGATGTGGCTTTGGTGGCGAGCGTGAGTGCTGAGAGAAGCGCATTTATGATTAACTACCCCTTTTGATTAGTTAATCGGTTTTGGCTGAGGTAGTACTGCACCAGAACTTGGTGTGGATTCCACAAGAGCTCAAATCATAAGCACAAAGTATATATATATAGGTAAATATGCAGTGCGTAATTGGATGCATGTGTGCGTAAATATCAAGTTTCGCCGTGTGCTCATTTCATTTTCAGCGTCTAATACCGGGAGCTTTGTAGCCTATAAGCAGATCATCAGTATGATTTACACCTAGACAGAAATGGTTTACAGTCAAACCCTATCTTTTTAAATTATTGATCAGTGTTTTTTTTTTGGAAACCAAAGCACAGTTTGCCTAATTCAATAATTATCCATTAAGAAGAACAGGGGGCGCTGTGCTGTCACAAACAAACTCCTCTGCTTGTGTTAAGATGTTAAGAAATATATAACGTGATCACAGTTGCAACATTTGCAAGCATATGGCATCTATTATGTTCTTCATTTCAATAATTGCACCGTTTATCCTTTAAAAAAAAAAAAAAAAAAAAAAAAAAGTCTGGCCCTCACTAGTCCAAAACATTGCATCTGCATTTAGATCTCCTTATCATGGGCAGTGTCTAAGATGATGTCATAAATCTGTGTGTGTGTGTATAATATAACTATTATTACTAAAAGTAGCATTTTGCTGTTTTTTAAGAACACCATTGATCTGATGTGCCCGTGGCTCGTGTTTCAGACCTGCTGTTGGTCTCCAGATTTTATGGCCAGTTCTGCCAGCTGCAAGTGACCTGCAGGTGCCCATTAAAATGAGCTGGAGGTGGAGGGGCTGATGGAAAGGAGAGGGGATCACTGGAGAGCAGGGTGGCCATGAGAGCGCTCTTTAAGCCGGAGGCAATTTTAAAGGAGATGTAACTGTTTGGGCAAGTGTTTGGGCTTTTCTCTGCAGGATCTTCACCGACATGATGATTAGTGAGCAGTGTTGTGACATGAACCGAAGGGAAAAGCCTCATTCTGGTATACGATCCATCTGGAGATCTTGCAGTATGCTGCGTTCCATTGCACTCTGGAAGTAAAATTTTCTAATTTCCTCCTAAAAAAGTGCAATAGAATAGAGGGAAGTGATGAACATTGACTTATAAAACTCAAATAAATTCAAAGTTCCTACATTGTTTAATGGCAAAAACTTAAATGTTTAGCAACATCTGCAGAGTCAAGTGTTTAAAACATAGTAAATTATGCTCCTTTGATAATCTTTTACATGCAGAATAAATGCTATTACTCTTTAAAATAAAGGTTCTTTATTGGCATCTTTGGTTCCAGAAGAACCTTTAACATCCACGGAACCTTTCCACTTCATAAAAAACACAGTGATGCCATAGAAGAACCATTTTGGTTTCCCCAAAGAACACCTTGAACCATAGATGCCAATAAAGAACCATTATTTTTATGAATGAATGTTTGTTACTATGGAAAATGATCCTTCAGATTATTAAAATATTCTTTCCAGAACCCAAAATGGTTCTTCTATTGACATTTGAACACCAACAAAGCTTACCCGTCATCTTCCAAGTAGTTCCTGAAGTAGGAATATAACTGTGAATGGAACGCAGAATACTGGAACAGTAGTAGCCTACAGCTCACAGAACTTGTGCTGTGGGACTTGCTGTGTTGTGAACGTCCCCTGAGGTTTCGTCTTTAGATTACACCCGCTAAACAGAAGCATGTTCATTTCAATCCCATGCGCACACACAGCTCCCATTTCCAACAGAGCACTGTTGCCACGGCAGCAACACGTTATGGGCGTGAGCTTCATACATATTACACGTTTAATGCTCTTTTTATGCCTCTCAGGTGAGCAAGGCATTATCATATAAAGAGGTCGCTTTTTCAGTACAGACTGGTAGGAATAAACGGGAAGGGGTTGCTGACGTCGGCTCAATCCAGCAGGCGTTCTACTGTAAATGACACTCCCTCCTGTCCAGCGGGAGGCTTTGTCTTGATGCCGGGGTGTAATGGTGTCACTAGGGCAGAAATGTAAACAGCTCAGCAATGGGAGAACTGAATATGCATGTCTCTGTAGGATTTGGTGTGCTCATTTGGGACAGATTACTTCTTGTTGGAAATGACTGTGAATAATATATGGTGGCTTTATAGACTGTGACCTGATAGCTTCTTACGACAATGGAGGATTGTTGACAACTATTGTAAGTCAAAGCTGTTTATAGGTTGAAACTTAGATTCACAACAACATGGTCCAGTGCTTTATGAACTGTTAATTTCTGTTTTTTACAACTGAAGGTCTCACAGCAGGTAATGGTTAGTCTTAAAGGGGTCATATGATGCAATTTAAATTTTTCCTTTCTCTTGGAGTGTTACAAGCAACTCTTGGTGCATAAAGAAGATCTGTAAAGTTGCAAAGACTGAAGTCTCAAATCCAAAGAGATATTCTTTATAAAAGTTCAGAGTCAGCCACACCTACCTAAAACGGCTCGTTCTAACACGCCCCCACATATCTACCTCACTATGTGGGAAGATTTGCATAACGCCGCCCAAATGTTCACGCAAAGAAAGAAGGCATAACTTTTATTCTCACTGTAGTATTGTTGACGCTGCAGCCATGTCGTGAAGACGCTGTGTGCTTCGTTGTGAAAGCGAAACTACTTTGTTTGGTCTTCCAAAAAGAGGACGATATCCCGCTTCGTCATGCCGAGAGCTGATCTGTGCTGGTCGCTGAAGAAATACATCAACTTTCACCGTGGACAAAGCGGAGTCCAGCCCGGGGTCATCACATGTGGTTGCCGCCGGGCGCGCCGTTCTCGACCCTGCCGCCTCGGCTCACTCTAGCCCGGCCTCAGCTCACTCTAGCCCGGCCCCAGCGCACGCTAAGCTGCGGCTTCCCTCACGCTATGCGCTGTGTTTTTTCTTTGTGAAAGCGAACTACTTTGTTTGGTCTTCCAAAAGAGGACACAACTACAAATCAATGGTTAAGTTGTATTTACAACACTGTTCAGAACAGTTTAACCCAAATATCCATATGTGTGCAGCACATTTATGGAGGACTGTTTACTGATCCTTGTAGAGTAGACTACAATGACGGCTGTTCTGACTCACAGTCCGTTTTCATTTAAATGAGTTTGCCCACTGATGATGTTCAACGCGAGTTTAGCAACAGAGTTTTATGTTTACGCGGCGCGATCCAATGCAACGCAACGTGTAAAAAGACCGTATAGAGTATATAATCAGTAATTATGTCCCCACTGGATGCAACAAATGCCTCGTTTGTAATGGGTTTTAATGTGTTTGTCTTGTCGCTCCGGCCGGAGACGGCATCAACATTATGGTGAGGGGCGTAACATTTCCGTCTCACGCTTGAGGTATTCGGCCAATCACAACGCACTGGATAGCTGGCCAATCACAGCACAAATGCTTTTCAGAACAATGAGCTTTGTAAAAATCTACGCGTTTCAAAAAGGCAGGGCATAGAGGAGAAACAATAATGTACAGTATGGGGAAAATAATGTGTTTTTTAACTTTAAACCACATAAACACATTTCATTACACCAAACACACAAAATAATGTTCTTTTTAGCAGCATCATATGACCCCTTTAACAACCTGCTCTTTTCATAGGTATGACATGTTGAAAGATTTATTTTCAGGGTGTGCTTGCTGTATTTTAGCTCAAAGCTTTTGTAGGGCTTTGAATTCAGTGGGTTTTGCTTCTTTTGTACAAGTATCCCAGAAGGCCACCAAAGTTATAAGATGTTGATATTTGGTTAAATATAGGTTCTGATTGTGCGTGCCCAAAATTCAGTACCAGGACAATGTATAATGTAAACGTTTATTTGACGTGGATATTTTGTTGGTTTTCAGTCGTGGCAGTAGCCAAAATTCAGTAACCAAAATCATATTGACATCAGACATTGACATTTAGTAACAAGGTATGGTAATCAAACCCAATGTCTACCAAAATAAATTAGCATCCACACAATGTCAAATTATAAAATCTTTAGATGTTGATATTTCGTTAGTTTTAATCATTGTATCAAGTAACCAAAATTCAACGTCAGTCTAAAGCTGGAGCTTGATCTAAAGACAAAGACATCAACTCAATGAATTTCCGACCAAAAATTAACTGCCAAACATTGGAGCTTGATGTCTTTCTGATCGTTACATTGACATCCAGTGCCAGCTCACTTAGACTATAAATACTTTAAGACATTTATTCACATACGATGAGGGTAATGAGAAATGTTTGAGTTTACATTTTGATTGCAGGCTTGGTGTCTTGGTAAATTTCAGCACAGTTTGGGGAATATTATTGTGATTTTGTTGTGTGTGTGTGTGTGTGTGTGTGTGTGTGTGTGTAATATAACACTTTCTCAGATAATAATTATATCAGTATGATGTCGAACAGCATCCATGACCCATAAAAACTAGTTTCACAGTGCCAAATGCAGCAGATGTCTAAACCCACTGTTGATTTTGCGGAGTGGGTGGTTTGTTTTTTTAGTGGAACTCAAAACTGTATTTCAAGAGTCCAGTCAGGTTGCTGCTGTACCCCATAATCACTGCCAGCACTTCCTCCAAAGCATGAAGGCCTGTAATCTACCCCAGAACCAAGTCAGAGAAAACATCAGGTTCTTCCCCTTGAACATGGGTGAGCGATCTCACTGGGATTAGCTGGACCGAGCCAGATCGAAGTTCTCCATGATCAAAGCAGTACTGCCTTGAAGGAGGATACCGCCTGGTCCGGTAGAGCCGTGATTTTTAGGCAGCGATCAGCATAGCTGGTTTACATTAGACACTTGAGACTTTGTCATTGTGTGAAAATAGTATGAAAGATTTCGACAGACTTGTGTAATGCATCTCTGGAGACTGGATGGTTTTATGTGTTGAATGTGTATGTTTCAGCCTACAGCTGGAGTTCTGAGTATGGGTTTTGTGCTCTCAAGGAAAGCATTGCAACTATGCACACAGTTTTGTTAACCACTACCCAGTAAAACTGACTAGATACATGTGAAGAATTTGCAATGGAAGTGTTGCAAATTGCATATTGTGTTTTCATTGTGAATGCATTTTATTTGTTTGTTTAGTGGCCTTTTAAACATTGAATTGCCACTTTATTTTTCAAAGCTTTTTAGATGCAGTTATTTACTATGACATTTTTGACTAAATGTCATGTCATGTCCTTTGTGCTCAGCTGATTTAAAAAGGATGATGGAAACTCAGTCAATAAGAGAGTGGAAGTTCTTAAAGGGGTCATATGATGCTGCTAAAAAGAACATTATTTTGTGTATTTGGTGTAATGAAATGTGTTTATGCAGTTTAAGGTTCAAAAAACATATTATTTTCCACATAATGTATATTATTGCTTCTCCTCTATGCCCCACCTTTTTTGAAACGCGTTGATTTTTACAAAACTCATCAGTCTGAAAAAAGCGAGGTGTGCTCTGATTGGCCAGCTATCCAGTGCGTTGTGATTGGCCGAATTCCTCAAGCGTGTGATGGAAATGTTACGTGTTGGACTCTGCTTCGTCCATGGGGAAAGCTGATCCGGCGATCGACAGCGCGAAGTTGAAGTGTTTCCTCAGCGACCAGCACGGATCAGCTCCAGGCATGACGAAGCGGATATCGTCCTCTTTTGGAAGACCAAACAAAGTAGTTTCGCTTTCACAATGAATCACACAGCGCCTTCACGACTTGGCGGTGGCAACAAAATACTACAGCGAGAATAAAAGTTACGCCTTCTTTCTTTGCGTGAAGATGTGGGAAGAGTTGCATAACGCAGCCACAGAAAGTGATGCAGACATGTGGGGCGTGTTAGAACGAGCTGTTTTAGGTAGGCGTTGCTGACTCTTAAAACTTTTATAAAAATATATCTTGTGGATTTAGGACTTGATCTTTTGCAACTTTACAGATCTTTTGCTTTATCACCAAGACTTGTAACAAACTCCAAAGTAGAAAGGAAAAATTGAAATAAACGCATATATGCCGTCTTTAAAGATTTTCTAGACATGAATAAAATGCAGTTTCGTGAACTCCGTGGAGGTTAAAAGTTAGGAGAACTGCAGGGTGTTTGTGAGCTGTTGAAAAGCTAATAATTAAATCATAAAAATGCAAAATTAAAAACAAACAAACCTTATTTTATAGAAACAGTGACATTTGGTACTTTAAAACACACAAAACCAATGAAGTGCAAAATTCAAAATACAGGTAAAACACCTGTAAAAAATCAACACCTATTTTGAAGAATGTAAGTGATAATGTAAATAAACCCCCACATGGTGATCGACACTCTACCACTAAAGTGAAGGGTTTTTCTAGCAACCTGAAGGGGCCTATTTTGTGCAGAATCTTAACAGATATGTAAATAAATAGCTGTGAAATATTGCTTTTAGTTACAATTATTTTATTACGTAAGCTTAAAGCAAGCATGATATGAAACATGAAACTAGCACAGCTATATAAAAAAATTGTTGCCTGGGGCGCTGATCAGTTCGAATCAAGTATTATAATAGTGGCACTGTAATTTTAGTTGCGCCTACAGAGATTATGAACACGTGCTCAATCTCATTTGTAAACAGTAGTGGTAAACCATACAGTATGTAAAGTATCTCTCATTAGCAGTGCTAGTCAGCATGAACTCCACTTTACCCTTGTTGTCATACACCGCTGTGATCTCTCATGCGGTCACTGGTTTTACGCACATGTGGAGAGGGCCATTCATTCTGCTTCTAACCTGAGAACAGGCCTCTGCCCTCCTACTGACTAACTCATTTTTTAATTGCCCCAACAACAGGGCTGTTTCCTCCATGGAGGTAGTTGCTGTTGCTTGGGACCTCTGCTTTGAAGCTTTGAAGCAACCCTCCATCCTGGGTTCCAGAAAACACTCTTGATAAGAAGACTATATGGAAAATAATATAAAATACAGCAAACATTTGAGAGAGAGAAAAATCTGTCACTTACAGTGAATGTTCTGCTATTCAGCCCAAATCACTTAACACCATTCAAACTTTAATAAATTCAGTCTTCAAATATCAATTATAAATATTATTTAATGCATTTTATTTCTTTTAAGATTGAAGTTAGAAAATCTTCCAATGACTCAACATTACACTAATTGTATTTGCATACTGAATTGTGATTGGTTATTCCCTTCTTACATTTATTTACCCATTTATATTGCTTTTTTCCCATGTCCATTTGTCTAATAAAGATTACACATTCTTCTCCATGGTAATACATAGAGAAGGCTTTCTTTGAATTATTAATGGGCCCCGATGTTGTTTGACTGAAAAAGACTAAAACCCCATATTTTAAAAGAAATAAACACCAGACACCTTTAACAGGGACTTATTAGTGTTTTTGACATGGCATGCAATCAGCTGAAGGAATTCAGATAGATGATCAGATAGAGGAATTAGACGGAGGGGCTCCATTGTTTAGTTGAGTTCAAGGGAAACGCACACCTTTTTTCAGAAAGAGACGGGGAAAAAGAAAACAGATGTAGTCATTCATTCTAAAATGCCATGTTTTACGAGAGGTTTAAGTGCATTCCTCTGCAAAATCAACAAGGTTAAGAGGATGAGTGAGACCGGTGTAGCGCAGCCTGAGTGAAAAGCTGGGTTAATTATGCCGTGAATGACAAGGGCATCGTAAAGGTCAGGAGGACAACCGAAGATGGTGTTAGATCAGAAGAGATACATTTTACTGGAGCTTTCTTTTGTTTCCAACATTCCAGCTGATCTAATGGTGACCGGTTAGACTAGGGCTTTTGTCTCAGAATAGAAAACAGATAAAACAACCTTTCCAATAAATTACTAATTACTAATACTTCATTTTCAGATAATAGAGAGTTTTGGATATATCAGAATATCAGCATTCCAACAGCTTTTTATATTACTATGATATACAGTATATGATAAAAATTCATATTGATATTATATTATAATAATATTCTATTTATAATATTTATAATTTTTTTACAGCATAACTTTGCCATGATAAAATCTATATTTACACTTTTTTTCCATTAATAGGTCAATCAACATTTTATAAAAAATATTTTAATTGTTTAATTAATTTATCTATCTGTGTCTGTGAGTTTTGTTGTACCCCATCATTCCACTATACCTTAAATAATTGTCAATTGTCACTTTAATGTTTAAAAGGTGGTAAGTTCGTTTAACATTCAACATTTGTTGTTTCTTAAATAGATCCAACTTTATAACTTGGTTATTTCATGGCCATGTTTGATTGACTTTGACTTTACAAGCATCTGATTATCCAAAGTTGGATCTAAAATAGATTTGCAAGGACATTATAAGATTAAGATTAAGACTGTATTTCTTTGCTCTTAATGGTTTTTGACATGTAGACTGGTTAGTGAAAGTTTAAGATGACATTACGCTTTGCTGGAGGTCATGCATGCAGTAGAGGAACAGAGTGACTCGTTATTATGAATAAAGAACTGTATTAACCTCCAGATGAGCTCTAGCACGTGTCCAAATTATGATGTAGTGTGATGTCAGGACAATGTCACCTTGCTCATTCTGTCTCTATTGCATGCACCAGTGGACCAGTACCTGCCAACACACATAGTCAGGTTCATAACACACACATATACACCAAGAAATATGAGTGCCTTTACATCAGTAGCAACCTTTCTTGGTAAAACCTGCTGTCATATTAAAGGCTGATATAATATGCTTTTGTATAATATGTGTATCATTGGCTACTTTCACACTATGGTTGAATGTGGTCCAGTCTTCTGGTCTCTCATGAGTATGGAAGCTTGTTTCCGCCAAGGGATTAAAAAATAAATTGTGACTGTTTATCTCACAATTCAGACTTTTTTTCTTGCAATT
Source organism: Sinocyclocheilus anophthalmus (assembly GCA_018155175.1). NCBI lineage: Eukaryota > Metazoa > Chordata > Actinopteri > Cypriniformes > Cyprinidae > Sinocyclocheilus > Sinocyclocheilus anophthalmus. Next base: position 299,449 of record JADLZN010011677.1, on the reverse strand, counting down.
CTGAGTTTATATTAGATAGATAGATAGATAGATAGATAGAGATAGATAGATAGATAGACTGTAGTTATATCACAGGTGTATTGCATTACTTTTCTACTTGCTAATGTTATTATAGGCAGGTAGTATTAGGAATAATGACATTTTCTTTGCATTGTAAATTTAGATTTGTTAAATTAGATGTAAATGAGCGCAAAATGTATTTTTGATCTGTTTCTCTGAAACTGCAACAAAAATGAGCTTTTTCAATGCTTAGGATTACAATAGAATATAGATGACCTCAGCTAATAGATAAGGACTAAAAGCCACTAAATTCCAGTTTTTTACTCCAATTATTTGTCAGTAATTTCCATTAAGTTACATTATGGAGGCAGATTGCTTTTAGGAACCGCCAAACATCTTTCTTGTCCTCTTTCACTCCTTTTCACACATTTTTTCAGCATATCAAGCTTTTTTCCCTCACTCTTCGTGTTTCCCTGTCCTCTTTTTTCTCCTCTCAGGTTGAAGTAATTAGTCGCATGGTTTCTGAACAGCACTACAGAGCACAGTAACCTTGAGCTGAGGGGAATGTGAGGGAAACGAGAGCGAGAACAGAGGCAGAGAATACTCTCAGACCCGAAGATTTGGGTCTGGGGTCTCAGAAGATGGATTACCTGCACAGCACAGAGCAATTTATCAATGTCAGAGAGCCAAAGAAAGGGAGAGAGAGGGAAATGGGGATGAGGAAAGAGTAGATGGAAGCAGAAAAATGGCTCATGGGAGGTCTGGCTCGATTCAAACCTAGATTCTTGACAAATTACTGCACATACTCTCCCAATACACGAAAACATAATTTAGTCACAGCACTACTAGGCTGCACTATTACTCAATGACAGTTTTCTATTGCGTTTTATAGGTCTGTTATATTGTGCCATACTTTGCAGAACCTCCGCATCCCCAATTTTGAACTCTGAAAGTTCAGATCTGAAGTTAATAATGGTATTTTGTGTGCCAGCTTGGGAAAATTCAATTCAGTTTGTTAGGAGTGTCCAAAAAATAGGACCACTATTTACCTGAACCTAAAATTGGAAAATTGGATTTACAAGTTTTTCCTTGTTTCAATGAAACCTAAAATTCAATTCTCCAGTCCAACTTTGTCTGTCTATCTCTATCTATCTATCTATCTATCTATCTATCTATCTATCTATCTATCTATCTATCTATCTATCTATCTATCTATCTATCTATCTATCTATCTATAAAGAAACAGTTTACCCAAATGTTAATTATTATTCTCACCATTCAGTTGTTCCAATCCTGTATGCCGTTTCCATAATTCTGAAGAATTTATGAAGAATTTATGAAGACATGAGGTAAATAATCATAAAATAATGTAAATCTTTTTTGGGGGTGAACTACACCTTTAAATAAGAATTGGAATGCAGATTAAATGAAAGACAGGGCAATTTGACATTGTAATGGTTAACTGAAATTATTTTCTAGTTTATTTTTGTTTCCTAGCTGAGCGATCAAAGAATGACCCAATGGCAGCTTTCAGCTTCTGTCCTTTACTCCTGAAATACTGGCTTCTGTTGTGTTTATCCACAGTACCGCTGTGTTATTTTAAGGTTGCATAGCCTCTGACTTCCCAAGTCAGTGCTGACAGCCGTAGGCTGAGGAGAAAGGCCACATATTTGTGTGTGTGTTTGTTTTTAAGGAAACGACTCCTGTGTGAGTGCTCTGCATGCCAGTTTGTAATTTTAAACTGAATATGAAGAAAACAACGCCCACAGGCATAGAAATAGCATAAGCCCTTGATGACAACACAAAGACTGTGTGATTGAGTGTGTGTTCATTTAGCAAATGTGCATGTAAATACAATCACTGCTGAGAGAGGCAAATAACTGTCAGTGATTTTCCACTAGCCATATTTAAAGACAGCAAGAAATCAAAATTTACTTGACTATTAAATGCCCCTCATATTATTGTGCATGATTGATTAGTACATGCTATTAGTTTTTCATCTTTCATCAAAACATAACTTCCACCACCTGTAAAATGACTTTTGTTCTCACACACTCCCCCACACACACACACACACACACACACACACTGACCCTGTTTTTGGTTTTGTTTTTTGTCATTTTTAATATATGGAAATTTGCTGATTGATGTCATATCTAGCATTTCATGATCCAATCAAAAAGGGTTTTCTATTCTGTTCCATATTGGAAGTTAATATGCATTATCACATATATAATATTACAGAAGTCCATACCATTTCATGCTTGCTTTATTATTTGAAAATGACCTAATTACTTATTCTTTTAATTTTGAAGTGGAATGTCAATAAGGGAAGGTGGATAATGTGTCCATGTGTATTATAATGCTATATTTGTATATTCAGAATTCATATCCATGTTGACTGTAAATTGATGTAAAAATACAATTAGAAAAAAACACATCGCCATAGCAACAGGGCATATTAATTAAGACTGGAGTCTTCTTTCCATCAGTAAACATTAGGTGTCTCCTAGTTGCTCTGAATGGGTTGACTATTTACCAGCTGGTTTACTAAACTCTATAGCTCCGCTCCAGCAGAGTATACTGTAGCGGTGCCGGTCATGGTGAGAATCCTACAGCGGATGAGGCAGTTTGCGTTGAAGGAGCATCTATTTGAGCGGTTGAGACTCAGTGTGGGTTGTGTATTTAGCTGTGTGCTATCTCTAACACTGCAGCTTGTCAGGTATAGAGTCACGAGAAAGAAAGACACAGAGGAAAATCTCTCGGGCAGTGTTATTCCTGCCTGTTTACATGGGAAGGCAGCTGGGCCATCAATATATTCAAATACTCGTAATAAAATGCATCTCAATAGCAGGGTCAATTGAAATCCACTTATCAGTAAAGTAAATTATGTTTGACGTGCATCCTCTGCTCAAGCTTATGGTCTAATGTGTGGTAGGTAGAACAACAGGCCATTTAAAATGTGTTATAGAAATAACCCATAGAGCTCTGTTTATCTAATATGTGAATGAGAGCAGTGGTTGTGATATGTCAAACTAGAGAACACAGGATTGTTTGAATGCTAACACTGTTGGATATCAGACCGTGACTCCCAGGGGTCAGTTTGCAGGGTCTGTTTATCATAATAGCCTGTGTATTCTTCAGTGATTGTGATTGTATGGAGGAATGAACACGTCCTCCCTACTGATCTCACAGCAGGTGTGTGCTTAGAGTCCTAATGAAACCCCACAATCTGTCCAATCAATGAAGGAGGTGACGGGCAGACAAGACCCGCCCCCTCTTTCAGTTGCTTCTCTCTGTCTCATTAGGTAGTGCCCAGGTTTTGAAATGTGCGTTGTTGTTGTGTTTTTTTTAAACAGTGCCATCCATCCATCCATCAACATGAACAACATTAAATATTTTGGGGTTGGTAGGATTTTTGTGCTTTTTTATTTTTTATAGTCATGTAGCGTCTGGACCACTCAAACACACAATATATATTTTGTTAGCTAGTTTTAACAAATACTCTGTAACACCCCAGGAGGCCGAACAGGCCCCTGGTTGCATGGGTAACAACCCTGACACCCGAACATTACCCTCCTGGGACTTATATGTGCAGAAATCGGGCTGCTTCCCTTGCCCAAGGGGACATCCACAAGGGCATACTTTTCTCTTTCTAATTAATTATATGAAAACCGTTCTTTGCATGAACAACTGATCCTTCAGTCCTTTGGGTATATTAGTGTCATCGTTATTTTGTCTTTGAAATTTGTATACTGTTATGCAGGCTTATGAATCGAAACACATATCCTGTTCAGCTACATATATATAACTCGACCATGTTAATATCTTGAATTAGTCTTCGGATGATCTAATTGAGAGTGTATATTGTATGTTTACACCTACGCAACATATAAGTGTTCTAAGAGTCTTTAATAATTTTATACAAGTTTCATATGCAAATTACCATGCTTTCAAACAAAGGGCCATAAAAATGCCCCAGTATCTCAGAACTCCCACTTGAGATTCCGGACTTCCTCATTGGACAAGCCCATCTTGAGTGGCGTGAATCTTTGCAGGCTTTAAAGTCCGCACTTCATGTGACCCGCCCAGAGTTGGTGGTTCTGTTAGGTTTTGATAAGACGCTCCAACGCTTCAGAACATCCTAAGCTCGTGCCAGGCTTCGGCTTTGTCCTTTCCATTCATCAAGATCCTCTGTCTCAAAACTGGTTCTTTTCATTGACCCAAATTCAGCAAAGATCAACTGGGACCTTCAGATTGAATCAAACCTCTCTTTCAGACAGATGAGACATGCAAGTATCAAACTTAGTCTTATTAATTAGGTATCATTTGCACCTTTTTACAAAGGTGTGTTTGAACTAAGAATCTGACGTTTCCCTCAGGTGTAGATCTGCTGAATATTCAAATGGTTCTATAACTTCATATTCTTATTTCTCTTTTCTTTACTGCGTTAAGCTTTTAACCCTTTCCTGTGCAAACTGTGTGTGTGTATGTGTATGTTAAACCAGCTTAATGTGTTTATGTAGTATATTAGACTAGTTTAAGTGTTTATGTAGTATGCTAGACTAGTTTAAGTGTTTAGGTAGTTAATAAAACCTTACTTGTATCTCACTTGACGTGGTTCATTGTTTGCTCATAACTGGAGTCACTTAATCATGCAGATTTATGCTACAAGCTTTTGTAGAATTGTACAGTAAGGAAGTTATTTCCCTTAACCAGGAAATTAACTTTCTTAGAATTGACAAGACGGTTGACCGTGAGTGGTCAGCTAAATATCTACAGCGTATCTAAAATATGAATAATTAATTATATTTAGTTATGGTTAATTATTCATATTTTCCCATGAGCTGATTCGCTACGTCACTTATGCTTCGCAGCTGCATTTATTTGCACTCAAAATACAGTAAAAACGTATATTGTGAAATAGTATTACAATTCAATAACTATTTTCTATTGTAATATAGTTTAAAATGTTATTTCTTGTTAGCAAAGCCACATGTATGTCATCAGAACAGCTATTTACTACCATTCTTCGGTGTGAAGACATGAACAAATATCATAAATCATCAATTATGAATTGGAACATAAAATCAAAGAGTCGTAGCATTTATTTAAAATATAAATCTTTTGTAACAATCAAAGTGAGCCTTTAAATGATCGCCTTAATGTGTTTAATTTAATGTAATTGATGCCAATAAAAAATATTACTTGTCTTTCAAGACATAATTTTCCCTGACCAAAAACAAAACTCTATCTAAATCTATACTATCTATCTATCTATCTTCTATCTATCTATCTATCTATCTATCTATCTCTCTCTCTCTCTATCTATCTATCTATCTATCTATCTATCTATCTATATATCTCTCTATCTATCTATCTATCTATCTATCTCTCAATATCCTATGGTTAGTGTTTAGAATTTACTGCATCTAGTTTATGTAAATAAAAAGTTACTGGAATGAACTTTGAGTAATGAATACATGTTAAGATTTCCAGCATTTGGTTACGACAGCCTCATTAGGTCACAGTGTAATGAAGCTGAGTGTTAGTGGTTGGCGCTATAAATAATGTCTAATTAGCTACAACATCCTCACCGTTCCTTGTTACTTGTATATTAAAGACGACTGCATGGAATTGCATGTGCAAATTGATTCTGGCTGTGCTGTTACATACAGAGAAATAAGATGTGAGTTTGTGTGTGGAATTAGTATATTGAGCTGTGTTTCCCATCCAGAATCTTCCCTACCTGCCCACCATACGAAGCTGACCTTGCTGTTCAGCCTGTTGGTGCTACGTTTGCTATAAAAAGACAGATGCATTTAAAAGCTCTCAAGAGTAATTAATCTCTATAGCTGATGTATCATTTCATGCCGTACATGCTTCTCATTTCTAAATGGAGGTTGTTTATCACTCCAGGTGTCTGTTCGGCGCTCTCACCCCGTCAATGAGAACACTAGAAAGGAGATGATTGACCGTTAACAGTGTCTAGTGAGAACACATTCATCACTGAGCTCATATAGACCCTTTCTACCCAGTGCAAAAGAAGGGATTGACAGGCAAGATTATGTCCTCTCCCAAACACTCCAGTGCTGATCCTTGTGTCAGTAAGTGATATTGTCTAAATCACTCATCTCTGCCCTGACATTGACCTCCGGCCCACACAAACAAACACACGTCGTCAGCCTATTTATAGAGGCCTGTTTTTATCAGAGGTCGCCCTGCCGCATCAATCCAGTCAGGTCAGTGTCTATAAATGTGCATCTTCACTGTGAAGTGCAACACTCAGCTGCGATTCATTAATCTATTACGGCAAATTGAGTTAGGAAAGACGAGTCTGTTTACTTTCAATCAGGGCTGAGTTAACTCAAACAACTAGAGGAAGGTTTGTCGGCGATAAGACGTCTTGTTTGAATTCCCTGAGTTTCAGTTAAGGTTATCTGTGTGTTGGTTAATTGATGCAATTTTTCAGCATGGACAACCTCTATTCCTGCCAATGAAAAACAGATCGTAGAGTGATCAGAAAGCACTTTGGAAAGCCAAGAATGGAGACAGTCTATAAACTGTGGATAATCTGTGGATGAAGACCTCTTTTCCCGGTTTATCCAATTATCTTTAAGGAACTTCAGGCAAATTTACTGCCTTGACACCAAATGTGACCCCGCAGAGGTCTGTTGTTTATTTGGAGTCTGGTTACAGTGATATTTCTATAGTATGTTGCTTGTATCAATGGGAGATCTCATTGTCTCTACTTTGGTTAAAGGGGTCATAGGATGCTACATGCACTTTTACAAGTTGTTTGAACTGAAATGTGTGTTGGCAGTGTGTGTACACAACCACCATATAATGATAAAAATCCCCCCAGTGTTTTTTTTTTTATCTGGTTAAATGTTTTCCCCTTTCTCAAATCGAGCCGATCTCAGATGCCTGTCTGTGTGACGTCACACAGACAGGCCCCTCCCACGATAGTTTGATTGACAGTAGCGATTCAGCACAGACTGGACTTGCGTCTTACCTTAGACCCGCCCTGAGTGAGCTGTCATCAATCCGCCAATGTTTCACCGCCGGAGCAGATGTAGACAAGAATGAATCCTAAGCGATTGAGGTGTTCTGTGTTGATGTATAATGAACTAGCCATCGTCATTTACTCCTGGACATGTGAGCCGCTGACCTTGCTGTGGATTCATTTGTTTCTGAGAATGCTCCCCCGATCTGTCAATGCGTCTAGTCCGCGCGAATCAGTCATGATCCAGCCTCATCTACCGAATGAGCAGCTTGGAAAAGAGGGGCGGGGTCAGCAGAGCTCATTAACATTGAAAGGGAAATGCTACAAAAACGGCTTGATCTGAAAAGAGCTGTTTTTGACAGGGTAAAAACGGTGTTGTTTTACACTACCATTGAGAAATTTTAACCAAACTATGTTACAGACTTTTCATTAAGACCCTAAAGAATCATATCAACTTGTGGAAAATGGGCATCATATGACCCCTTTAAAATAGTTTTGCATTTTGTTGGATGTCAGCTTTGGGAAATGACATTGATATATCCTTATTCCAAGATTCCAAACTCAAAATGTTGGCTGCCAAAAATAACTTTAGTTCAACCATTTATTGTGCTTGTTTATCTTGCTTTTCCCCATGTTTTTGGCAAGTGGTGACATTTGTGTACGTAGTTTGAATGATGTGAGGCCAGTTCTGAAAGAGATGCATAGCTTTTCTAACCTAACTGTGAAGCGCATAATATCTTTTCTGTAAAAATGTCTCATTGGTAAGTTGAATTGGTAAATATTTATATTAAATTTTTATTTTATGTCCCTTTTGCAAAATATACATAAGCATTACATATTCATTATTTTTTTTATTAAATATTCTATCACTAAAGATTACTTATTATATTGATAGGATCCATCAGACAGATTCAAACAGTAAAATGTTTTGAACGATTAATCGAACATAAAAAAAAAATCAAACAAATTACTACTCAAAAGAGTCCTTTGTTTGTGAATCAGACTACACTGGTTGTGCTGATTGTTTTTGATTCACTAAAAAGAATCGGTTGAAAAGACTAATTTGTTTGTGAATCGCTGGTTACACTGGTGGTGCTGTATATAATTTCACGTGCACCCAGTGAGGATATCGCGATAGAAAGACATGTTTTCTTGCCATTATTTTGCAGTTCACAGTCTTTTTATCTGCATAAAACATGCCGTATTTTGCTAAAAGGTGGTAGATTCAGTTACTTGCATGCGTTTGTTCGTGCATTGCCACTGAAAACCAATGCAGGAAACACTGGTATAGATCGATTTTAGAATTTTAAGAATCAATATCAAGATCATTTAAATGAAGATTGCATTTTTTTTTTACCCAGCTCTAATGTGTTTGATGGTATCCAGTGTTTATTTATATGCATTTATCAGTGTAAGCACACTGAACACACTAATTACTGAACCGAAACTGATCTGTGATTGTAATACTGGAGCCCCACTAGAGGCGAGTGTGTATTCCATAGTGTGCACTGATCTCATATAGTGCACTGGTGCACCCTCAATGTGCAGCCAGCTGGAACTTATTACAGGACGATAAAAGCAGAACTATATGACTAGCTCCATTTCCTGTGTCAGATCCCTGGGCTGCTGCGAGCTCTAATTTCCTATTCATCCCTCCCCTGAGGGGTGCAGGGCCAAAAAGAGCTGCTGGCCAAGCGTGGATTTCTGGCAGTTTTCTGGCAGTGAGATGCAGGTAGATAGCATTTGGTGCAAAGGAGACCTAAGCGATTGTGATCTCAGTTTTTCCCTCTCTCCATCTATCTCTCACTCCTAATCTGGATTTTGAAAGCAAACAAACATCAGGGGTGCCGACATGGATTTGGTTTGAAACGCATTGTTTTTTGATGGCTCCCAAATCGGTGTCTCGTATGAGAGCAGAAAATGTACCTGATGCCGAGAAACATCTGCAGCCTGTCCAATCTCATTATAGGATCTCTGGGGTTTTACTCTCCTGTAGTGTATAAATGACACGCAATTTCTCTCCTAGGACGCACGCTCAGCAATCACTGGTATGGATCTACATGTCAAGACTTCAAATGAGGCATGTGCTGTGTCCTCATGCATACATTAGCATTATCTGAAAGCCAACCATTTTTCATAGACGCCATGTGATTGAAAAAGGTTTGCTGCTCCAGAAACCATTCAAAAAACGGGCTGGTTGCACCAGTTGTGTGTAAGTTAATTTAACCGAGTTACGATGTAACTTGCGCACTACAAAATACATTTGCGTTTAACCATTAAAGTTAGTTGAAACGTAACTCTACAAATAAACTAAATAAAGTCTCCGACCGGGAGTAATGGTTGGAGTAAAACAGCAGACTGATTGAATTGCCCCAATAAGCTACTTGACAAACTTCAGTTCTTTAAATATATGTGATATTGATACACTCAGAGAAAGAACATTATATGAATAAATGACTTGACGAATCCTCAAACACAAACACGATCTAAACAAAGCACCTCCACGTGCATGTCAAAGTAAAATAAGTCATAATAAATAAATAAAATAGAATTTCTTATGTTTTTTGGTATCAGTATTATTATTTGCAACACCCCTGGGTAGATTTTTCGTGTATCCAAGACTAATTCCTATCTACTTGAATGGGGAAATCCTGAAATCTCAAAGCTGCTTGTCACACTGACATTTAAACATATTTAAAATTATTGTGCTCAAATATTTTAAAAAAATCTTATTTTTCAGGCCAATGTGCATGTGCAGTCCTAAGCGTGCATCTCTGGACATTTACTGTTTCTATGATAACCAGAGCTTCTAACGGCAGCTTGCAGTGATGCATTGATTTTACCAATTGTCGTTTGGCTCCTTATTTAGTAGACGGGACTTATTCCACCATATTGCGTGTTGCACTTTCTCCTATTCATAATAATATGAGTGCACCATCTTGGTATTTCTAAAGTCTTTGCTAGTAGTTACTAAACCTGTGGGCTGGTGCAACCCAACCCAGGATACTTTTTTTGCAGAATGAAGGTTACCATCTAGACACAACCCAATTTGGCTTCATCCAGCACAGTAATAAGGGGAAGAAAGTGACATCACTGCTGAATAATGAGCTCAGGGCTCATATGGAAATGACTAAGGATTTAGGGGTTTAGTATATGATATGTCTTAAGTGGCTGAAGTGGACCTAAATTGGTGAGTTAGAATGGTCAGGCATTAGTGAGCCGGCCAAATAGAGTCTACATTTTCTTTCTTTGTGTGCTTTCCCATAAGCGCTTAGGTGGAGGTTTGTGGAAATGATTCTGAATGGCATGTATTTATGTGCACTCTGAGCTCTTTGAGGACCTCTGTGTCAGCAGAGTGTTTTCTCTAAACCACAATCCTCTTTGCTAGGGCAGCTGGGTTTGTCTATAGGCTAACCAGAGGTGAAACCACACTTAAGTTGTATGCTACAATATAAAATTATTCACAAATCCCCTGGAGCAAGCACCCACTCAGATAGTGAGGCTGCACATTACATCAATAAATGATATGTTAATAGGGTCCTGAATGCTTGTTAAAGCTGCAGTAAGCAGTGTTTTGCAAACTTCCACAGGCACTCATTCTTCAACCACACGCAATTTCTCCAAAACACGGCTTTAAGATTTCTGATTATATTATTTAGATATGCTGATTTAGATGCTTAGAGTGACTTTAATGTAGCTCTGTAATGTTTAAGAAATGCTTGAATGATTGAGCAGTATATGGTAACAACATGTAGTTATTTTGCATTAATTTAACTAATTATTTTGCATGACAGTGTACTGCTATTGCACAGCTTTTCAGTTTAGATGGCATGATGTGAAGCATTAAAGTTAATGTGTTAATTTGTGTGAGAGAAGTAAATTACACTCATTATATGATTAATTTAATTTCCAATGAAGCGTGAAATATGGAATATCATACAAACGTTAATGAGAAGACATCAGATGACAGCGGTAAAACTTTTTTGTTGCATATGTACTGTAAGTGTGGGGAGATTTTGTTTTAAGATTAATCGTGAATTATTGGCTTTAAATGATTAATCATCAGTTGTCTGAGGTTGTTTATTGGTTAACTAAATTTTTAATTTAGGATCGATAATTTTGGTTTTGATTCAACCTTTATACATAGTCTTTTTTTTTTTTACCAAGATAAAAAGCGTTCAGAATCTTTTCATAATAAAGTAATATGGAATAAAGGACAAATTGGCGTTTGGTATTGATATGAGGTTGCACAAACTTCTACACATTAGATGCATATTTCATAATAAAGTAATATGGAATAAAGGACAAAGAGGTGTTTGGTATTGCTATGAGGTTGCACAAACTTCTACACATTAGATGCATATCTATGGATCTGAGCCAATAACAGAGATCAGAGTGGAAATATGTTGTTATTTACTGCCACATGCCTCAGTAAATTTAGTTAACATTTTGATCTGGACTGTAAAAACTCAGTAATAATAATGTGTTTAGCAGATGTCAGTCAATAATTAAATTACTCAACATTCTTAATTTTTGCTCATGGTCATGGCCGTGCAGATTATCAATGGTACAAGAACCTGGACAGTGTACACACTCATAATTTAGAATATATATATTTAACTTATTGTAAATAATATTTCACAATCTTACTGTTTTTACTGTATTTTTTTATCAAATAAATGCAGCCTTGGTGATCATAACAGATCGTGAGTCATATATCTGATGGAACTGTCTATCAGCTGTATGATGCTGTCTATGTAATCGCTTAAATCTAGAACAGACGTGGAATCATGTGTGGGCTGTGGGCTCAGTGCAACATTTCATCCAAAATAAGTCTGTAACAAATAAGTACCATAAAAAAATCTGGCACAAAACCCAACTCTTAATGAAACCAGTTCAGTTTTCGAAAACACTGGACATTTAAGAAAGCGGAAACTACAGATTTTTCATTTGCTTTTGTGTTGACGCCTTGACTTGCATCCATTTCTAGCTAATTTGTGTAAAAACAGGCCACTCTATTTCAATCGAGAACCATGTTGATTTTATGACTCTCTTGGCAGAATAAAAATTAAGGCAAAACAGATGTTTTATTTTAGCTTGGATAGGGATTGTTGCATCAGTAATAAGCCTCAGAAATGCCCAGCATGTAAATTAGCCATTGGATTTAACAAGAAACTAGCATAATGCAGGAGTATTTCTATATATGTGACATTGTGGAGTAAGAATATGAATGTTAGATCCAAGTAGTTATAAATATATAAATATATATATCCCGTATATATATATTTCAACCCCACACACACACACACACACCCACCATCTAATATATAATACTATTATATTGTTATATATATATATATATATTATATATATATATATATATAGAAGAGTTAATGATGCAAAAAGCCTCTAAGTACGTCTGATGTTTTTCTTTAAAATTACCATTTCTTTCTGACTACTATGTATAGGATTCTATGCAAGTACTGGTACTTCTGAATTGGTTGAGGCTGGGATTTAGCGCATTTGAAGTGAAAGTACTTGATGAACATATGCTGTGTGTGGAGAGCATTCACTCCGTATCATTCTCATTTTGACCCAAGATTGCATTTAGAGGCTTGTGCATCTGAACTCTTCATATATATATATAGTATATATATATATATATATAGCATCTATATATATATTATATATATATATTATATATATATATATAATATATATATGTATATATAAAATATTGATATTATTCACTGATTAATTGATATCAGGTATATAATTTTATGCTGGTTTCCAATATTTATTGCACTTTTTTTTTTTTTTTTATAGTAGTCTGAGAGTTATATTCGGTACTGTTTTTTTCCTTCTTTCCTGTAATATACTATTTTTGTAAATTGCTTACAGTGTAACTACTTTTAAATAACAGCTCGAGTTCGACTTCTAATTGGTGTTGAGCAGGTTTTGGGTCAGGATGTTCATGTTAAAACGGATCAGGTTAGTTTGGATTGGGTTTTCAAGCTGTGTGCAGTTTCAAACTTCACTTGTCCATTCAGTTGACTGCTGTAAGCGTACTGTGTGCCCTTATCAATAGCCGTCTGTCTGTCCTTGCTCATCCGCATGGTTGGCAGCAGTTTGGGTGCAAAGACGCGAGTGGGTTCTGTGGGAGCGGATAGAGAGGTGGTCCCTGCAGAGACCTCTGGGTTTGTTGATGTAGGGTAATTGTCAAGGCAAAGAGGTGGGTTAGGGATATCAAACTAAACTGCATCTTTGTGAGGTTTATGGATATGTTGTGTACACTCAGAGGAAGGTGGAAATGTAATGAATGACCAGTGAAACCTCAATATGAATGAAGCCACTCACAAAACGAACACTGCATTAGCCAAAAGCAACATCAGGTAATGTATGTCAGTACTGCAAAAACTGACTTTGTCCTTATATCGCTCTCCAGGTTTTTACATGCTTATAGTTTACAGGTTCTTGATGAAGAAAATACATCTGCAGAGACCAAAACTTTTGTAGGCTTTTATAAGATTACAACCTATAAACTAGCAATGAGAGCTAGTATTTTCTTTAGTTTCTTGTAGCGTACATAAACATTGAGTTTCTTCTGCAAATACACTCACCTGAGGAAAGTTGACTGAACAGTGGTCATTTTCAGGAGTCTTGGGTTAATCTTGTCTGGTCAATTCTAAACCGATTTTATCAGCGTAAATTATAATGCAGTGATATCCACACCAGTCTGAATTAGTTTGCACTGTGTTATTTTAGAATTTTAATATAGTATTATTGTATTCATATTTTGAATTCACTTTTATTTGTAGTATTTTCAATTTTCATTTTTAATTTTAGTTCAACTTTTAGTGTTTATGTTATGTGCTTTTGTCTTTTTTTTTTGTTTTTTTTAAATATTTGTATTTAGATTTGTTTTAAGTGTTAGTTATTTAGGTACTTCAACATCAATTAGCAAAAAAAGTTTTTTAATGATTAAACATTTAGTCAATAACAACACTGTAGGCACCACATGATCAGTATAGTTTAGTACCTGGACATTTTTAAAATCTTTTTATTCAAAACATTTCTCACTGTCTCATCTAACATTCCTCAAAGGCAAACATAATGAGGGTTAAACAAGCCACTAACTTTTAATTTAATCCTCCTCTTTCATTAAAGGCTTACTTCACCCAAAAATGCTAATTCTGTCATTTTCTCACCCCCATTTTGTTGCAAACCTGTATGACTTTCTTGCATCTATCTGATATCTATATAATCTGATATCAGTTTTAAAATACCAGCACAAATGTGAAAGAGGCTTTTGCCTGACTGATATTTTGGTGTTGGCATGCTCAGATAGCGGGTATATAAGCAGCATACCATTAGTCAGATGATGTCATGTAATTGTTGATTGAAAATCAGTAAGCGAACCAGACCATGTTCCACAACAATGATTTGTAGCACTGATATGTCTCCTGAATCCATTAGAAGATCTATAGCCTTTTGTTCAATGTCAGAGATGTGTGAAGTCCAAAATGTCCTTCTGTCTCAATTGAGGAAGTGCTTGGTGTTAGTCAATGTATAAGATCGTCCTGTACCCATATTTTTGATTGCAACACAGTATCAGATGTGTTGAACTCTTTCTAGTTCACATCTAATGACTGCCATACACTCTTAAAAATAAAGGTTCTTTAGGTTTTAAAGGGGTCATATGATGCTATTTTAAAGATCATTATTTAGTGTAACAGAATATGTTGACATGCTTAATGTTCAAAAAACACATTATTTTTCAAATACTGTACATTATTGTAGGTCCTCTATGCCCCGCCTCTCTCAAACACGTAGTTTTCAACAAAGCCCCCTCCTTTGACAAGCGCAGTCTGCTCTGATTGGCCAGCTGACCCAGTGCATTGGGATTGGCTGAACACCACAAGCACGCGTCGGAAATGTAACGCCCCTTACCATAAGCGCGAGCTTCAAGCTTATCAAGACGGTTAATAATGTCGTTAGTTTTACCATCAGTTCAAGCCCGAAAGGGCAACAGAGTCGCGTGACAGACACCGTGATGATTGCAGTACAAGCCGCGTGGTTTAAGACGCAGTGCTAGATTTCTGACAGGCAGTTCAATATCTGTGTGTAATGTTCCCCTCCACACACACCCGCCGCGTTACTCTGCGCTGTGCAAAACTCTGCATTTGAACAGTCAATAGCAAATACTTAAAATAGTAACAAAACATACTTACAGTCGCTGATTCAGAAGCTCCAGATTGTCATAGCAAAGTCAGAATTTACCCTTTTTTTAGAAATAGCCTTTGTGCACAGCCAGCCTTGTACTCTTCTAGGTTCAAAAAACTGTCATCCATAAAATGCGTTGCACAAATTCGAACATCTGGGTTGTGCTGTTCTGTTGTAAATAATCTTAAAGATTTCTAAATGCATCTACTTTTGGAAGGCCAAATTAAGTGCTTTTGCTTTCATACTGAATCACACAGCATCTCCCTGACATGGCTTGCATCAACACTACTGCTGTTCCTGAAACCACGCCTTATTTCTTTGTGTGCACATTTGGGTGGCTTTATGCTAATATTTCCACATAGTGAGGCAGACATGTGGGGGCGTGTTAGAACGAGCCGTTTTCAGGGGGCGTGGCAGAGTCTTAACTTTAAAGAATATCTCTTTGAATTTGAGAATTTAGTCTTTGCAACTTAACAGATCTTCTTTATGCACCAAGAGCTTGTAACACTCCAAAGAGAAAGGAAAACTTGAAATCGCATCATATGACCCCTTTAACATCCATGGAACCTTTCCATTGCGCAATTTATAGTGGCAATAGGAAAAGGGTTCTTTAGATTATTAAAATGTTCTTCACACTAAGAAAAATGCTTCTTTAAGAACTTTCACGGAAAGGTTCTTTGGGAAACCCAAAATGGTTCTTCTATGGCATCACTGTGAAACCCCCCTTTTGGAGCATTTACTTTTAAGAGTGTAGACACAAGAGACTTTTGCCCCTTGTCCTCCATGTTTATCCCAGTGGGACGGCCCATATAGACGATGGTTAATTGATTCGGTCAGGGCTTCTGCTAGCAGTGTTAATGACTTCAGTGTTTTCATAACCAGCCTGATAATGGCTGCCATTCTCTCTGGTTCCTGCTAATGAAATAAGGTATTGACTAGCGAACAGGAAACCAGAGGCTCTGGAAGCAGGCCTAACTTTTGCTCATTTGCTTTGTCCTCTAAAGCGGGCGAATGTGGCTTGAGACTAGTCTGGTGACAGTGAATAAATGCTTCCAATTAGGGCCTAATAACCATCCAGACTCTTTCGAAACTAATTCGACACTAAGGAATATGAGCCGTTTCTTCAGACTTGGATCCAGTTCCCATCATGATGAATGGTGACTGTCCAATCAACACTTCTCCGAAGCTCTCATCTGAAGTGTGTTTAAAGCAGAGCGCTGGACTAGAGGGCTTCAGTCCATCTGGCAGTTTTAAGAGGCCTCTTTCACCCTCTCTCAGATTCGCTCTGTCTGTTTTTAGTTGGAGAACGAATGGCTGCATCCATTAGAATGCTTTAGCCTTCATGGTTCTGTTTGTCCTCCCAATGTAATCTCAGTCTCCTTGCAATTTTAGTGCTTTAGAGAGGACATAGGGTTTATTAATATAAATGTATGTAGTAGGTAATAATGTAAATACTGCAAAATGTTATAGATGTTGCACGGATGTGTCTTGAATGAATGCATAACTCTCTTCCATGTTTACTGACTAAAATCTGGATCCTTTGGAAACTCTAAAGGCGGTTACTAAGTGCTCGCCTCTTCCTCAACAATTCAATCTATTTTATAACATAACAACCTCAGTGACCCTAGTAAAAAAACAAATGTTTTTATTCATGCAAATGGTAAAAATGCGGAAAGACATTTTCCACAAGTGTACATGCTTTGTATCACTATATTTGTCACTTAAATGGCTTCATAAATATTTATTCAGAATAAATATATAGTACATTCCACTTTCATGTATACCCAAGCCCTCCATAATTCATATCAGATCTATAAACCACTTAATGCAATTGGATCGCATGATTTTCTTTTGACATTTAACACCTCTGTTTACCGATTATCACATTTTGGTTGGAATGTGAGAATCAAATTCTCAAAATAATAAGTGAAATGTCTGCAAGCAGCACTTTCCATTTAGATAAGCACACGCATTGCTTAATTTTTTCGCTGTAAGGCATTTATTGCATTGGTTTTCACCAAGCAAAATGTCTGCAATTGCTTGTAAATGTGAGACAGGCAGCTTTTCATGCATCAGTCTAAGTTGTTTTTCTTCAAAGAGGATTTGAGTTAATTTTTTACAGTTAAACTGAGTTAAAGTCTGCTATTTTGGTTATTTTTTGGTTAAGTCTTGAAGTGGCATGGCTTAGGATTTGGTATTTGGGTCTCCACCCTGAAAGAAGAAATATCTGCAGTGGCTTTGCATGAATTACAGAAATGCAGGTTTCTGTTGCCGCAGTCAAAAAAGCTGAACTTCCAGTGCTGCGATTTACCTCCAACCTTGTTTTTTTTTTTTGTAATATAACAAAGTTTGACATAAATTCAAAGACAACTAGCTATGATAAACACGTTTTGTCTATACTTCCAGTGAATGTGTGGTCATTTCCTGTGGGTCCGGGAAGTGGAGGTCAGTGTGTCAGTGGGGTCCACAGACATATTCCAGATCACTTCTTTCTGCCTTCTACAAATGTTTACAACAATATTTCTGTGCAGACTAATATATGATGTACAGCCCCTATAGACGTTTTTTTAATGGAAACTAGTATTCTATATATATATATTATATATATATATATATGTATGTATATAGATATATCCTATATTATATCTATTATAGCATTAAAAAATCTTACAAAAAGTGACACCAGACTTTTGAAAGGTAGTGTATATCAGATATTTCTGGCTGTTAGTTTAATGGTTGGTGGGACATTGAAAATGACAGACACAATGTTGTCATTGAGTTTCACAGACCATCAATGACAGACCCCTCTCAAACTGTGTTTACATCAACCCTCAAACAAATGAACTGTGAAGGCAAATGAGATGACTCAAGACATTAAATTCATAAACGATAAACTTAAAATTTGATATGCATTCATTTGCATACATTACTAGCAGAAATTTGAAGACTTGATAAAGCCAGGCTCTTGTCATTTTGTTGATATCTTTAAAGTTTTTTACAGCGAGATTTTGTGTATCTATTTTTATCATTGAATAAATTAAAAAATAAAAATGACCTTTCACAATGTTTTTAGGAATACAATGTTGTATAAAAACAGCAAGTGATATATAAACAAAACCCTCTGTAAAAACATTCAGAATATAGAAAGTTAAGAGATTTAGTGCATGAGAAAAAATGTGTTTTGAGAAAACGGTCTTTAAAGGTATGTATTGCAGTTTTAATCTAATCTACAGGTACAAATAGATAAGGTGCCATAAAAGAGGCTGTGTTTTGGATGTTTTCTTTCCATTAGTCTGGAACAACACTTAATGAAAAAACTCCAAACCCCCCCCGCCCCCCCCCCAAAGAATCCGAATAAAATAGACCATTGCATGAAAAAACTGAATGGCTGCATCCTTTAGATGCTTGTAGTGTCTTGCCTTAAGTTGAACTCCTCAATGTACTGTCACGGAATCATGGACTAATAGTCATTGCATCCCAGGAACTTCATAGGTTTAACAAAGGACAGACACCTTCTGTACAACAAGACATGTAGAATGCATGCAAAAAGAGGCAAAAGATCTTTCTGGGTAGAGTTTGCCCCTTACGTGGGGTTGCATTTCTTTTTTATGGAAACAAACCAGACCTGCTTGACAGAACCAGCAATATGGTCAGAGATAAGCGTCTTAGGTCTGTACTTATGGTACAGTGCAGCCCTGTTAGCTGTAGTTTGCTCTATGAGAGCGGCATTAACTGCAGAGGTCACTGTGTACAATGTATAGGGCAGAGAGGATGCTGGCTGAGGACGGGAGAGATACATAAAGCAGCTTGTGTAAGATGAGAGTCAGCCTCTAGATTTACACTGACAGCAGGAATGTGTGGTTTTAATCAGAACAGACCTTCAGTCTCTCTCTTTCAGTGACTGTGCTCGTGTGCAGGGCTTTGATTAGCTGGACTGCTGCCCTGTGCCCAGCCGAGAGGGTCCTGCCAAACCCGACGGGGAGGTACAAGGTGCGTAAGGACACCGTAAGCCCAGAACAGATGGATTGCACTGTGTTTCTGTGCCCCACTGTGGTCCTGCCAACTCTGAGTCTATAATGATGTGTCAGAGACCCACGATGCACTGTCAGATATATTCAATACAATGTGCCATAACAGCTGGGTTGAAAAGTGTTACAGATACAGTTATGAGATGTGCCATGGAACACTTTTACCCTTTTTTTTTGCTATTTCTGGGTGGAGACATCATCAACACAGCTCTTTATGTTTAGTAATACAATAGATGCTGTTGGCAGATTTCATGCACATGCATCTGTGCTTTAGACAAAAAAAAAAAATAAATATCCACCGGTCATTATCTGCACTTCTAATTCAGCCTGTCTGCATGCATAATGAGTGTGGCCTCTAAACCCAAGGATCAAGGTTAATTGCTATACTAGTTTGAAGTTCACACCTTTCCATGACTACTGCAGTCGGAGACCAAAGCACCACTATAGTGTCTAACAGGCACTGTCTAGATGCTAAAAAGGTCAAGTATCTATCAAGGCAATATAAATTCCAAATGAGAATGGTGATAAATCTTGGTCACAAGGAAAAAACAATTTTAAATTGTGAGATCACTTAATTCCTCCTTGTGGCAGAACTATTTTGTGCAATGTAGCTTTTAAATCTTAATCAAAAACCATACACAAATGGGATGCAACAGAATGAAAGATTAAGTATATTTATTTCTGAGTGTCCACTAAATCATTGCAAGTGTGCATCTCTTCCCTTGTGTGATGAAAGGATGATGTCATTCCCTGTATCTCAATTAATCTAATTAAAATAGTTCCTGCATCTTCACACTGGCCCTGTGAGCATGTGCCAAAACATAATTATGATCTTCATCTCACGGAATACTCAAGCACATGGTGTGATGATGCACCAAAGCCAGATAATTGGAAGCTTTATGCTAATGAAGACTTGGAAGACAGAAAAATAAAGAGCAGAACAAATCCAGACTGACAAAGCGTGAGAACAAGCGCGTTGTTTGCATTATAATTGTATTCTGCATGAAGCAATGAACCTGCTTTACTATACAAAAATAATGTGCACATTGTTTATGCTTGGTGAATATACCATCATTGTTAGATTTCAATTAGTCATTAATCGGTGAAGTGGTTTGGACTCATGGCTGGTAACCAGAAGGTTGGTGGTTTGATCCCTGCAGGAAGTGTGCCATGAGCCAATCAGAGCTTGAGGAAGGTACTTAACCCCAGGATGCTCCAGGGGGATTGTGAATGTAAATGAAGTTCATGGCGCTGTTCTGTGGTGACATCATGTGAACATCGTGAAAATAAATTCCATAGTTGTGTGGCGATAAATTAATGATTGTAGTATCTAATTACTAAGCAGTGCAGACAGACTCATTTATTCGGTTTAATGCTGATGATACACGGGCAACTTTTTGAGCAGTGTTGCCGGGCAACGGGCAACCAGATTAGGGTCAGGGGGGCGCCCCCCGGCCCCCCGACGACCGATCTAAAGTATCCAGATAGATATTTGTTACCCATTTTCAATGGGAAAGTTCACAAGCAGCATTGCTCAAAAAAAGTTGGTCTGCAAAATTGCTCAAAAAGTTGTCCCGTGTATCATCAGCCTAAGACTGCTTAAGGAAAGACAGTGGAGGAACCAAAGGTGTATGTTTGCCCAGAGGAAAGTTGAATTGCTCCAAGCTTACTTTTTTTTTTCAGGACTCAACTGAGTTCACTACGGAAGTTCTAAGCGGCCATGCAGTATTATTTTTTTTTTTTCTCGTTTTAACGACTTAATTTTCTCGTGATATCGACATAACGAGTTGTTTTCTCGTTATAACGACTTAATTTCTCGTTATCTCGACATAACGAAAGTTGTTTTCTCGTTATAACGACTTAATTTCTCGTTATCTCGACATAACGAAAGTTGTTTTCTCGTTATAACGACTTAATTTCTCGTTATCTCGACATAACGAAAGTTGTTTTCTCGTTATAACGACTTAATTTTCTCAATCTCGACATGACATAAAAGTTGTTTTCTCGTTATAACGACTTATTTCTCGTTATATCGACATAACGAGAGTTATTTTATAGTAACGACTAATTTTTCGTTATCTCGACATAACACAAGTTGTTTTCTCGTTATCACGACTAATTTTCTCGTTATCTCGACATAACGAGAGTTGTTTTCGCGTTATAACGACTTAATTTTCTCGTTAAATTGACATAACGAAAGTTGTTTTCTCGTAATAACGACTTAATTTTCTCGTTATATCGACAAAGGTTTTTTTTTTTTTTACAATGATTGTTTGATCTACTGTTGTTATAGTAACGAACTCAACTTTGACACGCATCTGATGGACAGATAAAACATGCGCTCTTACTGTAGCCTATGTCATGGATATTTCAGCAAATTTTGCTTCGCATAGTAATAACGTCTACAATACAAAAAAAAGGCTGATCAATCACGGTTGATATTTCCAGAGACAGTACGCTAAACATTTTGTTTGTGTAACTAGCATGTTTAAATGGTCAAAGCAACACCGCAAACACAGGCGGAGCGGAAATGCAGAACTATTCTAAAATCTTCCAGAGCTGCTTGGATTCAACTCACTTTAAATTTTCCTTTTATTTGAAAGAAAATATATAATTTGTAATTTTTTTTTTTGTAGCCCTATTATATGGCTGTGACTGATATTCATGTGTGTTACACGATTCTGTTTGAAAAGTGGATTCTGTGTAGACGATGTGATATAGGGTGTTGTGTGTGTGTGTGTGTGTGTGCTTCTGTGGTTTCCACAAAGAAATGTAGAAAACACAAAAGATTACAACAATGTAGAACATCACTGAATTAAATTAGCTTATACACTTTACATATAAATCAATTTTCTTATCAATATACATTTAATGATTAATAATAAGGAAAAGAGGCATATTACAAATAGCCTACGTTGTTGAAGCCTGTCCTACTGTAGATAAGCAGAACACCCCCGCTTATTAACTAACAATATGTACCTCAAAGAAGCACAAATAAACATATAGGTGCAAACAGAATACAGTGAAATCAACCTTGGTTTTAATAAGCAGTTAATATTTTATGACACAGAACGCGTTGGTGAAAATCATGCATCTAGCAAGAACTTAATACAAAATAGTCATATTGATTCAAGCATTTAACATTTATGAATGAATTAAATGTCAGTAGCTTAATGAACAATACTGTACAAATTATAGTGATCACGAGGTTGTTCATATTCTATTCCAAACGCGTACAGTAATGTGGACATACAGCATAGCCTACAACACCCAGTTATATTCAGGTCAATAGTGCCAATAAGAGTTGTAACTTAGAGAACAACTTTTTTTACGTCGAGATCACGAGAAAATTAAGTAGTTATAACGAGAAAACAACTCTCGTTATGTCGATATAACGAGAAAATTAGTCGTTATAACGAGAAAACAAGAAGGGAAAAAAAAATAATGCATGGCCGCTTAGAACTTCCGTAGTTCTCAGTTGTTTCATCAATCAAGATTAATGTATATGAAAAAATTGTTCATATACAGTTTGAGTATAGATCAATAAATAAAACAATGTGGATAGTAGCTTAAATTATTTTGTGTATAACTTTGTCAACTCATTTGTTTCTTTATCAATTTATTTTAAAAGGAAATTTACTCACGTATTATTCTAAATCTGCAACATTCTTTGTTGTGTGGAAAACAAAATAAGATATTTTGAAATGTTTCCTTTTCTGTGTGGAGTTCAATAGGGGTCCAGTGTTGTTTGATTCCAAAATATCTTCTTTTGATTTTTTGCAGAAGAAAGTAAGTCATAAAGGTTTGGAACCACATGAGGGTGTGTAAATGATGACAGAATTTCAATTTTCTGTCTTTTCTGGATTATCCCATTAAGATGAAACATCTAAGGCAACATTTGATAAAAAATATGTGTTACTTTGAGTTTATAGTGAGATTAGAGGCAATATGTGGTTCTGTGAGTTTTTTTTGACTGCACATTTTGGAGTCTGAGCACAGTCTGAGACATTTTTGAAGTCTCTTCCAGTACACTTTAGCTACATCTGAGAATCTGTAGCCTTAAGCAAAATCTCAAATTTCATTTCAAAAGTTTCCTTTTCATCTGATTGCTGTCTATGAGAAGCAACGGAGAAAATGAAGAGATTTGTTTGTGAGATTTCTTTCATGTGAGTGGTTTCGGTGTTGGTAGGGACATTTTAAAGTCAATCAACCTGTGGTTGTGCATCTGTGGTTCAGTGAAGAACCAATAACATCCATAGAACCTTTTCATTGCACAAAAGGGTTCTTTATAGTTGGAAAGAGTTCTTTGTTCTTCATTCTAAATAAATGGTTCTTTTAAGAACTGTTTATTGTAAGATTCTTTAGGGAACCAAAAATGGCATCACTGCAAAAACCCCTTTTGGAACCTTTATTTTTAAGAGTGCATGTGACATAATTCTCTATTTTCCCTGTTTGTCTTGCCATAGGATCCCTCCTTCTCCCTGCTGATCCATGATAAACCTGCAGGTGCCCAACAGCACACGCAAGGCGTGGAACGAGCGTGACGGTCGCTGTGATGTGTGTGCCACCCACCTGAGTCAGCTGAAGCAGGAGGCCGTCCACATGGTGCTGAGCCTGGAGCAATGTGATGTATCTCCTGGCTCTCCTCCATCCCTGGCCTCCCTGGTGGGATCCCGCAGCATCCTCCAGGGTCCCACACCACCTCGAGACTGGGCGTTCCTCCCTACAGGTTACCATTCCTCAGCTTCCTCCACCTCTGCTACCGTTTCTGCCACCACCTCCAGTTCTACCCCAACAACCACCAATGCAAGCAACGGCGGCAGCCCCCACCACCCAGCCCACCCCAAACACGGATCCAAACCCAACAGTCTTGGGGTGAGCAATGGTGTGGAGAAGAAGAACAACTCGCCAGGCCATGCAGGAAAGTCCACAGGACCGCAACAGCCTCATCTATCCAGCAGCCCCAACAACACTAATGGAACTGTGTTGAGTTCTGTCGCACTCCAAGCTCACCAGCACTTGGACGGCACCTGGACATCTGGACACCTGTCAAGAGCCAATGGCGTCACACTCTATCCTTATCAGGTAGGCATATGTCCAGTCTGATGCATCAATCTAGCGATCTATCTATCTGTCTATCTGTAATTTGTTTGGTCTGTCTATCGTTCAAATCTAGTTGAAGTCTTCTATTATAGTTGTCATTTGTTTTGTCTATTGTTCTATCTGTCACTTTTGGATAGTTGTTCTGTCTATCATTCTATCAATCTTTCTATCTGTCTGTCTGTCCATCTTTCTGTCTATCATTCTTTTGTTCTGTCTATCTGTCCATCCGTCTGCCTGTTTGTCTGTCCATCTGTCTTTCTGTCTATTGTTTGTTGGATTTGTCCATCAGTCCATCTGTCTGTCTATCTGTTTGTCTTTCTTTTTCTCTGTTGTTCAATTGTTCTATCTATCTATCTATCTATCTATCTATCTATCTATCTATCTATCTATCAATCAGTAGACTCATCTGTGCAGTGGTCGTGGCTGTCTGTACGTGCTCTGGCTCTTTGTTCAGGCTCTTTGTAAGGGTATGTCTATCATTCTGGTCGTTTGTCTATCCTGCTAAACTGTTCTGTCAGTGCTCGACTGGGGATGGTCTTTTCGTTTCATTCTGTCTATCTTTCTGTCTGTCTGTCTGTCTGTCAATCGGTATCTTTGCATTGCGTCATTACGTTAATATTAATAACATGCCAGTGCATCCTGGAAAGTGCCTATGTAGAGTGTTCTAAATCAGTCACTTATGAGGCTCAGTTAGGATGCTGCCTAAAGGTAACTGCTTATGTCGGCAACAGACTTCAAGACAGCTCATTAGTTTTTTGGAACAAAACCTTAATTTTTCTATTCATGGTTGGAGAGTTGACGTATGTATGTATGGATGTAATGAGGTGCTGTTTGCACATTGTGGTTAATGTTGTAATCTGATGATACAGTCCTTTGGGAAAACTTCTGGGCCTAATGTACATTAGTAATGATTTGGGTGGAAGGAATTACATTTTATATAGACTGCATGGAGTCAGGGGAACTCTTAGAGAGAATCAATTTGATTCATTTGTTTGGATAAAAGCCTAGTTCTTTTGGTCTACTGTGTTTGCGGAGACGGAGGAACCTTGGAAGGCGAGTACATTTAGTTTCTCCCCTCTCTGTAATGGGATGGTATCTTGATTATATCACTGGAGAACAAACAAATCAATTCTGTCAGGCAGGTGAGTGACATTCAGTCCACTTGAGACTTAATTCCTAGTTATTTCACTCTTAGATCCAAGGCTAGTGCATTTCTACACGCAAGAGTCAACATATCATATTTGAACAAGGATTTGAATAAGGTCCAAATGAGAGATTTTGTTTTAAGAGGGGTAATTTAGTCTTTGGCGTATGTTGTCAGTCTTCAGTCTTAATTGGAAAAGAACTTGCAGCAAACTGAATTGAGGCACTCAGGAGTCT
Source organism: Sinocyclocheilus anophthalmus (assembly GCA_018155175.1). Lineage (NCBI taxonomy): Eukaryota > Metazoa > Chordata > Actinopteri > Cypriniformes > Cyprinidae > Sinocyclocheilus > Sinocyclocheilus anophthalmus. The sequence goes on along the minus strand of JADLZN010011677.1, from coordinate 273,709 downwards.
ATTTAGTAAAGCCTCAGTGAATTAAGTCACAGCAGGTTGATTTGATCTCATCAGAGAGATGTCTTCTCTGGAGTCACAGTGGTTTATCAGGGAACGTCAACTGGTTTAGCGTACAAAGGAATGTTGAATAGCACAGAATCAGTTGCTCTGTGGAGTTTCAAATCTTATAAAATAAATTCAACCATACATATAGTATTGTTACCTTTAACATTTAATGATTTGTCAGAATGACCAATGTTTCTTGAGCTGCATTCCAATTTACAAGGTCCCTATGTAGTGTACACTAATCCCTATACACTCGGCTCAGTATATCTGTAGTTCACTTCACTTCACAAAATTTGTTCAATTTGTGTATGATTAATATATACTGAACAAAATTATAAACGCAACACTTTTGTTTTTGCTCCCATTTTTCATGAGCTGAACTTGAAAAGATTAAGACTTTTTCTATCGTTACAACAAAAAGATATTTTCTCTCAATATTGTTCACAAAATTCTGTCTTCAATCTGTGTTAGTGAGCACGTCTCCTTTGCCGAGATAATCCATCCACCTGTGTGGCATATCAAGATGCTGATTAGACAGCATGATTATTGGCCCCCCCCCAAAAAAACTCCCAAGGTTTGGTGCCTTAGGCTGGCAAAATAAAAGGCCACTCTAAAATGTGCAAGTTTATAACACAGCACAATGCCACAGATGTTGAAAGTTTTGAGGGAGAGTGCAATTGACATGCTGACTGCAGGAATGTCCACCAGAGCTGTTGCCCCGTGAATTGAATGTTCATTTCTCTACCATAAGCCGTCTCCAAAGGCGTTTCAAAGAATTTGGCAGTACATCCAACCGGCCTCACAACCGCAGACCACGTGTAACCACACCAGCCCAGGACCTCCACATCCAGCATCTTCACCGCCAAGATCGTCTGAGACCAGCCACCCGGACAACTGCTGCAACAATCGGTTTGCATAACCAAAGAATTTCTGCACAAACTGTCAGAAACCATCACAGGGAAGCTCATCTGCATACTCGTCATCCTCATCGGGGTCTCGACATGACTGCAGTTCGACGTCGTAACCGACTTGAATGGGCAAATTCTCACATTCGATGGCGTCTGGCACTTTGGAGAGGTGTTCTCTTCACGGATGAATCCCGGTTTTCACTGTACAGGGCAGATGGCAGACAGCGTGTATGGCGTCGTGTAGGTGAACGGTTTGCTGATGTCAACGTTGTGGATCGAGTGGCCCATGGTGGCGGTGGGGTTATGGTATGGGCAGGCGTATGTTATGGACAACGAAAACAGGTGCATTTTATTGATAGCATTTTGAATGCACAGAGATACCGTGACGAGATCCTGAGGCCCATTGTTGTGCCATTCATCCACAACCATCACCTCATGTTGCCGCATGATAATGCACGGCTCCATGTTGCAAGGATCTGTACACAATTTTTGGAAGCTGAAAACATCCCAGTTCTTAGATGGTCAGCATACTTACCGGACATGTCACCCATTTAGCATGTTTGGGATGCTCTGGATCGGAGTATACGACAGAGTGTTCCAGTTTCTGCCAATATCCAGCAACTTCGCACAGCCATTGAAGAGGAATGGACCAACATTCCACAGGCCACAATCAACAACCTGATCAACTCTATGCGAAGGAGATGTGTTGCACTGCGTGAGGCAAATGGTGGTCACACCAGATACTGACTGGTTTTCGGACCCCCCCCGGACCCCCAAATACAGTAAAAATGCACATTTTAGAGTGGCCTTTTATTGGGGCCAACCTAAGGCACACCTGTGCAATAATCATGCTGTCTAATCAGCATCTCGATACAGCCTTGATATGCCACACCTGTGAGGTTGGATGGATTATCTCGGCAAAGGAGACGTGCTCGCTAACACAGATGTAGACAGATTTGTGAACAATATTTGAGAGAAATAGGCCTTTTGTGTACATAGAAAAAGTCTTAGATCTTTGAGTTCAGCTCATGAAAAATGGGGGCAAAAACAAAAGTGTTGCATTTATAATTTTGTTCAGTGTATTTGTGTAAATATAACAATATGAAAATAATAATACATACACACAGGCATCGATATATAGAATATATATATACTATCTATATATATATATCTTATCTTATCTCTATATATTATATTCCACAAAAAATAGTTATAGCGGGAGCGGTACATCATATATTAGTCTGCAGAGAAATATTGTTGTAAACATTTGTTGAAGGCAGACAGAAGTGATCCGGAATATATATATAGATTTGCAAAAACAAATCTAAATAAACAGTGACTATATAGAAATGTAGAGCATTTTTAATGTGGTATTTTAAGAGAATAATTCCTTCCAATACCCCAAATCTCATGAAAATCACATACCAATTATATTATCAGCTTCATGTTCATGTGTAGAAATGTTTCTCTGGGTTTGTTGTGGACAGAACACAACGCGGAAGTGTAAGGAAAGCTCGTCATCGGAAGAGATAGGGCAGGTTATTAACACGTAATATGAGTGACATATGAGCAGCGAATGAGCTTCATCTGAGTCATAACAGCAATAGCAGAAGAGATAACATACCGATACAGCACTGGGAATATTTCTAATGATACTAGGGCTGCACAATTAATCGAATTTCTAATCGCGATTACAATTACGGATGCCACAATTACGTAATCGTTCAAAACGGCAATAATCATTCAAAGTCCACTTATGTTATTCTGCATGCTTAAGGTGTCCTTTTTTCTTTCTACATGTTATCTTAAGGGTTTTCCCATTATTTTAATTTTATTTTTAGTTTAACATTATAATACCATGCATATTTTTACTTTTTTTTTATTTAAAGAAGATTCCAATCCAATGTATAGTTGACATCTGAGGCTTAATACTATGAAAAAGCAATAATTGTTTTTCAGTTAGAGTGTTTTCAGCTTGTTTATTTTCATATAAAAATATTGCATGCAGTTGCTTCAAACAATGGTATAAACATCATTCAGTGTAAATTGTAATAATCGTAATTGCAATTTCAAGGGAATAATCTACTTTTATGATTTTTGTCATTATCGCACAGCCCTAAAAGATACACAGTTTGTCCAGATCAAGTAAGATTGTGATGTTTTAATGTGCTGTTAATGTGAAACAACAATAATATTGTTATTGTTATTACTGAGTTAGCCACAGGAAATTGTTTATTTCAAAGCATTTGAAAGTGGTAAAACAAAAGCCATTGCATAATATCGAAAATGTTCTCGCATTGCAACTCCTTGGAATGTGACTGTTGAGCAGAGCGTCATTTTATAATAACACATTTTCAAGTCCTTTGAAAGGATGTTCACTGTAATTGAACAGGCACATCTAAGAATTCAAAGAAATACTTTAAGCAAAAAAACTGGGTACCTGGGTTGCCTTTATGATATTTCGCTAAAAATGCTAGAGAAAAGGTTGATGTTACTGACGTCAAATTGACCCTTTTTGTTTTGATAGTAGGACCACTATTATATGTGAAGTGTATTCACAATATGTTTTGTGCCATTTTTATTTATTAATGAGGTAAATATTTATTACAATTTTATATAATAATATTTGTATAGAAAATATAACATTTTAATATTTAACATAACTTTTCTAACAGCAAATAATGACTGAATTTTAATTAACTATATCTATCGAGTTAACTATCTAAGGCTAACATTCTGGCTAAGAAATTGGTCTTGAATGTGTCTTTCAGTCAGAGTGTTTGATTGGGTCCCAAAAGATTCTCATGGTTGGCGTTTTGGTGGGTCTAATCTTGATTGTGCCAGTTGATAAACAGATGGTGGAACAAGGAAGTCATTAGGCTGTAGATGGGGCACACCCTTCACCTCACTCTAATCACGTCTTCCTTTAGACACACGTTCTCTCTGGATTGGGTTTCTCAGCTCTCCCTTGTTCTTTCTGTTCTTCTCCTCCTTGAGCTGGGCTCTGTATAAGTCCTTTGTGACTCCTCTGCTTTTCACTTCTGTTTACTTTGGCTAAGATCTGTTTTATTTTCTGTATCTCTCCCCCTTTCGCTCTCTTTCATTGCTCAAGGGCTGGTTTTTGTGCACAGGAAGCCGTTAAGCTTGAATTGGAGAGTCGCTCCGATAGTGACAATTATTATGGATGCAGGACCTTGTTATAAAAACAGATTGTGTGCCACACACAGAGCTCTGACATTCCATGTGGACTTTGTCTTATCCCTTACAAAATCTCCTCAAGAAGGGCTCTTTTCTAAAACCCACACCCCTGAATGTGAATGTGGCTCCCACCCAACGGACCCTTACAGCTTGTGCCCATGTCTACATCACAGGCCCATTTAAAGGCATGACGAGGCAACTTCAGTCTTGAATATGTTTTTATATAAACTGTTAAATCTATGTTTATCATTTCAAGAAAAAAGTCCTTTGTTAAACTGGTTCCTTGGCTGGAGTTTATGCTATTGGCAGAGAGCATCTGTAAGGCATGGGGGGTCTCCTTTGCTCTGTCAAGAGCTATTAAATTGATTCATTCAAAGAGTCTCTCTACTTCATAGATTGTACACAAACTGAATACAAATATACCCTATTTTACATTCATCAGGTCAAGCGAGCTGGCTACTCGCCTACTCCTCCATGTCACAATCAATGTACATCTTGCCAAAATAAGAACAGAAGAATTGCATGAGTCACCATTGACAACAATATGTGTCTTGCTTTAATGGTTGTCGTGTGTTTGCAACAGCCATTCAGAACAGAATGCCATTTAAATGGCAATTAAATTCCCAAATTTGAAATAGATTTAAGTTGAGGTACACTGAAAAAATTATTGTGATTTTAAGAACAGTTAAAGACTGTAAAAATGCTACAGTAAAAACCTATTAATTAGTTTACATTTTTACATTAGTTTCATTTTTATAAATAGTGAATAACTATGATTACATTTAATGCAATTTTACAGTACTTTTACACATACTGTTAAAACTACAGTCACTGTAAAATTTACAGTGAAAAACCTGAAAAAAAATCTTTAAAAGTTTTTCTTATTTTTTTTCTCATCAGTTGTGAAAAATAGGGTTTTATCTTATACTGTATCTAATGTTGTTAAATGAATGTTTAATGCATTATTTCAGTTTCACGTGTTGTTACCATAATGGTGTTTAGCATTTGTGTGCATGACACTGTGCACCTTCTATATATAAGTATTTCCCTCCTCAGCTTGTGGAAAAGCTGTTTACGATGAGCTTTCATCACGTGACGTTCTCATCACCACCTGTTTTTGGTGGTTGTCAGTGTATTTCATTGGTACAAAACAGATTTTAGTACTTCAATAGGTTGATATATTAACATTATTTCAGTTAATGAAATACGTTTTTTACTGTGAATTTAAGTTAAAGGGGTCATATGATGCTATTTCAATTTTTCATTTCTCTTTAAAATGTTTTACAAGCTCTTGGTACATAAAGAAGATACGTAAAGATGCAAAGACTAAAGTCTCAAACCCAAAGAGATAGTCTTTATAAAAGTTAAGACTCAACCACACCTACCTAACATGTCCTCGTTTAAACAGCCCCCACATGTCTACATCACTATGTGTGGGAAGATTTGCATAACGCCGCAAAAATGTTCACGCAAAGAAAGAAGGCATAACTTTTATTCTCGCTGTAGTATTGTTGCTGCTGCCATGTCGTGAAGACGCTGTGTGTTTCGTTGTGAAAGTGAAACTACTTTGTTGGTCTTCCAAAAGAGGACGATATTCGCTTCGTCATGCCTGGAGCTGATCGTGCTGGTCGCTGAGGAAATACATAAAACTTCGTGCTGTGGATCGCTGGATCGGCTTTCACCATGGACGAAGTGGAGTCCAGCCCGGAGTCGTCACATATGGTTGCCGCAAGCCCACCGGCCGTGCCGTTTTATATGGCGGCCGATGCTCACTATAGGCCCGCCTGTGAAGGCGCTGTTTCGTTGTGAAGTGAAACTACTTTGTTTGCTTCCAATAGAGGACACGACTAGAAATCAGTGGTTAAGTTGTATTTACAACACTGTTCCAGAACGCTCCAACCCAAATATTCAGATGTGTGCAACACACTTTACGGGGACTGTTTCCTGGGAGAGTAGACTACAATGCCGTCTGGTCTGACTCACAGACTGTAAGTAAGTTTTTTGTATTTAAAGAATTTGCCACTGAAAATTCAAACACGAGTTTTGAGCAGTGTAGAGTAGCGCTTGTTGTTGTCCGGCTGGGACACGGCATCACAGTACGGTAAGGGGCGTAACATTTCCGTCACTCGCTTGAGGTATTCGGCCAATCACAACATACTGGATAGCTGGCCAATCAGAGCACACCTCTCTTTTCAGACCGATGAGCTTTATAATCTTTGAAATCGACATGTTTCAGAAAGGTGGGGCATAGAGGAGAAACAATAATGTACAGTATGTGGAAAATAATGTGTTTTTTAACCTTAAACCGCATAAACACATTTCATTACACCAAATACACAAAATAATGTTCCTTTTAGCAACATCATATGACCCCTTTAAGCCTGTAAAACCGAAAATGTTGCTACCATATTTTTTACGGTAAAATTCGGGCAACCACAGCTGCCAGTTTTTACTATAAATATTACAGATTTTTTTACACTGTAGCAAACATGATGCAGAATTGCAATTTGAATTTCTATAAGTATGTAGAATAAAAATGAATGGAATTTCAAATAAATTTGTATGAATAATTTTTAACTAGAAAAATGTAAAGGTTGACTTGGCAAAGCCTTGTTTGAAAATGTAAAAAAAGTGATAATTTAATTGATGGATAGACAGATGAATAGACGAATAGAAAGATGGATGGATTAATTGATTGACTGATGGATGGATGGATGGGCAGATAGATTGATTGATTGATGGGTGAATAGATAAATAGAAAGATGGACGATGGATGGAAGGATAGATGAATAGAAAAACAGACGGAAAGATGGATGGGCAGATTTGATGGATGAATAGATGAATAGAAAGATGGACGATGGATAGATCGAAAGATGGATGGATGGACAGATAGACAGATTGATAGATAAATGGGTGAATAAATGAATAGAAAGATGGAAGGATGTATTGAGGAACAGAAGGATTATTGGATGGATGGATGGATGGACAGATGGATACAAAAATGGGTGAGATGATGGATAGGCAAATAGAAAGACAGATGGATGTATGGATGGACGGACAGTCAGTAGGTTGGTCAAAATCCATCTATCGATTGACTGATGAATGAATGAATGAATCAATCAATCAATCAATCAATCAATCAATCAATAGATGGATTATGAATTTGCTGAGTTGAATTTCTTTGAGTTGCAATTTAGTAAATTAATTTTCCTCCATTCAAACTCATATTTAGATTCCTGTGGAATGTGGCCATTCAAATTTACATTTTTCATATTTACACTAACTACTGTACTAAGATACTTACTGTACTTTTTTATACTGTACCTCAGTGAAAAACATGTGTCATCCCTTTTTAGCATATCCCATGGTTTTATTTCTTTCTGCAGCCCATCTCCAGTGTGCTATTCCTATCCAGGACTGTAAGTCCAGTTTTCCATCCCATCTGAATTGAGAAGTGAATGTGAACTGTCACAGACAGATATAGAGAGCGCTCAAGGGATGGTAAAGAATAGTTAACATATCCAGGAAAGGAATATCCAGGCAGTGCAGTGGGTTCCGGCTTTAATTATGATGAATGAGGAAGTCTCTTCTTGTGGGTGTGCAGGGGGCCGCTGGGGAACGGGGTGGAAAGAAACCTCCACTTAAGGGCTTCTTTTTCGATCCTTCCATTCCTCTCTTGGGTATTTCTGCTGCATCAGGAAATTTCCGTTCTTACAAATGTTCTCTACCTTCCTCATCCATCACACCTGCACTTGGCCCCGGTCTCATGCAAACCTGGAGCTCGTGTAGTCACACGGGGTGGCCGGCCTGCTGTTGAAACACATGAAATGAGACATCCATAAAATTACAAGAACTGGATATTGATTTCACACATGCACAGGGGCGTACTTGGCAATCCGTCATCTGCGGTGAAGTTGCTATAATTGTGCTCAGGGCATTCTAATATGCTTGAATAAATCACTAGAGTGATATTTTCTGCAATATTGAGATTCCTCTCTTTAGTATTAGCAATTTTATAACATACTAAGACATTATATATCACATTTATCTTCTCAAGATTTAAAGTTCATAAAATACAATATCGTCTATTGATAATCTGCATCTCTTGATTAGCGTTAGACATTTCTTTGCATGGATATGAACAATCTGCCTGTATAATTCCATAAAAATATGGATGTGTTAATTACTGTAGATGACAATAAAATTAGATTAGTATTTATTTTTCAAAGGGGATTAGATTAATATATATATATATTATCATTTACTAAAATTAGTTGAACATGCATTGTTCCTAATGATCCGTTTCTTTTCTTTTCTTTTTTTTTATTTGTTTATTAATTACTAACCAGTTGTAAGTTTGAAAAAATTTAATACATTTTTAAGAATACAAGGCGCTACATTTATAACTTAAAAATATGGGATAGAGTAAACATATTGTTTTTGTTCATATAAAAAAAAACTCTAAGAAAACTTTTACAGTGCATTATTTGTAACTGGAGAACTTGGACAGAAGACTTACAATGTAGCCAGCTATCTGTTGATCTTCGAATAACCTTTATCTGGCTGATATCAGCAAAGCTAAGACTTTTAATTTGGCTTTACAAAGCCATATAGACCAGCAAAAAGAGTATGAAGGTCAAAGTCAATGTCAAACAGTTGAACATGGATGGATAGATGGATGGGGGCATTACATTTGGGCAAACAAAAGGCTACTATCAGACAGAGGAGAGAGAGGAGAAGTAAGTGAGGCAGGAGAATGGATGGAGAGATGATGGGAGGATGGGCTGAGAGGTGCAATCTGTGCTCTTGGCACTGCTGGTATTTAATGCTCCTTCTTCTCATTCCTGCACAACAGATGGCAAATCAGCCATAGGTTCCCAAATGATCTGACTGGCTGTGAGCAGGGCTGAGTCGTTTCGATGCTGCCATGAGGATAGAATTGCCATTTAGCTCAATGAAAATAAAAATTCACTGAAGATTCATTGAAGTTTTTTCATAAAGTCCATATTTGTACACTTTTATTGCATTATTTGGTTTATGAGATTTTTTTGAGAATTAAACAGGCTGTTTTTCTTACTGTAACTTTAAAGGAATAGTTCACCCAAAAATGAAAATTTGCTGAAATACTCACCCTAAGGCCATTCAAGATGTAGATGAGCTTCTTCATCAGAACAGATTTGGAGACATTTTTTTCCATCACTTGCTTACAGGGATGGGGCCGTTCAGAATGAGAGTCCAAATAGCTGATAAAAACATCACAATAATTCACAAGTAATCCACACCAGTCCAGTCCATCATTTAACATCTTGTGAAGTGAAAATCTGCGTGTTTGTAAGAAACAAATTTATCATATGACGTCTGGCAACCTTTGGACTCTCATTCTGATGGCACCCATTCACTGCAGAGGATCCATTGGTGAGCGAATGATGTAAGGCTAAATTTCTTCAAATCTTCTGATGAAGAAACAAACTCATTTACATCTTGGATGGCCTGAGGGTGAATACATTTTCAGCACATTTTCATTTTTGAGTGAACTGTTTCTTTAAGACTTCTAAATTAACCGTTACGATTGATGGTTTCTGAACACTTAATAGGCTTATATATGTTAATTTGCTCATGAATCTGGCTTCAAAACACCCATTTTTGTGGCTTAGTTTCCATAATTGTTCTGGCTTGGCTTGGGGTGGGAGATTTGCGTGATCAGAATTAGATAATGACTATTATGTCATCAGATCATCGCTTGACAAGTGTGTACCGAATGAGCAGGATTTAGCTTTATGTAGAAGCTTAATCCATTCATTAATAAGGTATAAAAGATTTTTAATATTTCTCATATTGCCCTCTGTACTAAGCCTTCTAGACTGACGCGTTCTTCACTATGTAGTAGGATAATATTGTTTATGATGACCACTGTTATATAAAACTGATTATTTGTTGGCAAATGATCAATATTGTGTTCATTATTAACTGCACATTATCAGGTTTATTAATGGTTTGTGGTTATTCCCGTGACATTTCATTTCAGACGTTTAACTCCAACAGTTGTCAAATGCGAACACACCTACTGTCACATGGATATCTGCCCAGACCAATGCAGTGTTAAGGAACTGTAGTGATTGCAGACGCTGCTAAATATACCTGTCAGTCATGTGCTATCACGGAGTATTTTTAAACAGCTGTGCATTTTGCCATCATACCTGCAGCCAGACTGAAATAACACATGCGAGGCTGTGAAGACACCATGAGCCTGTGGCTGTGAACAGCTCAGGTTAAACTCAGGTTAAATTCTCCGAGGTGTGAAAGTCACTGTTGGTACTGGTTGGCCTGTTTGCAGATGCAATGTGGCAAAGCGTCTTTAATTTGATGAGATATGTTGTGCAGAGACAAATCACAATTGGCTGTTTCTTCAAATTCTGCCACTTTTATGTTGCAGGGGTTCATATTTATTAAAATTTTACATTTCATGTTTGTTGTTTTAGTATTCATGTATAATTAGTCATTTTTATTAAGATCACATTAAAATCAGTCTTAAAAATTTGTTACAAAACTTGTTAGATTCATCATTATATTAATAGTTTTGTAATGTATTACTTGTGTATACATACATATATACGTGTATGATATAATATATATATACCAAAACCACCCACCACAACACAACTGACCAAAATTGCCTGTGGATGCATGTATGTCCAATGCTGGACATTTTTATCGACAAATGCACAGATCTGGATTCTCTCACTGTCATCAAGCTTATGGGTGATACTGCTACATTTGGAGCATTTCTGGGTGTGGCGGTGTGGTTTTGTCGGTTTGTAAACACACAGAGGGCGGCTGGTTCACTGTACAGCACAGCTCATCCTCCTCAGGGACTCGTGTGTCCTTATTTGGGGCGAAACGACAGACCCCGGCCCACAGCAACAGCAGTGCCCTCACCATCTATTTACAGCCGGGGCAGGGGAGGGTGTCCGGATTATTTCCAAATCTCCCTGAGTGGGTCTGGCTGAATGCTTGTTTAAGAAAGCCAGCCGTGCCGTGGGCCCTTCACAGCGCAATTATCAGGGCTGTTTCTCATGACTCACGTCTAAGCTGAGTTGTTTATCTGAAGGCCTGGCAGAATCTGTGCTAAACTTATTCTCCACCACTGCGTGACTCGGGACGCTGCTGTAGTTCAAACACAAATAGAATGAGTTTTCACCCCTTTTCCCATGCATATCAGGGAAAATAGGTGTCATGGGGGACATAAAATACCAAACTGAGAGCATTACCTGAGTTATACTGCATTTGTTTATCTGTAAATAGAGTAATTTGCTCTTATTTAGTTGGCCGTTTTGCAGATTTGTTTTTAATACCCATGTTTACTTGCATACAGATTTCTCAGATGGTGTCAGAAGGCAACCGGGAGGGTCTTAATGAAGCTGCGCTCAACCGCTATAACACCGTTCGACCCAGTGCATACAGCAGCCGTGCTGCTTCCGCATCTGCAACGGTCACCACAGCGCCATACAGTGGCAACTCCGCTGCTGCATCCTTCTTTGCCAGGTAAGAATCTGGGTTTTATGTCACATGACCTCACCATATTGTGATGCCCTGTCCGGCCAGAGCGACGAGACAAAAATATTAAAACCCATTATAAACGAGGCTTTTCTTGCATCCAGTGGGGACATAATTACGGATTATAATGACTTATACTGTCTTTTTACGTGTTGCGTTGCATCGCGCCGCGTAAACATAAAACCATGTCTGCATTTGTGATCGGAGAAATGACTAACAACAAGTGCTACTCTACTGCCCAATACTCGCATTTGAATCATCAGTGGCAAATTCTTTAAATATAAAAAACGTACTTACAATCTGTGAGTCAGAACAGCCGGCATTGTAGTCTACTCTACCAGGATCAGGAATCAGTCCTCCATAAAATGTGTTGCACATATCTGAATATTTGGTTTGAACTGTTCGGAACAGTGTTGTAAATACAACTTAACCACTGATTTATAGTCGTGTCCTCTTTTGGAAGGCCAAACAAAAAAGTTTTGCTTTCACAACAAAACAGCGTCAAACACTGCGGCCTTGAGTTGAGGTGAGGCCGGAGGCCGAGATGGCGGCGGATTCGCAAGGAGCGTCCGACGGGCTTGTGGCAACCACATGTGACGACCCCGGGCTGGACTCCGCTTCGTCCATGGTAAAAGCCGATTTGCGTGAACATTTGGGCGGTTATGCAAATCTTCCCACACAGTGACGTAGACATGTGAGGGCGTGTTAGAACGAACCGTTTTAGGTAGGCGTGGTTGACTCCTAACTTTCATAAAGAATATCTCTTTGAATTTGAGAATTTAGTCTTTGCAACTTAACAGATCTCCTTTATGCACCAAGAGCTTGTAACACACTCCAAAGAGAAAGGAAAACAAAAAGACACATTTAAAGAGCATCATATGACCCCTTTAAGAATGTTTCACAGAAAGGTTCTTTAGGGAACCAAAAATTATTCTTCAAAAACATCCTTTTGGAAACTTTATTTTAAAGGGATAGTTCACCCAAAAAGGAAAATTTGATGTTTATCTGCTTACCCCCAGGGCTTCCAAGATGTAGGTGACTTTGCTTCTTGAGTAGAACACAAAGAAGATTTTTAACACAAGCCGTTGCAGTCTGTCAGTCTTATAATGGAGCTGAATGGTTATCACGGCTAAAACATACAATAAAACAAAACAAAAAAACATACACAAACAAAACCAAAATAAACCCTGCGGCTCGTGACGACACACTGATGTCCTAAGACACGAAACGATTGGTCTGTGCAAAAAACTGAACAGTATTTATATTGTTTTTTACATCTGATTCACGCAATGTCCGAACTGTTCGAACTGTCCTGAGCGCGTCCTCCTGAGCTGTGTTGTTGAGAACACGCTCAGGACAGTTCAGCACCACTCACTGAACATTTTACTTTGAAAGTATCGTGAACTGTAAAAGAAACAATGTAATATCATCCACTAGTGATTAGAAGACAAGAGGAGAAACTCAACGTAGGAACGTTCCCATTGCAACGCCGGCGGCCCAGCAGAAGACCTGCGATTCCGCCATTTTGGGCAGGTGAAGCGACTCGCAGTCCACTAGATTCTAGCTGCCGCTATGGCAAATATCAACTGCTTTGTTAAAAAAACCGCACATTAAAGCTGAAATACAGCCTGAAAGATGACAAAAATAACGTACAATCACTAGACTAGTGATCATCAAATCCTTTTAACAGTTTATTTTACAGATTTTATTTTAAAGTCTTCCCTCTTTTTCACAAAACCTTTTGCTCTCTAGAAACCTGTCAGTTTCGGTTGAAAATATTTTAAGTTCAAGTGTTAGCATTATTAACACTGAATTAATACCAACATATGAAGTTAAATTAATGACAGAAAAATTAGGAAATGTTGGACAATAAATATATAACAGGAATATAACAGCTTACTCAGTTAAACTGTTTTTGACAGTAATTGTCTTATATTAAGTCTGTTAAAGGAAGACTGAAAAAAAAAAAAAAAAAAACACAAGTACAGCCACTTTCTTCCAAACTGTTAAGGAGACAGGACACGCAGAGACACAGCAATGCATCATGTTCTAATCTAGATCATCATGTTTGTAGTGTATTCCAGGGATAAACGTACAATATATATTTCAGACCTAGTGGAGTAATAGTAAATAATAATATAGTAAGTAATTGTAAATGTGTAAAGTTGCATAAGCTCATTACTTATATGGATATGACACTAAATCATTATTATGGTTTATGGCTAGGATCTGCAGTTCCTACAAGGATTTAAGTTAACTACCAGACTAAAAACAGTTCAAGTTAGCAGTGCATAAGATAGCGCTAAGTTACGTCCCACTTCAAAACACACAATATTTTACACTTTCCGTGAAAGACCTGTCAGGGTCTTTGGGAAAACGATGAAAGGAAAGATTTTTACTGTCACACTGATAGTTTTTGCAGTAGATTGCCCAACAGTGCGTTCTTTTATTCCACTTTGACCTCTCTTTCGTTGTTATTCTGTCTATTTCTGTATATCTGTGCTGTTGTCCAGTTGGAATTTGCACCCCAAAATGGCGGCCGCGCTACCGAAGCAGCACCTAGTGGCTGTTATCCAAAAAGCATCAGAGTTTCACCTCTTGGTCTTCTATACTCTTTGATCGATTTTGCAAGAAAATGTCAAAGAAGGCATGTATTCCAATGAGCCTGGGCTGGGATTGAGCAAAACTACTCTTCAGTGTAAGTTTTGACATAATGAGGAAGTCACACATATGCAAAACAAGGATCGGAAGTTGTTGAAAGGTGAATCAATCACCAAATTAGATTAATTAGTTCAAATGAAAATGTCCAGTAGTATGAATGCTAATTTGCTCAGCTAAAAAATGACAGCTGTAATGTAATGCTGTCCAATGAAAAGCCCAATGATATTTTCACACGCAGCAAGGATTTAGTCACCATGTAGGATTATTGTTGCACGTCTAAGATTCATCAAAAACCAACCATGATTCAAGTAGCACAAGAGATCGATTAATCGACTTAAAATGAGGCCTTCCTACTATAAGAGGGGTGGAGCGTAGTCTGAAGAATATGACAGCTTCCGAGCAAAGCTGCCTTCGTGCGGCTTTTGCACCATGGCTGATATACTGATGGACTTGACGCATCATCTGTAGCCAGCATAAAAACTCTGTCTGTCATGTCCACAGTCAATAAACGGAGGGTTGTAAGGGTTCGGGGTCATAACTGCGGAAGTGTTTGCCGTGTCCCTCTCGAGTTCGATTCCTCACTCGCACTAATGTCACAGTTGGTCTGTGGTCAAAGGACACTTTCTCACCTGTGCACCCATACTTGACAAATGCACAGGGACTGGATGGTGTTGTAACGGGAATGGTTGTCAAATGAGATGCTTTGGGCACCGGGGGACCTTTTCCATAGCTTGTCTCTCTGTAAAGATCATCAATTACGTTGTGATCTTTGCTGCTAAGATTGTGTGTATTGTCTTTTGAAACAGGCATTATGTCATACTGTACTATGGGCAAGACATCCTCTCCTCAGTCAGTGTGCGTGCTCTGTCTCTGTTGCGGTGGGCCGTGACTGCGGGGCGAGATATACGATCATGTGTTATCGGAGCTGGTGAGTGCCTGGAAAGATACGGGAGAAAGAATAGCTCATGTGAAAAACCTCAAAATAAACTTACGTTTCGTTGAGTAGCCTCTAATAAATCAAGCCTTTACAGCAGCGGGATTTTCTGAATTATTGTATACAGAGGGCTACAGCTGTGGTGGCACTGTGATTTTATCTTCCTCTGCTCCATCTTATTCTTTGTAACCACTGCTTAGATGCCAGAAGACAGGCCAAAATGAAGAGAATCTTCCGTTAAGTTAAAGCAAAGCAGGGTTTCTGCAGGTTTTATGAAGGTCAATTTAAGACTTTTTTAGGACTAAGTAAAGAAACTTTAAGGACCAAATTGAAGGAAGCACATTATAATATGTCAGTATATTCTATAATGTTTAGCGAGCAGAAAATGAGTTGAATGAGCAAGAGCTTGAAAATACAACTTCCAACAGATCTCCATTATTTTTTAATTCATTTGACAAAAAAAGCTTGACTAGAATATGAGAGTAAATTTTACTGTACACTACCTTCTGATCACACTGTCATCCAGGCGAAATCCTTTCACACGCTTTGTCTGAGAACGTACCCTCAGCATGTTTCTAAACGGAGACTTTAACATGGCTTTGGGGTATCACTAATCTTCCTGTCACAATCTCAAACATCTGCGGTTTGATTCGTTGTCCTCAGGTCAGAGGAAGCAAAGCCCTTTCGGAAGTGAAGATAGTGTGACAGTGGTGCTAACCTCAGCTTTAACTTTAGCAGGAGACGCATCTCCTTTGATTTGTCATTTGTGTGAAATAAGATACTAATCTAGCTCACTTTAGACACTGCACTAGTTGATATGTTAGAGAGAAAAGTGAACTAGAGGGCTAGAAGTTGTGTGTGTACAGTAAAAACTAAATAATCTCTGTTTACTTTCTTAAAATATGATGAATTGGTGCACGTTATTCCAAAGAAAAACTTTGTAGTTTTTAATTAAAATCTCTACCTATGAAATGCCTCCTAATACACATATCTTTATGGATTATGGAAGAAAAATGGAAGTAATGGAAGTAAAATTTTTGAATATCATTTCATGTTGATTTATATATTATATTTGTAGATGGAGAACAAGTGTCAGATCTGTAAAAGAATCCCTCCAGCCTCCTGATAGGCTGTTTAAATCACATCAGTTGTATGTTGATGATGATTGGCTGCTTGTTTTATCCAATTAGCTCACTGACATGATTCTGGAAACATTATTAATATCCTGCTCAAATGCTAATTTCATTCCATTTATAGTTAATATCCGTGAGAGGATTTCCTGTTGAAAAAAGTTTCAGTTTCTCCTCATTTGTCCGTTGTTTTGTTTTACCCGTCTGTCAAATGTGTCAACGTGCAGAAAGCATTTACTGTAGAAACCATTTGGCAGCGCCTCTGTTTCTGAGATGTGGTACTTGGTTTTACATGAGGGATAAACTATTATGATTGATGACATTTAGCTTCATCTGTAGAATGAATTGTTATACTGCTTGCGCGCTCTTAATCCCTGTGAGGGTTCTTACAGTAGATGTATTGCTCAAACACTGTAAATATTTCTTTAATGCTCAGATCACAGAGAGGTTAAGAGGTGTCCAGTGTGATTTACTGGCCTCATATCAACCATGCTGGCAGAAACCAGACCGAGTGAATGTACTAGATCTGTGCTTCTCAACTGGTGTGCCACAGAGAGCAGGACAAAACAATAATGAATGCAAATAATTATCTACAGCTATAGTTTTAATTATGCATAAATAGGAAAATAAAAAATACATAGGCTTACAAACCAAGGTTATTGTAGGTAACTAAAGCTTAATAAAATAAAATGTTAACTGAAATAAAAATGTAAAAAAACATATTTTATCTCAGCTAACTGCCAATGCGGGACATCTCATTTATAATTATTTGAATTAGTAACTTTGTTTAATAAAATAACGTGAACTAAACTCAGATAAAAATAAAGTGAAAAAATAATAACAAACTAATAAAATCCCATATATTTAAAACAAAACTACTGAAACGCACAACACAATTACTAAAACCTACACTAAAATAAAAAACTGAACAAAATATTAAAAATAGATGTTCACAGGTACTGTGCGCTAGTGATGTTAGGTTTCTTGAACGAATCGTCTTTTGAGCCGGTTCTCATGACGTCACGTGTTAGCTCGGGTTCACACTGATCGCACTTTAGTTCCTTGTTGATGACTCGGATGCACGCCGGTAGCACGTCCACCTCACCAAAAGAACCGAATGAGCCGGTTCAACAAACTGTCGAATTTTGCCGAGGATTACCGAGGACTCAACAAGAACCGAATGAGCCATGGCGAAGTTTGCCGAAGATTACCGAAGATTCTGGTTGAGTTGATGATACTGTGCAAGCCTGAGGCGCGTACCGGAAATATGCTGTTATTAATTTACATTTTATTAAATCCTGCCAAAACCTTTCTGTCGAGTGATGTAAAAATTTTACAATAGTTTATTGTGCATGCATATTATATTTAAAGTTGCTTAAGCGAAATCAAGGAGTTTATAAGACTGGTTTATTCATTCTTTATACTGTAGACATGTAGAACATAGCCGTGTTTGTGCATCAATGTCTGTAACGTGTGCTGCAGGCGCAAAAATTTTAAGAATCTTATCCAAGTTGTAGGCTAGTCAATATTGCTCAGTCAGTCGTATCTGAGGCTCCACGAATGAAACTGTGACCACAAACACCATAACTTAAGTGAATTATATTGCAATAATCAACAATATGCGTTGACACAAATGACTTAATTTTTTTGACACTGAGTTGTTGAAAAGAAAGCTAGAACGTTATTGCTTGAAATGACATCAGGAAAGTTTCTGATGATCAATCGGCTTTTTGAACCGGTTCAATGAGCCGATCTGTCCTAAAACAACCGGTTCGCGGAAATGAATCGGACTTTGCATCACTACTCTGCGCTAAAGAGACAAGCGCATGACGCAGGAGTAATCCAGCACACAATCTTTAATTCCAACTTTAAATCAAGAGAATATCCAAGAGACAGCTAAATCAGAAACATCTAAGAGCAAACTAAATATGACGGTGAACAGACGAAGACTAATGCGGAGTTCACACTGCACGATTTTAGCCCGATTTTTCACTCGCCGATAGGTTTTGCGAAATCGCCGACAAATGCCTGAAATCGGAGGCAAATAGGTGCTCGTTCACGCGAGTGACAATCAACGCAGTATGAATTATCAAAGACGCGATCTAAGGGAATCGCTGACCTCCCGGTGAAATTTTGGCATGCTATATCTGTAGCTGTTCGTCGATTCACAATCACGCTGGGTGAAAGGAGTTCTGACTGAAAACACACATCGCGATGACCTACGCCCAATGAGAGACCCAATATACAGGCAGCGGGAAGTTCCGGAGGAGGATTCCTATGAACAGTTTGCGGAACCCGCGTTGCCAAATGCCGCGAATGCCGCCGGTTGTTTTTTTTTGTCAGCAGGTGAAGCGACCCCATAACGGGAATTTAGGCCCTGGAATGTGAATTTACAGTGAACCTATGGAAAGATTTTACCCCCCAAAGCGATTTTTACTGGGGGACCCTCTCGAAAGCAATTGGGCTTTTTTCAGGCTAGTTTTGAGTAGTAATTGGGCGGGTTTTTGTAGCGAAAACCTGGCAACCCTGCAGCAGACAGAGCTGTCGGCTATTCTTCCTATTGTTAAGTCATGCAGTGTGAAACCCCCTGTTGCCGATCCATCGAGCAGTGTGAACACAGCAGCAACTGAAAGCTACCCCAGATAGTCACGCAGTGTGAAAACAACGGTGATCCAACAAGTTTGAAAATCGTGCAGTGTGAACTCGGCATAAGTGAAACACTGGGACTATAAGCCAAAAACCCGAGACCCAAACAAAGGGAGCTAATTCGATGATTATACAACCCAGGTGGAAACTAATTCAATGCTTTAACTAAATGAAACAAGAATGAACCCAATAAGGCACGAACAGGAAAGAAACAGCAAACCAACACGTGACATAGTAAACAATGTACTAAAAGACCCTTATACAAACTTCTTAGAACTCTGGAGAGGAAATACATTTCTCATGTCATCCATTATCTCATCATCATCCTGTGTGTCCACAAAAAAATTTTTTTTTTTTTGCCAAAATTTTAATGCATGACGTCTTCAAACCAAGAACAAAGTACAAAAGCAAACAAACTAACAAACAAGCTGATGCTAGACTACATTCAAAACATTCTTTTTGTGCAGTGAATTATTGGCTGAAAATAGAATTTTGTTAATTATTTTATTCTGTATTATATATTAAGAATATATATAGTTTATAATAAATAATATAACTTTCAGTGATATTTTAATAAATTTTGGAATATTTCTGTTTATGACAAACTGTTTTGATAATGTCTTGGGTCAGCACTTCATGCCCAGGGTAAAATTCTGAAGCAAAACCAGTTAAAAACCACTGTACTAGATCCCAGATTATATAATTTTTTACATATTAAATGCTCCTCCCACGCTTCTTGAGTTGCTATTGATTCTGCATTTTTCCACATGTCTCTGCTGCTCGTTTCTTCTTTCATAGCAGTGTAAGGAGCAGGAGAGAGTGTGCCGCATGATTTATAACCGTCGTGCCCTCATGTAGCAGACAATGTCAGCCAGCCTTCGGCAGTAAAAGAAGAAGGTTGTAAATTTCCGCCAAAGGTGCAGATTTACATGAAGGACAGCCCCCTTTTGTGTATATATGTGTCTCGGCCTGTTGTTTGACAGGTAAAGACTATCCTGCCAAAGTGTGTGTATGTGTACACCTGGCACACATTTTTCTCTTTGTTTGAAACAGGACCGTGTCACACCCCTTGCGCTTTTCCCCTGGCCTCACTCTGTGCACCTGAAAATTTACAGACGCCGTAACATGCCTTCTTGAGAGAGTGCTGTGCTTTATGGGACAGGTGTCATGACCTGACCATCCGGATGCGTTCAGTTAAATATGTGGCAGGGCTGTCAAACTCAACTGCACATCTGTAATTTACACGCCTTCTTTCCAGAAACCAAGAAACACATTCTGTTCTTCTTTTGATATGTGCACCAGATTCTCTCTCTCTCTCTCTCTCTCTCTCTGAATTTCTATCATAATATATTATATATTGCAGTTGTGTATTATAAAAAACATTCATAATTTACATTGACCAAAAATGATTACAAGCAAAGTCACAGCAAGAACCATTGTGCATCTCTAAGCAACTATAGGTGTTTTATTCCTAAATTAATCTTTTGAAAATCAAAGTTGGAGTGAATGATTTTTGACTCACTATGAAGGTTTTGTTGCTGAATGTATCACTTGTTTTGTTTCAGAGTGAATGTTTTTTGGGGGGGGGGGGGGAAGCAAATCTTTTGAGTGAACGATCATGACTCTTCCTTGAATGAATCAGTGTTTTTGAATGAATCGGTTGAGTGAATGATTCAGTGATTCGCTCATAAAATAACTACTTTTCTTGGGGCCTGTAATGATGTAATGAACAGATGGCGCACTAATTAACCGCCAATGAGTACTGCTGCACAGACTTCAGAAATATAAAAATCTAACAACTAGTTATGTTGCAAATGTAAAAGTATAATGATTATAATTTTTTTTTATTTCTAAAACAATAAATAATGCTTTTTTTTTATTTTGATTTATTTACTTGTCTTTTATGTTTTTTTTTTAGTTTCTTTAAAATAATTGTTATTAAAAATGGCACTGAACAGGTCAATATAGGACTTTTTTTTCTATAAGTGGATTTATTTAATTTTTTTATTATTTTATGTTGTTTTGTTAAAAACAAGCTGGCTCTGAACAGGAATCTTTATATGAATAGGACATTTTTCATGAATGGATTCCGATTTACTAAACCTGTGTTAACTCCATCAGCTCTAGTCTGTGAGTTGCTGCCTGCTGTTGGCACACGATGAATAGCTGATCTTAATGCTGCTCAGTGGTGTATAAAGTACCTGAAAGACATACTCTTGTAAAAGTACAGATATCTTACCAGAATATTACTTTGGTAGAAGTTGAAGTCACTGTTTAGATTATTTATTACTTGAGTAAAAGTCTTAAAGTGTGTGATTTTTATTGTACTTAAGTACGAAAAGTACTTTTTTTACTCTTAAATGTTTAACAACTTTTTTAAGTATTGAAAGTAAAAGTACAAGTAAATGCAAAATGGAAAAGAAGCAAATAAATATATATATATAAAATGTTCAAGAAAACATTTCTGGAATCTGCATCTAAAATAGCATTTAGATGTATTTACACAGTTTACGTATCTCAGAGGGGACATGGATGCATTTAAACTGCAGTTATAGATGCATAAATAGTTTTTTTTTTTTTACATAAAACGTTGAATACTGATATTTGAAACTATTTAAACAATGAATGTGAATTAAAACCGCCGTAGGTGAACAGCAAGTGACCTGTTAATGTGAGTCATTGAGATTCATTCAACGTCTGATTCATTCAGGAACAATCATTTGACTGTGTTAATGAATGAATCACTGAATCATTTATTCAACCGATTCGTTCAAAAAGCTGATTCATTCAATTAGTAAACACTGTCCATTGCTCAGAGACGCAAAACAGTGCTGTGATCTTTGTTTGGAACTATTTTCGTTGGCAAAATTTAGCAAAATCAAGCAATATTATGTCTAAAATGTCAGTCACTTAGGCCTATTGCTTTACTGAACTTGTATAAAATGATTATTAAATAAGTTCATGCTAATATCTGCAGAAAAACTTTACTCTTTGTGTGATATAGATTAAGCTAACTATATTAAATTATATAAATATAAAAAGCATACAGAAGCATTTTTTGGCAGTCTACAATTTAGAATGCCTTGATTTTGAGTTTTAATAGACTAATAAATCAATGTGCGTACTCTCTGTGTGTGATTTGGTGATATACTTGATAATGTCAGATCACACACCATTAAAACAACACTTACCATATTATCGCAGACAATATACTGTTTATCGCACACCCCAGACTCGACTTGAGGGGAAAATGAATAATCCGCGGTTGTGCGCGCACTTGTTGCACAGACAGGATCTAAGGCCCCGTCCACACCGGAACACGTTTATGCTGTATACGCATACAATTTTGTATCGTATAGGCTTTCGTCAGCACAGATCCCGTTTTGGGAGAGTGCATCCATTATTTGTTTTAACTGGGTCCCAAGTAGGGATAAAATCTGAAAACGCCCCCCGCCCTTAGCCTTTTCACAGTGTACAGCGAATCCGTTATTTTCGAAACAAGACGTCATCAGCCCACATCGCGCCCCAATGTCCGACACGCTACGTCACGTACAGCAACAAAAACATGGTGGGAACAAACTATGCAATTGGCTTTTTATTACTAACATTAACACAGTTTTAATAAATTGTTTGTTTTTTCCATGCTCGTATTGATACCGCGCGCGCAAGGTTTTATCTCTGTGGCAGAATTACAGCGCCATATGCTGGTCTGGCATGTATACTACATAGTTTTGAGTCAGTTTTGTGGTTTCGTGTGGACGCAGATATTTCTTGAGACGAGGGGGAAAAAAAGATCGGATCGGGAAAGCTCTGGCTTCGTGTGGACGTAGCCTAACTTGCAAACGCCAGACCACTGATTCGTCAAACCTGCTTTCCTGCAGTCCATGTTCTTCTGACTATTTTGTAGTAAGTAACGAATATGCTTCGGGGAAATGTATCGGAGTAAAAGTATACATTTTAATTAGGAAATGTAGTGGAGTAAAAGTTGGTTGAAATATAAAAACTCAAGTAAAGTACAGATACTCCCAAAATATACTTAAATACTGTAACGAAGTATTATTACTTCGTTACATTACACCACTGCTGCTGCTATCTGCCTGCGTGAGAGACTCTATCATCAACCCCGCTCGCTAGAGCCAGGGGGCCAACCGTCACACCTGCGCAACCATGCCTGACTTTTCAACAACCCCTCCTCTCCTTTCCTCGGCTTCACTCAGCCATGCCACGTTCCTGTGGCTCTCGTTTGTTCTGCTAGTACCCCTGATCCCTGGTCCCTGGCCACTGCACTTTAAGTAAGGACACAGTGACCTAAATTGGTGCAGGGGGCAGCCCATATGGAAGTATTCTTTCAATGTTTTTGTAGCGAAAAAAGCCTTTCAGTGTTGTGGTTTCTTATCTAGAGCTCTGGCTGTGTCTGTTCTGTATCACAGTCCCCATGCTTTCCTATACGGATCTTTATCTGTCACTGTATTAGTAATCATTCATCCCGTTGTTTAAAGTGGGATTATGCAAGGATGTGAACTCTATATTCCAAGATTTGCTTGTCGTATCCCAATTTTTCACACTCCTTAAGGAGGTTCCTGTGCCATAAGGTGATCTCAAGAGCATTCAGAAGTCATGAAGCCGTATCAGTTAGATCTATTTCTAGATCTGCCCTGGTGCACTCAGGTGTGCTGTCCCAGGTGTGCTGGCACAGGAATGGGTCTCTCTCATGCAGAAGGTAAATTGACATCTCAGCAATGGCTCAATTCCAGTACAGGCCGTTCTCCTCCTCTTTCTCTATCCATCTGCTTCTCTTCTACCCTCAGAGCCCTGCTCTACCCCCATCTAAACACCCTCCCTAGAGGCTACTGCTGCTGTTTCTGCTGCTGCTGCTGCTGTATAGTTATTTGTAAATTGGTTGTGGATTTATTTGAAAAAATGGCAAACCATTTTAGCCATATATATAGATATATATATTATATATATATATATATATAATCTTTGTGATTAATCTAATATTTCTAACATTTTTTAAGGGAATAAAACAACATAGTGTAATTAGTGGAATATCAGGATATATTATTTTTGATATCAATCATCATTTATTCATTTATGTATTTTGCTTTCATCTATTTATTTGCCTGCCTAAAAATCTGTTTACATATTCTCATGTCATTATTTTTTCAATTATTTTTAATTATATTTATGACTAGAGTCAAAGACCAACTTTTCTTTTTTTTATTTGTTGTTTGTTCCCTAAATTCCTAATTACAATTCCCCCGTTTAAATATTGTAATAGGTCAATAGTTGCATTTAGAATAAATATTCGGGGGGTTTTTTTTTTTTTTACTTTTTTATTTTTTTTTTTTTTTATAATTGATTAAATATATATTTTTTTCATTTATTGCTAAATAAATAAAGAAATGCATAGCTTTCTTTGCCTGCCAAAATAACATATTTATTTCAATATATTTAACATATTTTTATATTCAATAATATAATTATACTTTACTATATGAATACACACACATGATATGCCACTGTATGAGTTTAATCACTTGTTATAATTGTATTTTATGATTTTATTTCCATTTACATTTGTCATTTAGCACAGGGGTCTCCATCCTTTTTTACACCATGGACCGGTTACGTTTGGAAAATATTCTCGTGGACCGGCTTATAATAGCATTATATAGTGGTTCAACACATTATATTATTCAAACATTAATGCTTTGAATTTTATCGCGGCAGCCATCGAATTGGGATGAACGGGGTGTGACTGTAACGGGGCTGACGAGACGTGAGATGTGTGGATCCATCTGCAGGCTTTATTGAAGAGACGTAGTACACAGGCAGGGTCGAACAATGGCAAACTGGTATATGGCGGGCAAGACACGAGAATAGTCCTAGGGCTAGTGTAGGTCAACGATCGGCGAACAGAATCTAAAGGGCGAGACTAGAGGGGATAAATCTAGGAAAACAGGCAAAGATTAGAAACCGCAAAAACAGGCAAGGCAAGGCAAAACACGGAGACTCGGAAAGGGGTACGGGCTAAACAATACTCAGCAGAGAATTGTGGTTAGAGTGGGTGTTATATAGTGAATGAGATAATTAGAAACAGCTGTGTGCAATGAGTGAAATCAGGGCAGTGTGCAAATTGTGCAAAGAATGAGGGGAAATGTAGTCCGGGGTGCTATGCAACCGTTTGTAGTGCGAGAGTCAATAAATTGGAAAGGTGACCTCTGTGGTGCAATAAAAGAATTCCATGGCCTGAATTCCGTGACAAGGCCCCCCCCTCCAAGGAGCGCTTCCGACGCTCCAAACACTAAAACTATCCAGGTGGGCGGAGTGGAGCTGAGGCGGACAGGGGTCGGACGGAGTGCCAGGTCCAAGATAGGAAGAGACCAGGACTGAGCAAGCGGCGGAGCTTGAGGTACCACCAGAACCGACAGTAGACACCCTGCGGGGCAAGGACCACCATAACCAGACAGTGACCACCCAGCGGCGGGGGCAGAGGACACCACGGCGGAGGCAGAGGACACAAAAACCACAGTATACCACCACGCGTGGCAAGGACCACCATAACCAGAACCGTATACCACCCAGGCGGTGCAGAGTACCACCAGAACCACCAGGACGACCACCACGGCGGAGCAGAGGACCACCAGAACCAGACAGTAGACCACCACGGCTTGGCAGAGGACCACCACGGCGGAGCAGGGGGAACAGGAAACCCCCCTGGTTAACCACACCGATCAGGAGACCAAGACGGAGACTGTAACAACGAGAGAGCAGAGACAGACAACACAGACAGAACATTGGGGTTGATAGACAAGACTGAGCGTTCAGGGGCAGCCTCCCTGGCTGGGTCGGGACAAGACAAAAGTTCACAAACGGCCTCCATAACCGTGACAGGACGGGATGAGGATTCCCAGACTGCCTCCATAGCCGTGACAGGACAGACAAAGAGTTCCCAAACGACCTCCTTGGCCGGAACAAGACAGACAGAGAGTTCATAGGCGGCCTCCTTGGCCGGAACAGAACAGGCAAAGAGTTCATAGACGGCCTCCTTGGCTGGGACAGGACGAGCAGAGTGTTCATAGACTGCCTCCTTGGCCGGAACAGGACGAGCAGAGAGTTCACAGACGGCCTCTATAGCCGTGACAGGACGAGCAGAGAGTTCATAGACGGCCTCCTTGGCCGGAACAGGACAGGCAGAGAGTTCATTGACGGCCTCCTTGGCCGGAACAGGACGAGCAGAGAGTTCATAGACGGCCTCCTTGGCCGGAACAGGACGAGCAGGAAGTTCACAGACAGCCTCCTTGGCCAGAACAGAACAGACAGAGAGTTCTTGCCGGCCTCCTTGGCCGGAGCAGAACAGGCAGGGAGTTCATAGACGCCTCCTTGGCCGGAACAGGACGAGCAGGAAGCTCACATGTGGGTACTACTGACACCTCTGGAGGTTCTGCAGTGGTTGCCGCCACCTCTGGAGGTTCTACAGTATTGCCCTCAGGATACAGGGAGAGTTCGACTGTTTTCTTCGACCCTGACATGACAGGTCGAATGTACGTCTCTAGGCGCCACCCTCAGGATAACCGCAGCGGGCACCATCGCTGTCGGGGACACAGCACGAGCAACCACCACCCTCAGGAGAGACTGTAGCTTCAGCACGCGACTCTGCAGAACCTGATAGGGGGTGCTGGCCAGCCTCTGGGATTTTCTGTGAGGTGTATGCAGCCCAAACCAACAAAGAGGCGATCACCATCAGGGGAACACTTCAAGCAGGGGAATCAGTTCGGACAGAAGGGTTAGAGTGATGGGTTTGGGGATACCAGCGTGCGTGCAGACCACGCGGTGCATCCCCCTCACACTGGATACCAGAACTGATATCGAAGGCACTGAGCTGTGGGATCTGGGTGTGGCCTACATGACGTGACATGAACTCGTGATAATCAGCTTGCTGCAACATGATTCTGGATGAAGACTGAGATGTGCTGTGACTCTGGACGAACAGTTGAGAACGTGACGAAGACTCTGGACGGACAGCGAGACCATGGTGAGCCTCTAGAAGATCAGCTGTGACCTGACCCGACTCATTATAATAAACTTTGACTCGATTTGACTCATGACGTCAACTGTGACTTGACCAGACTCAGGAAGAACAGCTGTGACTTGACCAGGAGATTACTGTGACTTGACTCAGGAAGATTAGCTGCGACCTGACTTGACTCAGGAAGATCAGCTGTGACTTGACTTGACTCATGATAATGAACTGTGACTTGACTAGACTCATGCATATCAGCTGTGACTTGACCAGACTCAGGATAATAAACTGTGACTCGACTTGACTCATGACGATCAACTGTGACTTGAACCATACTCATGAAGATCAACTGTGACTCGATTTGACTCGTGACGATCAACTGTGACTAGACTCGACTCAGGAAGATCAACTGTGACTAGACTTGACTCGGGAAGATCAGCTGTGACTAGACTTGACTCGGGAAGATCAACTGTGATAGACTTTACTCGGGCAGATTGCTGTGGCGTGACTGACTCCGGAAGAACAGCCTGTGACCTAGACTCATGCGGTTGTTTCCGGCCATCTTTGAGTGTGCTCAGCTGTCCGCCATTTGTGAGCGGCTCTGGTGTGGGCCGCCATCTGCGATCAGGCTCCGCTGCTGCCGCCATTTTGTGAGCGTGCTCTGGTACAGCCACCACTTCAGTCACACACATTGCATCGCGTTCTTCCTCCGCAACACCCACAGTAAATACAGATCCGACAGTCAACAAAGCATAATCCATGAACTGAGCGAGTGATGAACGTGGACCCTCGCGTCTAAGCTTAGCCCTCAGGAGGTTGATTTATGCCATCGCAGAAAAACTCTATCAGTACAGAGTCTGGTAAATCAGAATAGTGAGCGATGGCTTAAAAACTCTTGAATATGGTTCTCCAATGATCGTGTGCCTTGTTTAAGGGCTAATAAAATTCTTGCGGTGTCCATACCTGGCCAATGCTCCTCAAAAAAGCTGCTGGATCCTTGTTTGGCTGAGCATTCTGTAACGGGGCTGACGAGACGTGAGACATGTGGATCCCGTCTGCAGGCTTTTATTAGACAGAGACGTGGTCATAAAACAGGCAGGGTCAAACGGTGGCAAACAGGTATATGGTGGGCAAACACAAGAATAGTCCTAGGGCTAGCGTAGGTCACCGATCAGCAGACAGAATCCAAGGGGCGAGACAAGAGAGAGAAATCCAAGAAAACAGGCAAAGAACAAAAACCGCAAAAACAGGCAAGGCAAGGCAAAACACGGAGACTCGGAAAGGGGTACAGGTTAAACAATACTCAGCAGAGAAATGTGGTTGGAGTGGGTGTTATATAGTGAATGAGATAATTAGAAACAGCTGTGTGCAATGAATGCAATCAGTGCAGTGTGCAAACCGTACAATGAATGATGGGATATGTAGTCCAGGGTGCTATGCAACAATTTGTGTTGTGCGAGAGTCAATGAAATGGAAAGGGTGACCTCTGGTGGTGAATAAACAGAAGTCCATGGACTGAATTCGTGACAGTGACGTGCGTTCTTTTCAGCTCATTAAAGATTAATCTTGCAGCGGCATTTTGAATTAATTGTAGAGGTTTGATAGAAGGGGCTGAAAAACCTGCCAAGAGAGCACTGCAATAGTCCAGCCTGGATAGAACAACATCTTGAGCAAGGAGTTGTGTTGCATGTTCTGATAGAAATGGCCTGATCTTCCTAATGTTGTATAAAGGAAATCTGCAGGACCGGGCAGTTTTAGCAATGTGGTCTGAGAAATTCAGCTTATCATCGATCACAACTCCAAGATTTCTAGCTGTTTTTGAAGGAGTTATGGTTGATGAGCCTAACTGGATGTTGAAATTTTGATAAAGTGATGGGTTTGTTGAAACCACAAGCAGTTCTGTCTTAGCCAGGCTGAGTGAAGGTGATGGTCCGTCATCCATCAAGAAATGTCTGTTAAACATGCTGAGACGCGAGCAGCTATCAGATCAGTCAGTCAGATCATTAGGATGGAATGAGAGGTAGAGTTAAGTGTCATCAGCAGAGCAGGTGATATGAAAAGCCATGTTTCTGAATGACAGAACCTAGTGTTGCCATGTAGACAGAGAAGAGAAGTGGTCCAAGAACTGAGCCCTGAGGCACCCCAGTAGCTAGATGTTGAGCTTAATATGAGCTTTTATGAGCTTGCATATTATAGATTACAATTAGAATAGATTACAAAGACGAACATTTAGGCATTTATTTATTTACAAAATGAATGACTACATTTGCCTGACTGCATAAAATGCCTTTAAAACAAATTTTAAAATTAAAACAGCCTTGAATTTACATTTTTTTTCTAGAAAACAGAACCTTTTCATTACTGTTCATCTTTAATATTAATTAAAATTAATTTCCCTGAAGAAGCAACTTTAATCAGAAAAAGATTTCATGCACTGTATTCTGATCCTTTCACTGTGCTACAGATGGTTTGTGTGTGAACGAATGAAGGTGGGGTGCGGGGAATGTACCCCAGAGATGATATAATGCGAGTAGCCATGCGGAACCACTGTCACTATGTGCAGTGTGTGTCAATTCCTTCATTAACTCTCCTGTGCCTCCATCTCCGGGGAGCTAAAGTGCCACCCCCCTCGACCTGCACCTCGCAGCACTCCACTTCCTTACCGTTTTACGTCACCGTGGCCCTTTAAACAAGCAGGGTAAACTCAGAAACCCCTCACAACAGCACTGACCCCTCCATCACAGGACCAACCCCCTCCTCTGCAGCTGTCTCTCCCCCCACACGCAGGAATGATGGATCGAGCTGCTGAACCGCCAGGGCTGCGGGTGTGAGGAGAGTGAGAGCTTTCATTAGTGTCCCTCTAAAGAGCCCAGCCTGATTTATTCCATAAATATTCACCTCAGGGGATGCCTGTCTCTGAAGGCATTTCATTACAGCCGTGCTTGGCGTGTGCGTATATATATAGATATGTATATTAATGTTTGACACCGACACTTTTGCTCTAAAATTAGCCTATCCTTGTTATTTTCACCCAGAGCAGCATTTCAGATGTATTTTATACCTTTATTTGTGACTTTATGAGGGGAGGCGTTGCGTTATGGACGATATGTTTTTATATTTTAGGCCAGATCACCTTAGCAATCACTTACCAGCAACTCATGAACACCCCAGAAAACCAGTAATCGTATAGCAACACTTTGATAACCACATAGAAACATGCTGAAAAACCATCAGAATACTTTAGCAATCACATAGCAACACCCGGACAACCACAAAGAACATCTTAGCAACCACATAGCAATACCCTTGCAATCACCCAGAACACCCTAGCAACTGCATAACAACATGCTAAAACCACTCAGAGCAACTTAGCAACTACACAGCAACATACAAAAAAACACTCAGAATGCAATATGATAAAGCCAATCAGAACTTCTTAGAACTTCCTAACACCCTGGTAACCATCCAGAAAACCCATGGAACTGCATAGCAACCTGTTAAAACATTTAGAACACCTTAACAACCACATAGCAACATCCTGGCAATCACTCAGAACACCCTAGCAACCACACAGCAATATACTTAAGTAACAACATAGCAATGCCCTGACATCCACTCAGAGCACCTTGGCAACCACATAGCAACACCCTGGCAATCATCCAGAACACTCTAGCAACCACATAACAACATACAGAAAAAAAACCCCACTCAGAATGCTTTATGAACCACATAACAACACCCTGCTGTGCACATATTAACACCGTGGCAACCAGCTAAACCCTAAATGCTAAAACCACTCTGAACATCTTAGCAACACCCTAGCAAATACATAGAAACATGATGAAAAATTCCTTGACAAAGGCTTGTTGGCAAAACATTGGTTATAATAAACCTGTGAGTTATACTCTTCTTTACAAAAACATTCAGATCACCCTAGCAAGAGCATAGCAACATGTTAAAACCCTCTAAACACCTTAGTAACCTCATAGCAACAACTTAAGTTGCTGCAAAAGAAATCACAAATAACTTAAAATATCTTTTGTATGTTTTTAGTGATATGTAATGCATTTTCTAATGAAATTATGAATTTTAAAGGCAATTGAATAAAAACACAAAGGATATAACAGCCCAGAGTTTGTGACATTGACAATGATCTGTTTCAAAGCTAGAATTATGATGACGACTCTGAACTACAAGTGATGGACTTTACCCCTTTTTTTTCAAATGTCCCTTTCTCGTTCTCTTTCCCATTCATCTAGTTTGACAGGAAGGAGGGGCTGCTTAAAATTCAGAGCAATTAACTCCTGATCCCATCCATTTAGCTGTGAGAGGATGTGAGCAATTACTTAAAGAGCATCACAAAGCAGTGACAAGTGAACATCAGGCCTTGTAATGACCCCGACATAAATTATAAATGCAGGCTAGAGCCAGAGATGATTATGAGCTCTTCCTGCACCATAACCACCACAGGCATTGAGTTGAACACAGACATCCAACCTAATATTCAAAGTAATGGTCATTTGGGTTTACATTTGGCTGATTTTTAATCTTTTACAGTACATTTGGTCCCAAACTGGAATATTTGTTCTCATCCTCTCAATGCGCTACTAAATTTGATGATTTGGTCTAGTATTAGCATTGATTCCGCTATGGAGGACAATTAGAACATGGTTCCATGATTATCTGATATGATTTGACTCACCAGGCCGGTCGTACGCACGTCAGGACATTTAGGACTAGTGGTGAGTCACTATCTAACAAGCTATGGGCAAATGCCATGCTTAAGCACAGAGGTTAATAATATAACAGCCCCGGAGTCAGCCATCTATGAGAGCCGCAGTAATTCTGATGATAATCACGGTAATTACTATCAGCATTATCACTCAGAGGCATGAACCTGACCTCTAGAGATCAGCGGAGGCCTGGATGGATTTGAGATAAGAGCCTGCAGGTCCTCTTTCCATTCGCTGATCTAATTAAATGTAAATAGAGGGTGAGTCTGCCTACAATTCCCACAATTCCATTGCACTGCCAGTGGCTACTGTGGTAGCTTGCTGAAATAAAGGGAGGCACAGCAAAAACTCTCCACCCATGCACTATGGCTGTGTTCCAAAGGCTAGTAAACTGTTCTAGATACAGTAGACAACATGACCTCTAGGGCAGCTTCCTAACTGAAATGGAACTTTATAAGTGGCCACTTTTTAACTCTACATAGGCAGCAAGCCTGTGCATCTCATCTGCATGTACAGGAAATTCAGCTCACACAGATATTCAGTAGAACCAGCTATATTGTATAAAATTTGTATAAAATCCTATCCTAGTTATATATGAATATATATATATATATATATATATATATATTATAATATATATATAAAGATATATTCTACTTTTACTTTTTACTATTTACTTTTAATATCCGATTATAGTACTTGAAAAATTATATAATTCTACATGATGTATTTTTTATGTTATGTATTTTAGATTTTTGATTTAATACTTCCTATTTACTACTTGAATAAGTTTATTGATATGAAAGTAAATTAATCGATAATACTTGAATAATTATATTTTATTTTTATGTTTTATATTTTTATTTAGAATATGCATCTTTTATCATATAGTGATTTTTATTTTTTATTTTATACTTTATGAACAAAAAACTATTTAACGACTTTAATAATTATATAATTACTTTCTAATTCTGTTTTTTTTTATTTTTTATTTAATGTTTTTATATTATTTTATTATCTTTTATAATAAATCCTATACCCGACTTTGAATCAATATATTTTATATTGAATTAGAAATTATGTAGATTTTATGTATTTTATATATTTAATCTGTTCTATTTTGTATTTCTATTATACTTTACAATTATATCATCCTATTATAATACTTTGACTTAAATTATACTTTGTTTAATTAACATTATGTATACATTTATCATTTTTATATTTTTATTATGTATTTTTGAATCATTTTACTTTATAATAAATTCTATATATAATACTTTTGAATCAATTATACATTAGTATGAATGATAAATTATGTAGTTTTTGTATATAACTGTATGTAAATATGTTATATTTCTTTATTATAATATATTATACTTTCTAATCAATCCCATAAAAACATTTATTCTGCTTCATGTTGCAATGCTGCCCTAAGGATTCAGCCAAAATAAGGTATCTTAAGACCTTAGAATGCCTTAAAAATGATGCTTATGTAGCTCACTAGGTTTTGGCACAAAACTTATGACTATTGAACATTATGAACTTGCATGTTGACCAATTACAGGAACCCCTTGCCTCCCGGTCCTGTGTTTCCTACCTTGGCTGACATTATTAATTTTGGAGGGCACCCTGGATCCTGTGAAGCAGAGGATCTTTGGTACTATAAATGGATACACAGCCCGCATTGGTCTTAATTGAGGCTGATACTCCTGCATGCACTCCAGATCTAGAATATTTTTCTCCACACAAATAGTCAGTGGCCTGATGAAGCAGTCATGAATTTTTTGCTGAAATCATCAAAATGTACCATATTTACTTTAAAATTCATGTTTCTGGTCTTATTGTGCATGGTTCTTCAATTCATGGTAATACATGTTATTGCATTCCTACATTTGTCCTTTAATGTCTGATTCACACATATGCCCATCAGTCCGTCCCTTTGTTAGCTGTTAACTAGTGTCACCATAGTAACAGCACATTCGGTCTGCAGTCAGCAGCAGTAATGGATCTGGCCTTCAGGAGGCTCAGCTCACCTCAGCACCACTTGGCTATGCGTTTTATGTCTTGTTTGTAGGCTAAAAAATGTTCAGATTCCCAAGTAGCCTTTTTTACCTCAACACACAATAAATCATATCATATGTCTGGATTTATATGAATAAATATATAAGTTATAATAAATCATATTATAATACTAAATTAAGAAATGAAATATATATTAAAATGTATTTAAATATATTTTAAATAAATAAAAAATATATATTTTATAATATATATTATAATATAATTAGCCAATTATATGTTTTTAATAAAACTATTATTTTAATATATTCTAATTTTTATTTATATTGATTTATTTTCTATGAATTTTATTATCATGAATTATACATCATAATTATAATTTATTTAAAAAAATAGTTAAGTCATAATAAGACCAGCATGTTTTAAGAATTTAAACATGTCAAGTTATACAGATTCTATTGTATTTTATTCTATTCTAGTATGCGCAGTAAGTAAAATATGTCGCACTGTTCAATAAGTAGACTGACCATGCTGTTTCTTTGGCCTTCCAAACCATGGTTTTGCAAATGCTGACACACAGAGGGCAGAATTCTGATTCAAAGTGCTCTATTTTTGCTTGAGCACTCTCAGCCTCTGTGGTTTGTTTGATGATCCAGTGAAGAAGCAGCTTCATCTCCTGAGCTTGACTGTCTGGGAGAACCTTATCTGCAGAAACAGACTCTGATTTATACAAGTCCAGCTCCTCTGGTCATGCTCTATTTTAGCATCTTCATCCTCTTGACAGTCCTTCACATATCTATAGACTCTTGCTCTCTTATATGAGAGTGGAAAATAATTACAACATGAAATCACATGCAAGAATCGTGCACAGATATGTAAAGTCACCATGAATTATAGAAACCTTTAGAAATGAATAACTACGTTTTTCACCAAAATAATGGGTTTATTTTCTGAAAAGCCAGTGAGGAGAGAGCTGTAAGAAAAAAATCATTTGATATTTAAAATTAGGTTTTTAAAAAAGTCATTTCTCATTGGATTGCTCTAATGCGGGCTGACTTTAGACCCCAAAATAAATGCTTCTCAGCCCAGTCAGTTAACTCATAATGGCTCATTAGGTATTCCAGATACTAACTAAAGTAAACAGCTTCATTAGCAGCGGATCTGTCAACATAAGAGAACCGTGGCATCGTTTGGCAATGGGGTTGTGCAGAAAGCTAAGAAGTATGCATACAATAGAAGCTGAGAGATAGTGTCAGTCAAGCTTTTAATTGAGTGAGGCTTTTAATTAGAATACTGGGGCCAGAGTTTGGCTACAGAGTTCTGCTCATTTAAATATGAATAACCACTGCTAGTTTTGTTTGCTAAAGTGCTGTGTCGTAATTCACATACTATCAGTATTAAACCGTAAAGATAAGAATTAGAGCATCCCAAATCACAATACACTAAAATATGCTAGTTGTCCAAATGATATGTTTCTTGAGTTCCTGCATATGTGCATGTTTTATGTTTGCTAATTTTGCCCACAATCCTTTGTGCAGAAAAGAGGAGTAGTTTGTGTTGATTGTCTTTTTCTGTTGTGATCAGAATGCAATTATGAAGCTAAAAGTTAATTAATGAATTTTAAGATTATAAACTGTAGTTTAGCTAAACAAAATAAGAAAGTAAAAAAATCCACAAACTCAGAAAATTCTGAAACTCTAAATTGCCAATATGTATATTTTATTCAATAAAAAAAATAAATAAAAAGGTCTTGCTGACCTCAAACTTTTGAATATTTTATATATCGATCTAAATATGTTTATATTGTCAAAAATATGTATTTGTAAAAATACATTTTGCATTTACTCAATGTATTTTATGTTTGGAAATATATTGTCCCTTGAAATACATTTTGTAACATATTTTGGCATTTCATGGTTTACTTCATATACTTCCTTATGCTGTGCTGTTTACATATATGAAGCATACATTTAAAATATAAGCTGCTAACATACACAAGCTAAAATATGGAGTAATGCAATTTTATGCCATGTCCTAATTATGTCCTAATATTGCCACAGGTTGAATTTGGTATAGCATACTTCTCTTAATATTTCTGCCTTACAAAAGTAGTGTGCTATTATGCTAATTTAGCCACAGTCCTACTACACACATTTACCTATTACTAACAAAGTACACACTTAAGTGCATAGTACAAGTATGCAAAGTCCTTAAGTCACATTTTCTATCCACTAAAACCATGAACCAGTTCTAACTGTTTTAGCTAATGAGACTCATTAGCACAAATAAGCTGACATATATGAAGCAGATATGTATATTCACCTGCTTATCTCTCGTCCCCGCTTACTGTCATTATGCAAGCGAATCCCCTTTAATCTGCACCATGTGTATAAAACGCTGACTAATTAGAAGCGATATGTAACAGTTGTGTGTTATGTTAAAGCTCTAGGGTGTGTGCTGTAGCAGTGGGAGCGCTGCGGCCTGCCCCTTTCATGCTCTGTGTTTGAGGCTGAATCTCAATGCAGTGGCTCGGCAGCTGTGGAGCGGAGCAGAATATATGAAAAGTGACAGGGAAATTAGACGACAGGCCCTCTGACACAAAGCATCGCCAGAACACGACTGCAGGGTAATTCGGGCTGCAGGCTTTCCTTTTTTCCAGTGCTGCAGGAGTGAAACAGCATCACCCAGAAATGTCTAAGGATGTTCTGAGTCCTTTGTGTTCGAGGAGATGAAGGTTGTTTTAAGGATAATAGAGAAGTTCAGCTCGGTTTCTGGCCACATAGAGAGCTGACGTTCATACTGACATTATTAGCCTGCTGGGTAGGTCTGACCCAGTGGATTAGTCACTTAGTGCCTTGACTTAACATGACCAGAACATAATCTTTGGTGCCGTCTCGGTCTTTTATAAAATTTCTGACTTCAGTGGCTTTCTGTAGTTTTATATTGAGACAGACCTATTAGCACTGGTTTATATATATATATACAAATTCTGGCATAATTACTACCCTCATGTTGTCCAAATGTGTATGATTTCGTTCTTCAGTGGAACATAAAATAAGGTATTTTGGAGAATGTTAACTGTTTTTGTCCACTTGTGAAAGTCTCTTTTGTGTTATGCAGAAGAAATGAAGTCATACAGGTTTGGAACTACATGAGGTGAGTAAATGATGACTGCATTTTAATTTTTAGGTGAATTATCCCTTTAAATCACAAGGCATGTAAGAACCAGTGATGACCTTAAAGGGACATCGGATGAAATTTTCGCCTTTTTAGCTTTTTTTTTTTTTTTTTTTTTGCATTTAGTTAGGTTTCTGGCGTGTATGCCAGCTCAGAAAAGCTGAAAAGAAAACACACAACCAGTTTGTCATGGGCTGTCTGAGTCTGAAACTGTGTCATCCAGCGAGCTGTTTCAATTTGCAGCTGGTTTCTATGTAGATAGCTAGCTATTTGAATAAGACCACCTCTGAGCCATTTAAGGATATATTCACATCACGCCTCATGGAAGAGAGGGGAAGGGTGAGCAGTAGCTCATTATCATTTAAAAAGACATGAACCGAAACGGGTCTCTGTGAACAGAGCTGATTTTGACAAGGTAAAAAGGGTGTCTTTTTACACGACAATTGAGAAATTTTAACCAAAGTATGTTATTGACTTTTCATTAAGACCCTAAAGAATATCAACTTGTGGAAATGGGCATCCGATGTCCCCTTTAAATCCAATGTAGTGCACCCTTGAAGCGGCAAAGTTTGGATATCTACGGGGGATGGAGAAAAGCGCAAATGGATTGACAATATACAGGCCAAAGTGTCAGTATCTAGCATTTTTTCCCCAAAAAATAACTAAAATAACATTCGTCAGATTGAATTGTTCATAAAGCTCATATGGTTCAAGAAGAACTAGTATATTGAACAAAAGCCAAATGCCGGTTCTTACATTTTTATGGTGATTTTTAGTGTTTAGCTCGGTAGAAATGTATTCATCATTGGGCATCCCCACATCACTGTAAAAAAAAATAATCCAATTGTATTTTATCCTGCTTCCAGGACATTTGGAGCCATTGTTCACATATACTATTAAAATAAATAATCATAATAAAAAAAAACAACAACAAAGATATCTATATATATATTTGTTGTTGATTTTATATATAATAGTTTACAGTACAAAAATATTTCTTACAGAATTCTACTAACTTTAGCACCCCAAAAGATATGTTATTTGTATGTTTTATTTTTTTTAATTCTCTGAATGTTTAAATGTTACGTTTTCTTGTGATGTTTAGAACATTGTTTAATGGTTACAAAAAATGTTTCTTAGAAAGTTCATCAAGTGCATATAACATCATGAGGACATTTTGAGAATGTCAATGGACATTTTGACAAGTGAGAACGCCTTTTCTCAACATTATGAGGGGGACCCCGGATATCAAATATTATGAAAGTGCTAGAATGTTCATAATCATTACTTTAAGAATGTTTTGTCCTAACAATTATATAACTTTTAAAAAATGTTAGTGAAACTTGTGACAATGTTCTTTGTAAGCTGGGAAGACATGAATGAATCATATTGCCTTGATTTTTTTTTCACTTTTCCTTTTAACTTTTTCTTGTTTGATGTGCACATGTCTTCAGCTTCCATTGCAGTTTGTAGTTAAATGTCTCTTCTTAACATATGTTCTTGCTCTCATTCTCAAATCTGTGCAGCCTAAACATGAAGAGAGTTTTCCACGAGCTCTTTGCAGTTCGATTCTGCCTGTATTATATATCCCCCTTTCAGAACATTGGACATGTATTCTGGTGTCATTTAGTTTGCGGCCATTGTTGTCTGATTTTCTGGAACAGTATGGAAATAGTGAGTGCAGAGGTGCCAGAGCACTGGGTACAACTTTACTGTTGCCTGTGGTGTTGAAAAGAAATCCTTGGAGAAGTGTGAGGTATGTTACAGATGGATTGAGTGCGAAAGAGCGAGCGAGAGAGAGAACGAGATTGGTGCGGGGATTGAATAGTAGACATTATCAGCTGAGCACAGGGGCTGAGAGGCAGCAATGTGATGTTTTTCCTATCTGTGTCTTCCCTGCTTCCTGTTTGGATGTTCTCGCCCGGTCTCGCTTCTTCTTGAGCGTGGACATCTTTTCCTGGACAATGTAATCAGAAGAATAAGCCAAACAGACACACGGGGGAGAGAAACTGAGTAAGATATGGTCAAAGTGTGAGAGAGAGGAAGAGAGGGAGAGATGAGATTGGCGAGCCGGAGCGTAGGCAGTCAGGAGTGCTCAGGTGTGGGGATTAAGCTATCTGTTCATTGCCGAGGAACCGCTTCGGTCGATCTGCTGCAGATACATTAGAGGAGGGGCGCTCAACATTATCTACCATACACAAATAGCACAACACGGAGAACTAATGGATTCCTGATGAGCTGTCAGACTACACATTCAATCTGATGGACACCTGTTTA
Source organism: Sinocyclocheilus anophthalmus (assembly GCA_018155175.1). NCBI lineage: Eukaryota > Metazoa > Chordata > Actinopteri > Cypriniformes > Cyprinidae > Sinocyclocheilus > Sinocyclocheilus anophthalmus. The sequence continues at coordinate 234,398 of JADLZN010011677.1, read as the reverse complement.
AGAGCGGACAGGAAGACAGAACTGGACACTTAGGGCTCCTCGGGACCCCTAAATGATGGACAGGTGAGAAACCAGTAATCTTCTTCTCTAGCCTCACTGGACTGAAATGTGTTGCTAATGCTGTTTGCTAAGGTGAAACAAAATTCTCTAACATTTAGTCTAAATATTTACATTTGTTTGAGTTAATTTGGTGTATAGTTTTATTGGGACTTACTTTGGGTAGGTTTCTATTACTCAAGAAATCTAAGATGAGACTATGTGGAGGTCAGATTTATGATAAAAACTTATTATAAAATAAATATTCACCTTTTTGAATATAGCATAGCACCACAAGAACAATATTAATATAATATAGTTATTGTTCTTAGTGTGAACAAGCCTTTATTTCAGATACATTTACCTTAGCAATCACATACTAATGGCTTGGTAGCCACCTGTAACATCCTAGCAACGCCATAGCAACATGCTGACAACCAAACAATCTTTGCAGCTGCATGGCAATGCCCTGGCAACCACCCAGAACACCCTAGCAACTCCATAGCAACATGCTGACAACCAGAAGACCTTAGCAACTGCATGACAATGCCCTGGCAACCACCCAGAACACCCTAGCAACATCCTGACAATCAGAAGACATTAGCAACTGTATGGCAATGCCCTGGCAACCACCAGAACACCCTAGCAACTCCATAGCAACATCCTGACAACCAGAAGACCTTAGCAACTGTATGGCAATGCCCTGGCAACCACCTAGAACACCCTAGCAACTCCATAGGCAACATATTGACAACCAGAAGATCTTAGCAACTGTATGGCAATGCCCTGGCAACAACCCAGAACACCCTAGCAACAGCATAGAAACATGATGACAGGCAAAAGATCTTAGCAACTGTAGCAACAGCCCTGACAACCACCCAGAACATCCTAGCAACGCTACAGCAACAGGCTGACAAACAGAAGGCCTTAGCAACTGTACATCAAGGCCCTGGCAACAATCCAAAACAGCCTAGCAACTCCATAGCAACATGTTGATAAACAGAAGAATTTAGCAACTGAATGGTAATGCCATGGCAACCACCTAGAGCTCCCTAGCATCATGGCAGTGTGTTTTGTACAGTTTATTGTTTATATATTTGTGACTGTGCTTTAATTTAATGGCTAAATTATTTTATTTTGTGTTTATATATTGCATTATGTGCTTATGAGGGTTAGGATGACTTAAGGATTATGTAAGTTGTACTTTTTTGGAGATGATGATGAGAAGGAGAGATGTTTTCTGTTTTCTAAATCAGAGTGTTCCTCTAAGAAGCTATTTAAGGAAATCTCATTAACGCCTCTTCAAGATAACACATTCACATCTCGCCTGAGTTTGGTTCAAGCCAATTCAAGCAAAGTGTCTCCTAATTTTCATACAATTTCCCTGTTGACGTGTTTTGGCTTTTAACAAGAATAATTTCCATCTAGTTTCCTCAGGTCTGTCTCGGGCAGGTAACAATGAACGGTAAGCTATGTTTATTTATGTAGGACAAGAGGGCTCAAATTAGGTGGATATAATAATATGGTGGAGACAACAGTTTGTGTCAAACTTTACAAGACTTTCCTTGCCAGCTCATTAAGGATTTGGTCATTGTGTTCGTTAACGATGTGTGTGAGAGAGAAAACTGTTTTCCTGACATTAATGGGTGTCAATAATTACCTCACTTTACACTTCACACATCGTCGTGGAGCACAGCCATGTACTTTGTCACAACCCTTAGGGGGTTACACACATCTTTTATACACAAACACACACTTCATATCCCTGACAATGAATCCAGGTGATAATTTGTCTCATTTCTAAGGAAGTTCTCATACCGTTGGCGTCTAGAATGCTCAGTCTGATGATTTCATAGCTTGCACGGTAACTGTATCTCTAGACCTGATTTATACACAAACACTGAGTGTTATTATTACTTCCAGCTATATTTTTACCTGTTCTTATCAGCCAGGGTGTTTATTATTGTTGCCTCAATTTTTTCCCTTACAGTAACCACTTCTCTCCGCTCCTCTCGACAGAAATTTGATCAGTTCGCAAAATATTTTCTTTGCTTTATCAAATAGCAGGTCTGAACCACAGTTCTCGAGTTTTTCTACGATAGCCAGAGGCTGAAGGTGTATTTCTATATGATGTGAAGTGATTTTAGTGCCAGGAGACCTGAGCTACTGCAGATGCCTGTATTGTGAGCTGTCTTTCTCTCCTGTCTGTATCTTTGACCTTGAATAGATTGGCACAAGTTGGCAAAGGTGGAGAGCTTCAAAATGACTGATTGTGCCTCAAGGTAATACTACAGTAAAGTGAAATAACTGACACTTTCCTTCAGCTAATCTGGGAAAATTTGACTCATGCATCCTCTGGATCCCTTGGGAGGAAGTTTGTGATGATGTCTGTGTTGAAGTTTGGAGTGTAGATCTGCCCTGTCATGTTGTGTGTGATGTCTCTTACCTTTCTAGCTCTGTTCAGTTCATTAAAGCATCACTGCCAGACGCACCAACACGACCTTTAGAATGTGCACCCAAATAGAAAAGAGCAGTCTAATTGTCTTTCCTGCTGAAAAGATCTGCTTAGACCAGCAAGAATTTCAGTGCTGGTTAGTGCACATCTGGTAGGTGGGCTACTGTAGCCTGCTGTTGTCAACCAGCATGGTCTTTTTGGTAAAGCTGGTTGACCTTTCTTTCTTTCTTTCTTACTACTAAGGTCTTTACAATATTTCTATCCACACAGTGAATACAGATTCAGAGTAAAATAGTCTATAAAAAGGTTTTAATACTGTTTTTGCATCAAAACAGCAAACAATCATATCACACCCTAAACATGACTTCTCAGATAAGAATTTTTTTAATAAATAGATTAGGGTCTGGAAAATATGTTTTGCAATCCTTTTCTGGGTCCCCAGCAACAAATAAACTAATTATTTATCCCATGCCATATTTTCGGATCACCGCTCTCTTCATCCCTGCACCAAAATCCTTTATGTCTCTTTGTATTTGACCACTTGAGGTGTTTCAGTTTTTCAGCCTCCATCATCCGATCCCTGATCCAGTGGGAGTCTAAATGAGGCTGTGATGAGCATCTGCACAGATATGCTTGGTCAGGTGAAAATGCTAGACTGATTGATCAATACTTCTCTAAGAGCCAATTGAAACCGTCTCTAACAGGCGGCGAGACCATGGTTAGAATCAATCGACCCTCACTTCTCCTGCTCCCGAGTCAAAGCCATTCTCAATATTTCTTCAAGCACTAAATAAACAAGGATTTCACCTGATATCCAGAGTACAATCATCCTGTAAAGATGGATCAACTTAGTTACTTTGGTTGCCACTGTGTATGTGATTTCTTGATGCATGGAGATATAAGTTACTTGCACCCCATTTGTAAGGACAATGTTAAGGTTTGGTGGTCAGTGAAGGCATAGACAACCATTTTCAAGTTCAAGGCCAAGTAGACACAATTGGCCCCTGTCAGATTTTTAATTTATAATTTCTAACGTATTGACAACATAAAAGCAGTTTAAGTTCGAATCCATGAGGATATACATTCATTGGATCTTAAGTCCAATGCCAGTCGTGGCCTAATGGTTAGAGCGTCGGACTTGTAATCTGAAGGTTGTGGGTTTGAGTCTGGTCGTGGACTTGTCGCCGTGGGGGGAGTGAATAACCTAAAAGCAGTTTAAGTTCGAAGTTTGAATAACCACTGCTCTTTTCCACCCTCAATACCATGACTGAGGTGAGACCTTTGAGCAAGGCACCAAACCCCCAACTGCTCCCCAGGCAATATGGCTGCCCACTGTTCTGTGTGTGTGTTCACTGCGGTGTGTGTGCACTTGGATGGGTTAAATGCAGAGCACAAATTCTGAGTATGGGTCACCATACTTGGCCACATGTCATTTCTTAACTACTCAGCCATCCTGGTTCTGTTTTATGGTGTTGATCTTGTCTGTCTGTCCGTCTGTCCAATTTTAGATATTCTGGAGCATGGCTTAGGGTTTCATTTCATAACAATATTCAGCTTTGACGTGTACTTTTCTTTATCGCTCTCTTTCTCTCTGTTGTTCTCCTGTTCTCTGTGAGCAGTCAGCAGTAAAAGAATGCTGGAAATGCTGTTGTTGTGGTATTGAAGACCTTACAGATGTATCTTTTCTCTGCTGATTGGCTGTGAGTGTTTGTAATGACTTGAAAGAGTAATTAACAATTCACAAATCTTCATCAGTCTGTTTTGAGATGGACACAAGAAATTCACAGAAAAACGTAAACTGTACCGCTTTGCTTGATTGCTCACAAAATCAGTTTTTGTTACATTTGAACTTTGCAAGCTGTATTTTAAACTTGCAATACAGAACACTTTCCCTAAACAAACAAAAACTTGAAATAAATGTAAACAGCCAAGGGGTCGCAGCGTTTTTATACATATACACATCTGTTCTAGTTTTAACTTTGCTTGTGTTTGTTTATCCTCAGGGCTGCCCAGAAATTGAATCTGTCTGCCAAGAAGAAGAAGCAGCGCCCTGCGCTCCCTGTGGCATGTGATCCACCCCTTTTTCCCACCAACTTCAGCGGCATCCTGCAGGTGTCTCCGCCCCCTGCTCCGCCCTGCCTCTTACGGGCAGTCAACAAAGTTAAAGACACTCCTGGCATGGGCAAGGTACGATCTTTAATAATGTAGCAAAAATGTCTGCTTTTAGATCTTGTTGTTTTATTAGTCTTTACTCTTATTAAGTCTGTTTTTCACCAACATATGAACATATGTAAATGCTTTTGCAAGCTAAACAGATTCATTTCAACACCTAATCAACTTAGAACAGGCTACTTTTATGATTTACTTAGCTCTAGCAGCAATGGTCACCTACCAATGCTAATGTCCCCTTCTAGTGTAGTTGGAATAATCATAATTACGCGTTTCGAGCACATTAATGATAAAGCAAAGTGTGAAAAATTTTGGATGATAACCTAGTTGCAGAATACAGAGAGACGTTGGCATGTCAATTTGAAATGTCTTGGAAAGCAGGTTTGTAGTGAATGGTAATAAATGGATTTGGAAGTTATTTTAATTTTACATGCTGTGTTTCAATCATTGGAATTACACAATTTATGGAAAAGTTTCAAGTTAATCACTCACTTCATGTAACAGGTGCACTTGAAGGAAGCATAGTTCAACAGATTCAAGGTTAGAGAGTCATGCTTATGTAGCTTTTAATCTTTAACATTGTTACAAATAACTCTCTCTTGTGGACCAACTATAGTTTGCCACAGATTTTCACTTTAGTGTCTGGCTTAAATCCTGCTACCAGGAGTGGGGTTCGAACCCACGGATCATAAGTCCAACACTTTAACCACTCAGCCATCCTGATCTGCTTTCATTAAAGATATTTTGAAATATGTTGTTTCTTATTCAAACTTTGGTGTTTTGTCCATTAGTTCTTTGTTCAAATTAACTATCTGCTCTAGGACAGAAGTAATGTAGTTTTTCCATAACTGTTTATAGTTTTTGGTTTTGTCCATTGGATCTTAAATCCAACACCTTAACCACTCGGCTCTGTGTTTTTTAGGGTGTAGGTTAGAAAGTAAATCGCTTATATAATAGATTGTAAGAGTCTGCTTTCTCTCATCACTATAAGGTAATGCAGGTTTACTTGATTAGTTTGATGAATGATTCATCTAAGCTAGAATTGACATTATCTACCAGGAGTGGGGTTTGAATCCACAAGGACATTTGTCCAGTGGAACTCTATTGGAAGCACAGTGCCTTAAGCACTCAGCCTCCCTGGTTGGTGTTTTTGCCATGATATTTGCAGATGCTACCTGAAGGAACACAGAGCCTGATTTGTCAGCACTGCTGTGTAAGTTCTGATGAGATGGGCAGGACTGGGGCGTTAAGGCTGGATCGATTGAACATGTGATGGCATCTGGTGTCTTTTGTATCTTGGTCAGAGCTCAAAGGTGAGCTCATTAACTGAAAACAAAGGGCCAAGGACAGCAGAATCAAATGGGCACAGGCGGGGCAAAAAAGACAAATGTTAATTAATAAAAAGGGAAAATAACCGCGTGTTCACCTGGTATTAATATCTGTTCACAAATAGAGGTCTTTCCCACAAAAGGTGCTTACAGGAGATGCATTTTCTATGGATTCCATGCATTTTGTTCCACAGAAGAAATAAAGTCATGCACGTTTGAAATTACTTTAGGGTGAGTAAATGATGACAATATTTTGCTTTTTGGACAATCTATCACTTTAATATTAGGTGTAAACTGGGCCAAAATTATAATAAATGGTGAACTGAAAGCACCTTCAGTCTTAATTTTGTGATACAGGCGTCATAAAACACAGCTAGCTGAAAAATGTCGGCTTCAGATCTGTGATTTGGCAGCGTGAGAGAACATATGGGGCGGATACGAGAGAATGTTGCCTGCAGAATACAGTACATGTAGATATCAAGAGGTGAAAGTGTTCTGCTGCAGGAGAGATGCAGGTGAAGAGAGGTTTAAGATGCATGAAGGCAGAGGAACATATACTTTTGATATGACATACTACATTATTGGGTGTTCTTCTCATCTGTCCTGGCTGGTCCATAAGGCTATTGATAATAATACGTAGTAGTCATTTAGCATATACTTTCCTTTCAGTCCTCCTGAAGCAACCCGAGGTTAAATGTCTTGGTTAAGAGAGGAATGTTCACGTCAAATTTTCACGTCAGTTTCTGCCTTTATAAATCCTGATTTGTTCCTCACATTTGATGTAAAATCCATTTTGAATGAATACAAAGGCAGGATATTCAACAACGTTATTACCGAAACTCAATATAGTCGAGAAGTTAGTTGATTGGAGTTTGAATCCTCATTTGTCTGTTGGATCTTATAGGAAACACTTCAGTTCAATTTCCAACACAGCCACATTGCTATATTCTTTTTGAAAATGACATTGATTTATCAGGATTGGGGTTTGAACCCATGAGGATATTTGTCCATTGGCTCTTATGTCAACACCTTAACCACTCAGCCATCCTGATCACTTTGTAATGCAAAGTAACCCTTTGTTGCTTTTATTGGTACTTAAGAACTGTTTTGAGAAATTAATTTGTTTGTAACATAACCACATACTGTTCAGCCAAATTACTGTTTCCTGTTTAAAATTCGCACTACCAGGAGTGGGGTTCGAACCCACGAGGACATTTGTCCATTGGATCTTAAGTCCAACGCCTTAACCACTCGGCCATCCTGGTTACTTCTCCAGGTTAGTTTTCCCAGTCTGTTTCGAGAGTGGGTGGTTGTGCTTGTCTCATCCATACACTTCAGATCAGAAAACCATTCAGTTGAATCGCTAGTAAACCAGCATCATTATATACTGCAAAAGCAATTTCAGTTCCCTCAACCAAACATAATGGAAAGTCTTCAGCCCCCTGTCACTCTGTCTGTCTCTCTGTCTGTCTCTCTGTCCTGTCTTTACGGCTGCATTCCTTTATCAGTTTAGATGCTCAGTCAGCACACCGTTCGCATCACTGATTTCTGCTGTCAGTTTGTTGTTTTTTCATTTAAAACCACCCGAGTAAGCTCTCATACAGACAAAATCCGTCAAATGCATGCATTGGTACGAGCAATGACAGCGGAGGAGCCCCGCATGGTGAAAGTTGATCCTGATCTTCAGCGCATCGCAGGGAAACCAGCATATCTGGAATTCCTCTCAGACATCAGAGGATGGGAGATATTCATTTGTGTTTGGACTCAGTCTGAGATGATTCGAGTTATGATATCTAGTGCTGGCACCTCCCAAAAAGTCTAACTAAACAGAACCAGCTCATATGGCTGTGGGTTTGTCAAAAGCATCTTCTGTCAAATTTTTGAAAGCTGATTTTGAGAGACTCATAATTAACCACATACTGAGAACTTTCGGTGAGTTCATAAAAAGTAATCTTGCATTGGAACAGCTTGCGTTCATCTGTAAACAACACCCACATTTAGGCTGCATGTTGTGCGTTGTGCTGGCAAACTAAAATGAATCGTTCGCCAGTCAACCGGAACATAAGCAGGATGGTGGGCAATGCAAATTCTGGCATTTGCAGCAGAAAAATGTCACCTTTCTCAAGGGACAAGGCTGTAACAGTGGCCTTTGGATATAAGAACATTGTGTGATAAGATATTGATGGGTGTAGCTGCTCTATACGGCTGCTTTTGTGGCGCCCAAAGAAAGTGATCGGCTTTGAGACAGAGATGAAAAACACAGATATATCATTTGTATTTGCACTGAATAGAACTAAATAAATAAAAAACTGTATCTGAAATAAAATTGTGATTTGCACTCTGGCAAATTTACATGTGACATTCTTCTTCCATGATGATGTGAATATAATTAGGAATTAATTCTGAATGTTTGGGTGTGAATGATGTTGCCCTTTCATCTCTACCCTTGCGGTTTCGCACCAATTCACACAGTGAATATGATTTGCACCATCGGGGTTTTATGACAGTGTGACTAGATTAAATACCAAGGGCATCTCCATTATCTTGCTAATGATAAAGCAATTGATGGGTGATTTTCAAACACATCTGGATGCTACATTTGTACATATATCCATTGAATTTAACAGATCAAAGCTGTCAAAGCAAGTCTATCTTTTCCTAAATCCTGTTTCATCACTGAGACTCTTCCCATTCCTCACTATCCACATTTCTGGTGGTTTATAGGAATCCTGTGAGTTTGACAGATTCATCAATCTTCTTTACAGTGCAGACACTGACCTTGAAAAAAAACTATATTCAGTGGCTAATCAATTTTCAACAGCGCTTTCTAAAACTGAAGTGTTAAAGAAAAACACCTTACAGGCATCATGGAGTGAGCAGAGCGCATGTGAATTCAATAGTCTGAAATATTCATCCGAATATTCTTGTGATAGTTTAACTGTGTAAAACAGAATATCAGTTTACACGCAAGGAAATATGACACCAGCGAATGATTCATAACTCTATATTACATGTAAATGTCTTTTTAATTAAACTTTGCAGACCCTGTCTGGAAGATAACAGATTAAAGCTTGATATAAAGTCCTGTTCTGCCCTAATCTATCTATTATAATGGACATATCAACTGCAGGCTTAATGATTCTATAGAGTAATCCAAGAGGGGATCTTTCAGCCCACTATAAAATATGAATCTTGCTTTCTCTGCATGGCTACAAGCGCATATAAGTAGCTGGATCAGATCTGTGCATCCCTGGTTCATACTTCAAATGTCATGATATAAATCAAATCAATTGTTGAAATGAAAAGTGTTCAAATGGCATTTCATCATGATATTTTTCTCAACTCTTCTGTAAATATCAGGGAATAAAGCATAACATGTATGCAGAAACAAAATAAATATATAAGCAATGAACAAATGGTATCATAATCTATGCACAAATCCCATACAAGTGTGCAAATGCTTTCACCAGGAAGTGACCTTAAGCTAACCTCGTCCTTTGAACGACTCACTGTTTGCTCTGTATATTTTTGATTCCTTTAAAAGATCCGGCTCATAAGGGTCAGTTGTTCTTGAAACTGACTAAAAACAAACCGATCATAAGAGTCATTTGTTTGTGACTGGTCACCAACCTAGACTGTATAAAACAAATGATCAACCGATCGCGCTGTAGTTTGTGAGTATTAAACAGAACGGACCAGAATCCATTTGTTCCAGAACGGATTACGCTCGTCGCGCTGAATGTATTTGATTCACTAAAAAGAAACGAATCATTAGAATCATTTGTTAATGCATAGCCTCACCTTGACGACAGATGTGCATTGTTTAGGCGTGGGTTTGCGGTTGCTGCACGGTTAGTACTGTTAGCACTTATTAAATTAAAAACAAACCCATTTTGAAGACTCAGGCAAAATATGAAAAATATGAAATATTTTATATATCATGTTCGATACAGGTGCATATCAAGAAATGAGCATGTGTGGAAAAGTTATGTATTTCGGTAATTCAATCAAAATTGTGAAACGGGATTAATAATCAATGCACACAGACTGAAGAGTTTAAGTCTTTGGTTCTTTTAATGTGATGATTTTGGCTCACATTTAACAAAAAACCCACCACACTATTCAACAAATTAGCATCTCTGGTGGACATGCCACTCCGTAATAACTTCAAACACTCTGCGAAGGTTTCTGAGCCTCAAAATGGTCTCTCAGGGTTCACTAGGCTACACACTATGGGGAGCTCTTGCTGATTGACGTTGTCCAGAAGGACAACCATGACAACTTCAAAGGGGGTAAGGCCACAAACATTATGCCAAGAAGCGGTGTCACAAGAGGCTGTATCCACGCTTTTAACCGAAAGTGAGGAAGGAAAAAGGTGGTGTGAAGAAAAAGCGGCACAACAACCAAGAGAACCGCTAGCCTTAGGCAGGATTGTCAAGCAAAAAATTCGCATTCAAGAATGAGGAACAAAAGGATGGAGAGGGCTGGGGTTACAAGCAATCAAGAGCACCACACAGATTGGTGTCACAGGAATTTGGACTTACAGTTGTTGTATTGCCTCTTGTAAGCCACGTGAACCACAGGCAAATGTCAGAGGAGTATTAGGGCTAAGGAGAAGAAGAATGGACTGGATGATGCCCAGTGGTCCAAAGTCTTTTCAGGATAGAGCAGTTTTGTATTTCATTGGAAACCCAAGGTCTCGAGTCTGGAGGAGGGGGGGAAGCTCATAGCCCCCAAGTTGCTGAAGTCCGTGTTAAAGGTCCACAGTCCAACCCCCCCAAACCCCACCATGTGTTGGAGTTGGGGGGCAATGTAGCTGTGGTGTGGTCCATGTGTGTTTTTGAAAACCAAGCTCACGGCAAAACAAGTTGAACAGAAATTTTGGAGCACTTCTATGATTCAGCTTTTTGAGGATGGATTCATTTCCAGCAGGATTGGACTGCCCCACTGCCAAAATGCACCAAAAGATCTGGTTGTAAAGACCATGGTGTGGGGCACTTGAACTGGCCAGCAAACACACCAGACTGAACCCAGAGAGAATAGGGCGTCATACCACATCAGCAGTGCCACAAATGATCACAACCCATGCCACGCGACTGGATGGTCAGTAACGTATAAAGCCAAAAGGCGCCCCTACCCAGTAGAGACTGCCTACATGGAAATGTAAATACTTCAGAAGGCCAACAATCACTAAAAAATGTTTTTTTATTGGTTATGATGTATTCAATTTGGGTGACGTGAAGTGGGGGTTTTTTAAATGTGAGCCAAAATCATCACAATAAAAGAACCAAAGACTTAAACTACTACAGTCTGAGTGCATTGAATTTATTTAATAAACGAGTTTCGCAATGATGTTGATCCTGAATAACTGACCTTTCCATTGCCATTATTTATTGAGATGCACCTGTATATCAAAATATGAAATATTTTGCCGTGGTGATGAAGATTAAGCTATTGGAAAACAGTACAGGTAACACTGCAGTCTATGCTGGTTCTTACAGCAAAAACAATATGCGCTAAATTCACCTTGGGATCATCTGATTGAAAGTAATAGCAAATATGGTCAACAAAAGTTAAGTTAGAAATGAGAAAAGCATTATTTGTTTGCATATCTCATCTGGTTATTTGTTAACTTATAATACAGTGACATCTGTATGTTTTAAGTGTCACTCATGGGGCTATTGTATCTTATTTAGGGATGAATAAAATTAGGTTTTATAATGTAATGATGAGAAACAGTAGCTATGTGGGCACCACTGAGTGAGTATGTGGGTTTGGCTCTCGCTCCAGTGTTCTTAAAGACCTGTAATAACCCAGAAGAGAGCATCTCCTTTAATTAGTCGTGCTGCTTTATCCAAACTACTCACACCCACAAGAGCCGTGAGAGCTCATAGAGAGACCACCACCTCCTCCTCCTCCATCCAGCCGCATATGCTGCCTAATGAGCCCCCCTACCGTGATCCTATCCCTGCTTCTGAAAATCAGAGGTTTAATGCAGGCAGTGCGTTGCAAATCACCAAACAGAAGAAATTCTATTTGTGGTAAATGGGCTTAGAGATGCCGGACGTGACTAAACAAACCTGGGAGGATTGGTTATTGGGAACAGAAAAAGGCATAACTCTTTGTAGTGCAGGGACTGTGGGTGTAGAAAGGGATTTCATTAAATTCTGTCTGCCAGCACGTTATTAGATCTGAGCCGGTTTGAGGCTATTGGTGTTGAGACTTATCACTATGGCTCAAAGAGGAGCTTTACTGCAAAAGTAGACCGCATAGGCTTGTATAGATAAGTCGGACTGTATCTACTGTAACTGCATTGCTAGAAATGCTGCCACGTGGATTAGGTTGATGTGGCATTGGCAATGCATGAAATGACAGTATCATTACAGCGTCAAAGGTCAGGCATTCCTCTTTTCCCAGACTAAAAAAGAGCTGTCCTGATTTGTGCGCACATATTCAGCAGGTTAGTCCAGAAGTGTAGTGTGTGATGTGTCCTCAACAATGCACCTCATGCATAATTCAGGTGGAATATGCAAAAACTGTAGGCAGGGTTCACTTTGCTATTAAATAACACCAGGATGAAATATTTAACACACCATAATGACATTCTTGGAAGTCTGTTCCCATGCAGAGAAGGCAAAAATGTACAGTTTTTACTTGTTTCTTGTAGTTTCCTGCTTCTCAGATCTTTCCTTTAAGATGTCATACTAGAAATGCCATGTGAAGACATCTGGACTGTGCTCAGATTTGCCAAGATACAAAAGTTTGCCATCAGAAGTCCCAGGTCAGAGATAGGACTGATTTAGTATGTATTTCTCTTCAAAATTAATTTAATATATTTTTCATTTTATTCTGTTATTGTATATAAACATTTGTAGAGATGTAATTAATTCTTGCATATTAAATAGCCTCTTAGTAGCTTCTGTTGTTATAAATCTCTTCTGCATTGTTAAAAAAAATATACGAATATATATTAATTTAATTGTGTGTAATGCAAAACAATTATACATGTTTTGTGTATTATTATTATTATTATAAATATAATTTTCTATACAAAATCAATTATACCTATCTATGAGGTTTCAGAAATAATATAAATGACAAAATAAATGCAAATCTAAATGTTTTTATTTCATTGCGGAAATGAAAGAGCAATTGGTATAAACCATTTTCATCTATTGTCCTTGGAAATTGGAAAAAGAAAAAAAAATCGGAAATTGTCATTTAATGTATTGATCTTGGTGAAATCCACTTGAACTGTTATAGGATGCTCTCTCCTGTATCTCTCTCTCCAGAGGCAATATCAGGGAAATCTCCTCTACATATGATCTCAAATCACTTATTGATCTATACATTAGGAAAATATATATCTTGAGAGTTGCTTTCATTATCTTTGTGCACTAAAACAATCATCTAAAGGTAAACCAATAATCACAATGCTTCAGAACAAATAGATGCCTGAATGACTCTGATACTCTAGAGAAGCAAATTTCCTGCTTTATCAAAATGTCTATCAGTGTAATGATGATGGTATTATAGTTGCTAATCCATATGGCATCGGGATTGGATTTCTAAAGTAATTACTGTATGTCTGCTGCTTTGATTTTGGCTTTGCATTGAGAAGACATGCTGAACTGCTGTACTGTTCTAGGGTCAGAAAAAAATGTTGTTTGAATATGTACTTAACTTGAAATTTAATCTTTAATGCTTTGATTTCAGTAATTATGTTTCACAGCATGACAGATGTTATAACTGCTCCTTGAGCTGCTCTGTGACCACATTTCCGTATCTCCATAACAAGCAAGGACTCAGAGAGAAAGCGTATTAGTCACAGTTTATAGAGAACCAAGGAGCATTTACTTCAGGGAGGCATTTATAAATGGGATGAGGCATTAAATAGGTCAACATTTCATCCTGGGCTATTTATTTAGTGTGAATATGTGTAGTCTAGTTATTTGAAGATATTTCATAATGTTTCGCAAGGATGCATTAAATTGATAAAAAGTGACATTAAATACATAGTTACGAAAGATTTCAGTTTCAAATGAATGATGCCCAAAAAAATCCAAAAATCAAACAAACCCAGAGTAATGATGCATCACAGGAATATATTAAAATTTAAATTATATCACAATAGAAAACAGGTATTTTAAATTTTAATAACATTTCACAATATTATAATTTTTACTGTATTTTTTGAGCAAATAAATGCAGCCTTGGTGTCCTGAATATCTGTGTTGTGAGTCAAGTATGTCTGACCATTGTGTCTAGACTGCAAAGGAATGGTGAAAGATCACTTTTGCAGTCTTTAGATGGGCTTCTAGTATCACACTCCAAGTTTGAGTTGGAAGGAAACCCAAGATTTATCCCCTGTCTTTCTGCAGAGCTCCAACAATCACTTGTGTGTTCTAGTCCACTAATCTGTAATTACATTCAGTCAATGATGGTTTTACTGAGCACACGCTTATAAACACGGCATTAGGTTTGATGTCTATTATGCGTGTATCATGTGAGACACATATGGAAGGGTACATAGGTTATATTAGATGATTTATTACATTATTTAAACGTAGTTGGAGAATGAGTTTCAAGTAACAAGTAAATGTTCAGCTATTAGATTTATCTAACATTTGGTGGATGCGCAGTCTGTTTATACAGACGTATGGACTATACACAACACTTTTTGGAGACTGTGCTATTATTATGCTCTATTATTTAGAGGAAGTTTTTATGTAAATATAAGTTCCTCAAACTAAACTTCAGCTGAAGTTACTTGGTGTACTTTTCCTTAATCTTGCAACTGCATTTTGCAGCATTATTGAGTTTTAATGCTTGCCTGGTGTCTCCACATATTTGACTGTGAAATATTAAAGAGTTATGAATAACTCTCGAAGTAGCACACAGTTCTGTCAAAAATGGTATAAATGGCATAAGCATGTTAAAGTTTGGGGTGTTTATAGTTTCAAAAAGTTCCACTTGAAACGGCAAGGTGCTCTTATAGGAGTTTTTTGTTCTTCCTCAAGCAGAATGTTGTTTTGTTCACAAAAACATTGTTTGTGGTGTTACTCGCAGAAAGGTTGTTGCTGTGCAACATGCCGCTTTGATATGCTGTATTACTGAGCAGATGTTGTTGTATTTGTGTGCAGGTTAAAGTGATGGTACGCGTATGTCCTTCATCGCCCGTCAGCGCAGCAGAGTCCAGCTCGTTCCTGAAGGTCGATTCTCGTAAGAAGCAGGTGACCATCATGGATCCAGCAGTTAATTCTCAGCAGAATCAAACTCAGAAACGTGGCAGCTCCAACCAGGTTCCTCCAAAGATGTTTGCATTTGATGCGGCCTTCTCCCATGATGCCTCTCAGGTGAGAGATAGTTACTACTTTTAAAGAGCAGGTCATATGGTATTTTAAAGTGTCCTAATATTGTGTTGGAGTCCCCGACAACAGGTTTAAATGCATCCAAGGTCATAAAACATTGTAATTTTCTCAGAATATACATTTAATATTAGAATAATTTTTCAATGATGTCGAAACGATTAGTTTGAAGCAGTTCTGAGCTTAAGGTCTGTAAACCCCTCCCTTCCATAAGCCTACTCTGCTCTGATTGGTCAGCTGGCCAAGTCTGTTGTGATTGGTCTTTCCGTATACAATGCGTGTCGGAAACGGAACGCCTATTACAATAATTATTTTTTTGCTCCGGAGGGTTACTTGTAAACAAAAATGCTATAAGGTTTCAAAAATAGCATCGATATTACCTTATCAATTCGAGCCCGAGTCCGAGGATGATACCGATGCAGTCGCTCAACGGAAACTCCATCGCAAGCACGACTTGATCAGGACGTTTCTCAGTGGTGAGTTTAAACTTTGTATGTGGTACTTTACGTGATATGACAGCAGATTTATTGCATTCATTAATATTATTTACTTATTTGAGGTGCACGTGTGGGAACTGTGTTAGTATGCCCAGTGAGGCTGAAAACACAGCGTCTTCTCGACATGATGTAAACACACTAACTAGCAGAAGTGTTTGTGGGCAGGTCAGAGTGTTCATACTTCACTGGCAGGCAGGGATTATGTAAATGTCTTACCATGTGACGTACTGTATATAGGTAACAGGCAGAAGATACAAAAATATGACGACTCGTTAAGTCGATTCAGAGTCGACTCTTTCTTTTGAGAAACAATATTTTTTATTTATCATGCGCTTTTTGATCATTTTAACAGCAGTGTGTAATTTCGCACTAGTGTCACCAACCGAATTTGAAAAATTCGCAAATGTGCATCACTACACTGAAACAAATGCTTTTCAACCGGTGTCTGCAGAGTTAAGAATTACATTAAGGTGCCGCATTTGTTAAAATAGAGGACACATTGGTGAATACAATGTTATAGTTTGTATTTTTAAGTATCTAATTGTGCATTTTTTTATTCTTGTCCTGAATTGTTGTACGCGATTTTTTTCTTTTTGGCAGTTAAAATGTGCATTTGTGCATCAGGCGACACGCGTGCATTTATTCACGTCTCTTCTGAGTCGATTCTTTTTGATTCATTTGAATTTTGAGACTTTCGATCCACCCTTTTAGCCTTGCCCTATGCACACACACACACACACAGCTCGCGATCCATGCGCAGCTGAGCCTAAGAAAATCAGCCACCACTAGATGGCACCAGCCCCAGTCACATGTGCGCATTCCATTGAGTACGGTTTCATGAACGTTACATTGTGTTTTCTTTGTTTCTTTTTGGCTTGGCTATTCTCCTCTACCGTAGAAATAAAATAAAGATGTTTTATTGAACTTGTTCTAACTAAACTTGTCTTAAGACACAGAATAGCTTATATTAATTTAGCCAAAAAAGAACTTTGTGAAGGTACCTTGTTTTTTCTTTCTTTCTGTAATTCAACGGCACGTTGTCAGTTATTCCTTCCTTGTAGGCTATTTAGTTTATTATTATTATTATTATTATATTATATTTGCAAAGCTTGAAGTTGACGGATGCTGCTTAGCCATCTCTGCAGTACGAGAGAATGCCACCTTTCATATAGGCCTACAGCTTGCAAACGCTTCAGCCTGTTCATTATAGAATAAAATACAGTCAACTCCAAACATAAAGATCCACTATAGAATCTAGATACACTGCTTAATTAAAACAGTCCGTAGTACAATCCGTGCCGTTCAACCTTAGCTATTGGCTATTGCCTATAAAACACTCGTTTAGCATAGCTTAGTTTGTTAATTTAATAGTTTAATTAAATATAAACGTGCGATTACTAATGGCTTAAATGAGTGAGATAAGCCCTTTTAATAATAACCATAATAATAATAATTAACAATAATAATACTAATAATAGCCTACAAGGAACGGAATAACTGACACCGTGCCGTTGAATTACAGAAGAAAGAACAACAAGGGGTACGTCACGACGAGAGTTTCTGTTGGCTAAAATTAATATAGCGAGTCTGTGTCTAAGACAAGGTTAAGTGAGAACAAGTTCCAATAAAACATCTTATTATTAGTCTACGGTTAGAGGGAATAGACCAACCAAAAAGAAACAAAAGAAAAACACAATGTCGTTCATGAAACTGTACTCAATGGAATGCGCACATGTGAGTGGGGCTAGTGCCATCTAGTGGTGGCTGATTTTTTGTGTCTCAGCTGCGCGTGGATCGCGTGCTGTGTGTGTGTGGATTGGGCAAGGTTAAAAGGGCGGAATGAAAGTCTCAAAATTCTAATGAATCAAATAGAATCGACTCAGAAGTTACGTGAATGAACGCGCGCGTGTCTTCTGATCCACAAATGCACATTTTAATCTGAACAAAATGCTGCACATTAATGTAATTTTTAACTCTGCAGACGCCGGTTGAAAAGCATTTGTTTCAGTGTACTGACGCACATTTGCACATTTTTCAAATCAAGTACACGTTAATGAATCGCACTGGGCCTTGTTAGTTGGTAGTTGCGTGTGTGGGGGACGTGAAATGCTGTAAACCATGAAAATTAAGTCTCAAAATCCAAATGAACCGAAAAAGATAGACTCGAACTAGACGTCAATTAATGCACACGTGTCACCTGATCCACAAATGCACATTTTAATAACTACATTCACAAATTATGATACTTTAATACAAAATATAACATTTGTATTCACAAACATGTCTGTATTTATACAAATCGCTGCACAATCATTTAATCCAGAATTCCACAGACTCAAATTGAAAGGCATTTATTTGTGGTTAGTAAGATACATGTATAAAATGTATGCAGTACATGGATAATTCTGCGTGCATCTATTAATCATTTTGAGTCTAATATCATCCCATAATAACACGTGTTTGCAGCGTTGAGCAATGCAGTGCTGCTGAAATCTGCGTGCTCACGAATCCTCATTATAACACACGAATTGTAGACATTATGAAAATTCATTATGCATATATTTATTGTGTTATAACAGAGCTTTGTGAGATGGCGATGAACTGAGGTGGCCTTTTAGAGATTATAAAGCAGCTCTTTTGCTGGCATTCGCCATGCCAAAACAAGGCACGCCGTGTCGCTTGATTTAGTTAAAAATAACAGTGTTGTGTGAATGTTTAAGCTTTAATAACAAATATTTATCGCTAGCATTTATGCTGGGATTTCATAAATTTAATGGGGGAAAAAAGTAACGTAACTAGTAATGTTACTAATTACTTTTGAAATGAAGTAATCAGAACAGTAACATGATTATTTTAAAAGGAGTAATCAGTAATTTGATTACATTTTCAGAGTAACTTGCCCAACACTGTGGTACAAATCAACAATATGTTGTTAATACAGGGACAGTCCCTCTGGAGCAGCCTGAGGTTCCTCACAATGCTGATTAAGGTTAAAGGCAAAATGGCAGTTGTTTATATGTCACCCCTTATGGGATTTGTACATACAAGGTTACCAACCCAGATCTTTAAACACAAACCATGAATGGGTAGTTGATAAAACAGAAGATTTTTTGTTTGTTTGTTTGTTTGTTTTTTTGCACATGTTTTGTCTTAATGTCCAACTAAAATATCTTTAAAAAATTATTTACATTAAAATGTATCCATTTAGCAGACACTTTTATTCAAAATGATTTTGACATGAAATAGCAAAAAATAAAATTATTAAGTGAAAAAAATGCTTTTATCACACTTTTATCAAAGTTACAGTACATTCTCTGAAAACAAGTCTTCTCAAGTAAATTTATTTTGTTTAAATATTTTAGATAATTTTGATCGAAAACAAGTTAGAAAAAAAAACAATCAAAAATCCTTTATTTAATTTAAGTCATGCATTTTTTTCCTTTTACTTATTTTTGCAGTTGCATGAATTTGATTGGCTGTTCTCTGTTTCCTGGCAGGCAGAGGTTTGTGCAGGAACTGTGGCTGAGGTCATCCAGTCTGTAGTCAATGGAGCAGACGGCTGTGTATTTTGTTTCGGACACTCCAAACTAGGTAAGAGACAATTTGAGATTAGTGTCTTTTTTAATAAATCAGCATACTATTTTTCAGCATCTCTTTAATATATCAGCCCATCACAAAGAAAAGTGCTTCAATTGGCCTTTACTAATACCTTGCAAGTGCCTTTTCAGGCAGAAAACTTTCTTGCCTTTGTAATAAACATCAGACTGTCATACTGTAATGTTACTATATCCATCTCTCAGATGTGTTTCTGACAGGACCACTATCGTCAAAGATGATTGACAATTAGCATACAGTTTGGATTGGCGGTATGGTTCCGTTCTGGGCAAGAACTCCCTGCGCATCCATGCAGCCTAGCATGGATGAGAGCAGGGAGAGCAGTGATAACCCCCCCAGGGTAAACAGAACAGAACCAACATAAATGTATTGCAGATATCGTTAAAGTTCAATAATGTTATGTACACATTTTAGAATTAGTCTGATTCAAAGGAGAATCAGAAGGCTGAATCCTGACTGACAGAGGAGGAGTTGGGGATGGGGGAGGGTAATTAGCTATTGAGCAATGCGAAAACTGCTGATAATACTGAGGGACCTTATTTATGAATGCTTAGATAGGTGTCGTATTCCCATAGGTTGATGGGGATCAGCTGCGAGTCAGCTGATGCGAGCTTGACTAATGTGACCTGCCAGAACTAACGCTATGCTAGATTTTATGTTCAGTAACATACTCAACCATTTACATCCTGTGAATTAGATGGAATTAGTTTCATAGCACACATGGCAGACTACAAGATGATCTCACCCTGCTTTGCTGGCTTTGTCCATTGTTGTTTCTGGAAGATCAGTGTAAAAATTAACCAGCCGTTTGCTTAGAAAACAATGGAAAAATGCCACTGTGGTTGCTGGTCAGTGATTTGATGACAGCGTGTAATGCCTCAGATGCCTCGTTTCCATTAACCTTTACTTGAAAACCAAAGACCGGCTCATACATCATTTTACGGTGATTTAATTGGTCAGCCGCTCAAAGCAAAATAACTAGCCATTATAACCCCGAGACTGGCGTGTTAGTGCTTTGAAAGTAATTACCTTGGAAATTTGGCTTGAAAAGGTGGTTGTATAAAACAAGAAACAAAAGAATCATGGTGACCTTGAGGGGTGCAACGAGCCAACCCCTGGTCACCATTGTGCTTAAGTGCATGAATACCTAAGATGCAATTTTTTGAGATGTATCAGGCTTGAACACAGAGATTTGTTGTTGACCTTCAAATCAACTAGAGAGCGAAATATTAATCTTACATAATACTCCCTGACCTCTAGATCCTGTATGCCATGCTGGTTGTGAGGATGCACAGGCCATACGGTGAACATTAAAATACTGTAGCAGTATTCTGGCATGAAGCTTTATCTCCTGTCCTGAAACTGCTTGATCAGCCCGGAGGCTTATTTTATGCTTTATTGCAATAAGTCAGAATGCATAAAATTGAAGGACAAGTTGAAGCCTGTAATGGATTTGTGTGTGTAAAATTTTGAAGAGAGATGCTGTAGTAATTGAATCTTATAAGCTCTGCCTTCCCATCATGCCACTCTCCATCCAGTCTGATTGAATTACTGACTCTCAGTTCATCTGCGACGAAGCATCCGTCTTATTAAAAGCCCAGCAACTTTAATTGATGTGAAAGACCATTTTCAGCAGAGCATGTTTGATATGTTACAGTCAGGATATAAAATAAATAATTAAATTAAAAAAGAAAACGCATCAAAACAAATAATAAGAAAAAATTCATATAATTAAAAGTACATCAATTATAAATAATGAATTAAATAAATGAAAATAAATGTAATCAGATAACTATATATGCACTTTTAGTAATGCTTTTTCTATTATTTGTTTTTAGTGGATTTAATGCAGTGTAATCTTGATGACAAATTATATGTTAGCTAGGTGGACAGGTATTTCACATCATAGCTGTATTTGGAAATATAGTAAATATGTATGTAGGATCTGTCTCACAACAGACCCACCTACATTATGGAGACATACACATCAAACCAGCACATTCCATGGAAGGTCGTTGAGGTTCGTTTCTCCAGCCATCTGTAGTCGTAAAACTCATGCCCTATCAAGTAAGGTGAAGCATTCCCTGGACTGTTTGGCTATATCTCAAGACATGCCAAAGAAGACAGTACTTTCACAGCGCTTAAAAGGGTTTTACGGGCTTGCAAAGAGCAGATAGAAATACCCTCATGACCAGTGGACGCATAAAGTGCTAAACTCCGATCAACAAAAGAGACAAATTTAGAGCTTCCTGTCCAGCAGGAGACTTTCAGAAAGTGGCCAGAGCGACCTGTATAGTGACCGGAGGAACTCGACACGTTTCCCCCCGCATTCCAAGGAAAGAGCAAGATGCGTGTGACAATCGTTGCTAATAATTGAAGTATAAAATGATCGAGCATAGATTTACAAATAGTAGTGTTTGTTGTATATTATATGCCTGACGTGTTTCATGTAATCGGTGCAAATTTAATCAGTGTTTTATTACCCTTTTTAGGAAATAAGGTTATTCAAATTTGTGTAATATGTGAAGTTTAATCTTGAATGAATGAAAACCAGAAATGCAGAAGGTTGGAATGAAGTAGACTTTAATAGTATGTAAAATATTTGCATTTAAGAGACTTTATAGACGTATCAACATATTATTATAGGTGTCCTCATATAAATGAGAGCCTCTTGTTAATGTATGCACACTCCGCCCCTTAAGAAGTTGATTGGAAGCCAGCGTCAGGGGACGGATTTATGCCACAGAGCAAAACCCCAATGCAGGACAGAATCCTTGTTTTGCTTGCGGCTTCTCCTGCTCTCGCCAGTTGCTGTGTTAGAGCACCTGCACGCGTGCTCAAATTTACCATCAAAAGCGACCAGCAAACTAAATCTCAACACTTCAGTGATACTTCGTTGTAATCGTCAACAAACTTGAAAGTCTAAGACTCTCAGCAGATTGCTTGCACACTAAGAATCTGCGTCATCACAAACCGACGAGGGTTTCCCCAAAGACGTCATCCTGACCTCACCGAAGCTATATGGGTGGTCAGTGACGGGGTTTCCCTCAAAGACCTCCAGGAAGCCCACAGCAACCACGGAGTCAACTCAGCTGTCAACCAACGGAACGCAAGTAAACAACATTTCTATGATCTGCCGAACGGGTGAATTTAGATTCGTTGCTCTGTGAATTCTTAAAGTGAATTCCCATCCCTCGTGAAAACGAGATAGAACTATGAAACTCAGAACTCCGTTAAAAGAATTTTCTTCCTCTGAAACTGTATGTATGTGTGTTTTAGCTTAAGTTTATTTAATCTAGAATAGCCAATAAAATTCACGTTTCATTTATAAATAATCAATTGTCTGGTGTAATATAATTTTGTGTCAACTCTATTGCCAAAAGATACTTGCTTGTTACCTTAGCTCGTAGCTTACTCATAATAATTACCTCCCTTTCAAGAGCTGACAAATTATCATAATTGTATTTAACCCGTGGCCAGGGAGAATACCAAAATTACATCTTCAATTGAATATACACTGACATCAGCTTCGTGGCGAGTAGCTGATTCACAGTATAAACTATGAAAGTCTAAATCAGTTTTGATCATGTGGACCTCGAATTCTCAGATCGAGTTCTTTTAAAACCTGAGCTAGAAATAAACCTGAATGAATTAATAATGATTAATTCCCTTACAACTAAGTAAATTATTACAAATGGTGGAGAAAAAGCTGGCAAGATTGACTGAAAAATTAATGATACCAAGATAATATTATGAATTTTGTCTGTTTTTATCCGGAAAAATAGATAAAAGACAAAAGAAACTGAATTTGTTGTGTTATTTTGGTTATTATGTTAGCACGGAAGACGTGCTGTTCGAATATAAAACTCGAGTTGTTCTTTAAAAAAGAATTGAACTGCAGAAAAACGTTTTTATTTGTCCAACGAGACAAAATAAGTCGCGTCAGAGCGCACGAGAAAGAAACGGGCGTTTTTCCCCGTTTACTTTCTGTAAAAGGCCTTCAGAGTTTGATTTGTATAAGTGCGTGTTCCACTTTCAAATGCAGAGCTCTGCTATTGTCTCCCCAGTCTGAGGAAATCAGTGTAGCTAGCTGACAACCCTCTTGACATTTAATTCACTAGAAACTAGTGGACTTGAAACGCGGTGCTCAGGAAGAGTGTCCGGACGATATTCACTTTGGGAGAATTATGAAACTTGATCAAGTGAAAGGTGGTTAAATCCACGTGTGTTTTGTCTGTAATAAGACATGTGCTGATATCCGCCGAAGATATCGTTGACAATTATTGTATTAATTGCAATAAATCTGTACGTTAATTCACCTCACTCTGACGAGTTGAGTGCTAGATAGGAATATAAATGGTGTTTTTTTTTGTGGTGGTGTAAAGTGCAAGACGCGCCGACATCTCACTGACAGCCACAGCTAGGAAGCTCATGCTGTGGCCGTTGACATAGTAACAAGTCGTAACCCGGATGTCGAAGGAAACCGTTTCCGGAGGGAACTTCCAGCGCCATTTTGAGCGGTTTGTAAACAGATAGCTAAGCTAATAGCATTGAAGGCTAGTGGTTAGCATGTAGCATTTGTGTGGTCTCACATGCACAAAATGTGTCGCAGTGTTTGAAGGGACTCGATCAGTTACATCTGATTTCTTTCGCTATTTCACACTGACGTCATCCTACCTTTCTCATCTCTCTCTCTCCTCTTCTCCTCCCATTGAAAAGAACAGACAGATGCAAACTTTATAAACCTTATTGCAATGTGATTTTAACCAAAAACGTCAGATTAGCGATCTCACAAGTACTTATAATCACGTTGGTTTAAAAGGTTGGCTTCTCCCCTTCAGCGTGGTACTATCCTCAGTAAACTGCTACTGTGGTGGTGTTATTAACAATTAATCCTGGCCAGCCTAGGCCGTTTTACTTTAATGCTACGTTGTGATTAAATCAGCTATAACGGCCCTTGTGATTTTATGGACAACAGTAAATATTATCAATTTGCTATACTTAAGGATTTGAAATCGTTAATTTAATTTAATAATTAATTACAGATTTGGAATTTACATTCCATTTCCTAAATTAATTATAGATTTGGAATTTACATTTCAGTTCATAAATTAATTACAGATTTGAAATTTTAATTTCATGTCATAAATTAATTTCAGTTCCTGCTTCCACATGGCAACAGTGTTTACTGATGAAATCTTTTATTATAATTAAAAGACAACAACATTAAATGTTTAATCTTTAAGGATAGCAAGTTACTAATACTGATTTCACGATTAATTACGAATTTGGAATTTTAATTTCATTTAATAAATAATTACGGGTCCTGTTTTATATTGCCACGATATTTGCTGATCAGTCAGCTATAATTGCGTTGCTAATTTTAATAACAAACATCATAAAATGTTTAATCCTTAACCATCAATAAGGCAATAAAATTTTTATTTCAGGACTATCATTAGGGTTTGAGTCATCCTGCTTCAAGATATAAATTGATTAATAGTAATTTTAATTACCCTCATCAATTTTAATGATAACATCATACAATTTTAACCAGGAAATACCATTGCTAACACTAAATTCTAATTTAATTAGCAAATGGGCCTTCTTTCCCTCTCCCTTTCAGTTAATTAATTTAATACATTGGGAGAGCGAAACTTTTCTCNATGGCGTGGTAACAAATGCACGCATAGCTACTTGGCTAATGACACTCAAATGACGGGACGTTGAGGCAAGATATGCCCAAAACCACAGATCATATCTAGGAAACGGGCTAGCAGCCTGCCAAAACTGTTCAACGGACACGCTGCACACAGCAGCAGAACCCAAAGAACCGTTACCGCCACAACTGACAAACCACAGGTACTGCCGAGGAGAATGTGTGTGAAGGAATGCCCACAGCATATGTCGATGGCTGCTCCTATAATCAACAGGGCAACTTGAAAGCTGGAGCGTGAGTGGTCTGGCTCAACAATGACCCTTGCCCGCCGCAACAGTTCAAATTAGGCCCTCACTCATCGGAATATGCAGAAATAGCGGCCATCCTCATCAACCTACAATTTGCTGCATCCCACAACATCAAAGAACTCCTTATCTGTACCGACTCGAACTATGCCCGTCTAAGCTTCACATGCCATCTAGCTGGATGGAAACAGAATGGATTCAAGACAGCTAACTACAAGCCTGTCAAACATCAGGAACTCTTTCAAGCATGCGAAGCCATTGTCACTGAACATGACATTATCGTTTATTGGAAAAAGGTCCGAGGCCACTCATGTCAACCAAGACAAGACAAAGATCTCAGTGACCAAACTGATGCCCTCGCCAAAGTAGGTGCATTACACGAGGAGTCCTGGACATTTCCTGCCCTCCCACTCACCCCATCAGTGGCTGCTATAACCCGCCGCCAGCACGCCACTGGCGTGCAAACCCCCACCTCCTCCCACATCGAACTCTCACCGCAATTCGCCACTGAGGATCTCCTCACCCTCCAAGCTGCGGATCCGACACTGCAAACTATTGCACCTCACCTTTCAGACCCATTAGCTCATCCCATTCCCACCCCCAACCTAGCCACTTCCTATGACCTCCGCACGCTCCACTCTATCAAGCACATGCTGCATCTCAAAGACGGCGTCCTTACGTATGTCCCTGAGCCCCTCACTGCGCCAAAACTCGTAGTCCCTCGGGGCCAAAGGGGGATAATGCTGATGCACGCCCACGATTCACCATGCGCTGGCCACCATGGCACCAAGGCCACCTACGAACCGCTCAAGCAAGTAGCATACTGGCCTGGCATGCAGCAGGACGTGGCGGAGTACGTAAAAGGATGCCTGGTGTGTTGCCAGTTCCAACCGGCAAACCCAAACCACCGAGCACCACTGCAACTTAAAGGAATGACCTTCCCATGTCTACCTCCAAATAGATTGGGTGGGACCCCTACCACGGTCAACACGGTGTAACAAATACTTCCTCACCATGGTTTGCATATTCACAAAGTGGGTAGAGTGTCTCCCCGCTCCCAACGATACAGCAGAAACGACAGCCTGCTTTTTGATGAACCACATCTTCTCAAGGTTTGGATTGCCCTTAAGGGTCAACTCTGACCGAGGAACCCACTTCACCGCCGAAGTCATGCAAGAAGTGTGGAAACTCTTGGGTATACAGGCCAAGCTCCATATAAGCCATCACCCAATTTCCTCAGGTCAAGTGGAACGAGTCAACAGGACCGTGGTCAGCATGTTGAAGAAGTACGTGTCCGCCAATCAAAAGGATTGGGATATTAAGCTTCCTCTGGTACTGATGGCCATCAGGGCCACCCCTCACCGGTCTACTGGAGTACCCCCGTTTGAGATGATGACGGGGCGACAAATGACACTACGTTACACATGCTGTACCAACCTGGTGACCTGAACCTCGTCACTGCCTATACCACTCACCAGTACCTGGAAGAGTTGCATCAACACCTGAGAACAACTTTCACCTTCGCGCAACAACAACTCCAAAGAAGTGCGGAAGGTCGAAAAGCCTACTATGACCAAAAGGCCTCTCACCAGGAACTTAATGTCGGAGACAAAGTATGGTACTACAGCTTCGCCCAACCAAGGCAGAACGCTCCCCATCGCCTGTCAAAGAAATTCCTACCTCACTGGACAGGACCCCATGAGATTGTGGACAAACTCTCACCTGTTGCCTATCGAATCAAAATCAGACAAGGGCGCAGCGAGCCAGTCCTTCGATGGGTCCACCGAAACCAGATAAAGAGGCACCAGTGCTCCAACCGACAGGAAAAGGGGGAATATCAAACCAACTGATACAGACCGACAATCTCATACTCTACACCACACCGACATAACTTCTGTCATTTTAGGAAGACACATAGCTATCTTTCTTAAACACAACACCTACATACTCTCCTCCACCGCACTGCTAAGACCAACCTCTAGTAGAGAGGAGGTACTCCGCACCCGTGACACTCGTTTGTTGTCTCACCTCATTCGGTGTCCGTGTGTCTGTTTTTTTTTTTCTCTCTCTCTTTGTGTTTTCCTTTATAGCTATATATAACTATATATGCTCCTCACTACAATTCCTTTCTCCTTTCTAGTCCGCAGCAGGACGCCTTAGCTCAACTTTAATACAGGTCCCGAAACTATGCTTGACTTCCTTTCACAAAACTTTTGTGTTGCGTAAAGTGTTGAAAACCGAGCAGCAACACCCTCCAGAGCGTATGGCTACCTGCACACTACGATCTACACGACACCGCCACGCGCAGTATCCTGCCCAATCAAACTTTATGGATCAATGTCCCTAAGGGCTCGATCCTCCATATTGACGATTTAGCATTGTATCACCTTACCGACGACGAGTATAAGGCCGAACTCGAAATCTCGCCCCCCTTCAAACAGCATTCCTTCGTCCTCGATCCAGAACTGGAAGAAAGGATCAAGGAGGAAGGAACGCAACTTATTGAGTTGACTCCTGTTGATACATCTTTAGAAGCTATCGCTCGCCTTCCGAACGCTGGCGCGCCAATCATTCGGTATTGGTCTGCCGCTGACACAGCGTTTTGTGTTTCTACTATTGTAGGATATGTTTTGACTCTGACACTTGCCTTCCTCCTCCACAAGCGAGTGAACGCCGTTCAAGAGTCTTTCAACAAGTGCACGTCCGGCGTCCCGCGCATGTTCCGACGTGATAAAACTGACCAAGAACATGAACCTGAGAACTCAACAAACCTAATTGAGATTACACCTATACCGCCTCGTCAAACCTCTGACAATTAGAGCAATCCAAAATGACACCATAATGATACAAGTAATTCTAAATAATGCACCCCTATGTCTTCTCAGGTTTCTAACCTGATCATTCCCAAATTACACAAGTCCTGCACCAGGATTCAGTCAGTGAGGGAGATGTTGTTTGTGTCTTGTGTGTCTTTTCTCTCTGCCTCTTGTTCCAGTGCCCGCTGACGTTCGCAATGGGAACATCACCGCGCAAAAGGGGGATGTGTAGGATCTATGTCTCACAACAGACCCACATACATGATGGAGACACACACATCAAACCAGCACATTCCATGGGAGGTTGTTGAGGTTCATTTCTCCAGCCATCTGTAGTCGTAAAACTCATGCCCTATCAAGTAAGGTGAAGCATTCCCTGGACTGTTTGGCTATATCTCAAGATAAGCTAAAAGGACAGTACTTTAACGGTGCTTAAAAATGTTTTACGGGCTTGCAAAGAGCAGATAGAAATCCCCTCATGACCAGTGGACGCATAAATTGCTAAACTCCGGTCAACAAAAGAGACAATTTTATGGCTCTCTGTCCAGCAGGAGACTTTCCAGGAAATGTCCAGTGCTGACCTGATAGTGACCGGAGAACTCGACACTGTTCCCCCGCATTCCAAGGAAAGAGACAAGATGTCGTTGACAATCGTTTGCTAATAATTGAAAGTATAAAATGATCAGAGCATAGAATTACAAATAGTAGGTTGTATGTTGTATATATATGCTTGACTTGTTTCATGTAATCGGTGCACACGTTAACCAGTGTTTAATTACCCCGTTTTAGGAAATAAGGATATTAAAACTGTGTAATATGTGAAGTTTAATCTTGAACGAATGAAAACCAGAAATGCAGAAAGTTGAAATGAAGTAGACTTTAATAGTATGTACAATATTTGCATTTAAGAGAATTTATAGACGTATCAACATATTATTATAGGTGTCCTCATATAAATGAGAGCCTCTTGTTAATGTATGCACACTCCGCCCCTTAAGAAGTCGATTGGAAGCAAGCGTCAGGGGACGGACTTATGCCACAGAACAAAACCCGAATGCAGAACAGAATCCAATAGTTTTTGGTTAGCTAGCTGGCTTGCAACTTATCCTGCTCTCGCTGGTCGCTGTGTTAGAGCACCTGCAAGCGTGCTCACATTTACCATCAAAAGCGACCAGCAAACTAAAACTCAACACTTCAGTGATACTTCGTTGAAATCGTCAACAAACTTGAAAGTCAAAGACTCTCAGCAGATTACTTGCACACTAAGACTCTGCGTCATCACAAACCGACGAGGGTTTCCCCAAAGACGTCATCCTGACCTCACCGACGCGTCAGTGACGGGGTTTCCCTCAAAGACCTCCAGGAAGCCCGCAGCAACCACGGAGTCAACTCAGCTGTCAACCAGCGGAAAGCAAGTAAACAACATTTCTATGGTCTGCTGAACGGGTGAATTTAGATGCGTTGCTTTGTGAATTCTTAAGGTGAATTTACATCACTTGTGAAAACGAGGTAGAGCTATGAAACTCAGAACTCCGTTAACAGATTTTCCTTCCTCTGAACTGTATGTTTGTGCGTTTTAGCTTAAGTTTGTGATCTAGAATAGCCAATAAATTTAATGTTTCATTTATAAATAATCAATTGTCTGGTGTGATATAATTTCGTGTCAATTCTATTGCCAAATGATCCTTGCTTGTTACCTTAGCTCGTAGCTTACGCATAATAATTACCTCTCTTTCAAGAGCTGACAAATCATCAAATTTTGTATTTCACCCGTGGCCAGGGAGAATACAAAAATTACATATTAAATTGGTAATATACACCGACATCAACTTCTCGCTGGCCGAGTAATGATAAAAGTATAAACTATTGAAAGTCAAAGTCAAAGTTTTGATCAGGTGGACCTCGAATTCCCAGATCGAGTTCTTTTAAAACCTGAGATAGAAATAACCCTGAATGAATTAATAATGATTAATTACCTTACAACTGAGTAAAATTATTACTGTAGCAGTATTTTAGCACGCTTTAGGACCCAATTCAATATCCAGAAGTGTTGTATTTCCATCTCACCTAAATATTACTTTTTTTATACCATTGTGCTATTGTGTCCTCATAAGTCATTTACATCTTAAATGTGTACTTTCCTTGGTGAATCAGTATTGTTATTGTAAACTACAACTAAAAATAATCATTTTTTTTTTCTTTAATTAAAATAAACCTGAATTCATCAAATCTAAATAGTAGATGCAAAACCTAAACTTACAAACCCTACATTACCTAAACTACAATCACAATTGAAGTATTTTACAAAAAAAGATTTACAAAAAAAAAAAAAGCTAAATGGTAAATATTGAAAAATAAAAAATAATAAAAACGACAAAAGCACATAAAAACGACTAAAACCAACTCAAATTAAAGTGAAAACTGCAAATATAACAATAAAAGCTAATTTAAAATATGAAAAAATGCTATAATAGTATATAAATAATAATAAAATAGTACTGGGTGGGAAAATATTGTAATGGACCAGGATATAAAGGTATATTGATCCAGTTTTTTCATCCTGTAAAGTTTTTGATCCAGTTTTTCCATTAGCAGCTCCACCTGCCACAATAGTACAACACCTTCTTAAACATGAAAGTGCTACTTTTTAGAATTACCATCTTTTTAAAAACAAAGTATGAAAAATCTGCCTCAGGTGTGTCATATTAAATCATGAATAAATGTATTATCTGCTGCATCTGCACCATTGCAAAATTGCCTTGTTTTTTTAAATGAACTGTTGTGATGTTTGAATTGCTGTGCGTATTTGTCCTATTTCAGCAGATATTATCTCTGATTCCCGTTTCTGTTTTCTCTTTCTTGCTCTCTTTCCCACCCAAACTGGAGGAATCCGTCTTTTGAAGTTCAGTCTGGTCTGAAAGTGTGCTGTGACATATGGCGTTGTTTAGTGGCCCCTTTCATGTCAACAGCAGGGGTTATTTATGCATGTGACTGTGTTTGAGGGCAATGTCCAGAAATGAATCCAGGGACGCTGCCAATCAACAGGCTGTTGTTCTGGTTCTGGTCCTGCGTTTAACGCCCAGTGCTGCCCACACGGCGTATGTGCTTACTCAACCACACTAAGACATATGGCAAATGTCAGCAGACTGTCAAACCAAGGGCTTTTCTGGAAATAAAAACCCATTTAAGGCAGACAAAACATTATTGTGATTAGGCACGGTACATTTTCTGACTATATTTCTAAGCGTGATTATGCTAATCTTGTCGGTTTTCCAGCTTTAATGGATCTTTAATTTTATTGGAATGTGTTTGTCTTGCGTGTGTGTGTGACATCTGTCACTGTGGTTTATGCCAGAGTGCTGGTCTGCAAGCTAACTATCATATTAGAAAGTGTGAAGTAGACCATACGTACTGGCGTAATGCACCATGGCTTTTAGCACCTGACCTATTTATACCGTTCCACTCTATGCTTTTGAAAGGCCTGCCAATCATCATAAACCAAGAAATGTGATTGTATGCAAAGCGATCCATCGCCAACTCGATTCTCGGTCTGGTCGCAGGCAAATCCTACACTATGATCGGCAAGGACGACTCCATGCAGAGTTTAGGGATCATCCCGTGTGCCATCTCCTGGCTCTTCAAACTGATCAACGAGTGCAAGGAAAAGACAGGCGCACGATTCTCCGTACGAGTGTCGGCTGTGGAGGTCTGGGGAAAAGACGAGAACCTGAAAGATCTGTTGTCGGAGGTGGCGACAGGCAGTTTGCAGGACGGTCAGTCTCCAGGAGTCTACCTCTGCGAGGACCCCATCTGTGGGATGCAGGTAAAATAATCGTTCTGATCATTAATGTTGTTCAAATTTCTTGAATTATACAGTATATTGTTCATGACACTGTATATGTGACCCTGGACCACAAAACCAGTCATAAGGGTCAATTTTTCGAAATTTAGATTTATACATCATCTGAAAGCTGAATGAAGAAGCTTTCCATTGATGTACGGTTTGTTAGGACAATATTTGGTTGCTGTGGGGGAGATTACCACTATTTTTGAAAACCGGAATCTGATGTGCCAAAAATCGTAAATATTGAGAAAATCCCCTTTAAGTTGTCCTCCCAAATGAAGTTCTTAGAGCATCATATTACTAATAAAAAGTAAGTTTTAAATATATTTACGGTAAGAAATTTACAAAATATCTTCATGGAACATTATCTCTTTATTTAATATCCTAATGATATTTGGCATAAAAGAAAAATCAATTATTTTGACCCATACAATGTATTTTTGGCTCTTGCTACAAATATCCCCCAGCGACTCAAAACTGCTTTTGTGCTGCAGGTCCATAGTGCAGTATCTGTGATTGATATTAAAATACTGTGAAAATCTCAGTATATCCATTTCATTCAAATGTCATTATGACGTAAAGTTAACATACAGTCATTAAGTGAAGTGTGTAATTTTTTACAGCTGTTACATTTTCTACCGATCTTAATAAGATTACTATAATCGTCCTTTTTTTGTTTTTCTGAAAAATGTAAAAACTGTGGCACTATAAAAACAGCAATGTTGTCTCAACCAATGCTGTTGGGTTTGCCGTGGGGTTTTAGATACTATGTATCGATGAATAATAAATTTAACTAGCTTTTATTTTTATATTTTCAGTTTTCACTTTAATTTAATTTTTTAATTTTGTTATGTGTTATTATTTATTTATTTATAAACATTTCTACATGGCTTTAATTAATTTGAGTACTTAAGCTTATTTATTTCAGGAGTTGCCAAAGCAACATTTTATTTTTTGATTTTTAACAGTTTTGGCTTTAGTTAACAATAACAACACTGTTTAGGGCGGGACTTTCTGTTTGCCTGACCATTGGTAGTGTTTTGACACCTGTCTGAAAACAGTCTATTTTGCTATTCTGTTTGTTAGTGATGTAGAATGATGCCAAAAATTCATGTTTTTCTTTTTATTGCTGATTCTCTCTAAAATGGTAACAAATAACTATTTTGAAATTAGAAAAAAAAGTTTAACAATATTGACACACTTTTTGCCTTATTCTGGGAATGCCCCCAGTGTAAAACCAAAAAACCAACCTAGCATGACAATCAGCTTCCAATAAAGATGGCATTGTTGAGAAAAATGCTAATACATGATGAGAGGATTAGTCGAGCAGAGGCAACCCCTGTCTCTGTAATCCTCAGACATGTGCACTAATCTCATCTTGGACTGATACCTCACAGCAATGGATTGTAATGCCCTCACTTCTCCTGTTCCTGTGACAGTCAACCTTATCACACAGAGCCGGCTTCAGACGTGATACCCAAGGCCGTGCTGACATGATTATTGCCAAATAACAAACAGAAGAATTTCTTTATAGATATTAAGATGTAGCTGAACTGACAGCGTTTTAATGCTTTGTTTTATTTTCTGTAGTATTGCTAATAGTGGTCGACCAATATGGAGTTTTTTGAAAGCCAGTGCCAATATCTTAGAGAAACGGGTGCCAGGGTGTTTGTGTGTTTGTGTGTGTGTGTGTGGGGGGTGTGGGGTGTGTGTGTGTGTTATTTTTTATTTTATTTTTTTTTATTTATTTTATTTATTTATTTGATATCTTTTACTAATTAGGAATAATTGATTAAGAATTTATATATATATATATATAATATATATATATTGTAAAAAAACGATACTTATAAAACAATACGGTATAAAACAACAAACAAGCAGATATATACTTTAGACAGAAACTTCTTGTAATCCTGTTATAGTATTTTTCACAAAGTCAAAAAGGTCCTGGTGCTGTCGAAGTAAAAGTCTGACTGCTGGCACTCATCAGCCAAACAGAAAAACTTTGCAGCCGATGAGATAATAAAATTGTTAAATATCAGCCCATTTATCTACCTTGGCATTATTTCAGTAGACAACTAATTGCTAAATTGCCATGTTTGGAGTACAAATTCAGTATTGCTTCTCATGCCAAATGTTTTTTTAGCCAAAACTGTGCAATAAAATTCACATTTGCATCCTTGGTGTTTTTCACAGTTACAGAATCAGAGTGAGTTGCGCGCTCCTACAGCTGAGAAGGCCGCTTTCTTCTTGGATGCTGCCATTGCTGCACGTTACAGCAGTAAGCCAGACTACGTCGAAGAGGAGCACCGTAACTCTCACATGCTCTTCACCCTACACATCTACCAGTATCGAATGGAAAAGACTGGCAAGGGTGGAAGTGAGTATCATTATAGGTTAGATAGAGTTCAAGTAGAAACTCAATATGAACTAGAGCAGAGGTTCTCAACTGGTTTTCGGTCCGTGACCTATTTTTGGCTATTGCTGGTTAACCTTGTTAAGATACTTTTATGATGGACACCAGTATCTTCAGCTGTACTAGTCTTATCAGCAGTATCTGCTCTCTTCCACGGTTGATTTCGAACTTTCTCATTATACTTCCAAATGTTGCCTGTGTGGTTTATAAATAGTCTGCTGCTGATAATCTTTGAGAGGGGTGTGATAACAGACAGAGAAACTGCCATTGTTAATGTGAGATGTACAATCTGATCTAAAAGCTGTCAAGCTAAAACTAGCTATTTCTGGAGAACAGTGCTAATTTCTCTTATCACAAAATACATTTCTGTTTGGCACAAGTGAGTCCTGTCTTTTTCTAAGAGTGAATAGAAAGTAAAACCAGATGTGTTAGCATGGGCTTTTAGGGTATTTGAGAAACTTGAATTACCTCCAAAATGAGCTAGTGTAAGCAGTGTCATGAAATCCACGCAGGATGTTTCCATGGCTAAGGTTAACTTACATAATAGAAACACAGAGAGATAGATATGTCACCATTTGAAATATAAGTTCATTAACCTCAGTGTTTTCACTAATAAGTTCCATTTCTCTTTATTAGTCTACCGTTAGGTTACAATAATACTTCATAATGGAATTAGATGCTCATCATGAGGTTTTCGACAGTTTCTTTACATTCTATTGCTTTACCATTTTCTTTGCAAGATTTATACTTTCTTACTTAAACTAAGTAGCTATTTAAATATGTAACTTAGTGGCACTACCTGTACTGTTACAAAACATACTGTATAATGCAGTGTCAAAATTGTATTTTCAAATCATATTACACACACACACACACACACACACACACACATATATATGGAATTTTTACCTTTATGAGGGCATATTTTATATATACTACCATGCATGTATTTGAAAAAATATTAATGTTTTCTATTTGAATTTATTTAAAATTTAATTTATTCCTGTGATGCTGAAACATTATTAGCAAACTCGTTGATGATGCCTTTTTTAGGATTTAAAGGAACAGCATTTATTTGAAATAGAAATCTTTTATATTGTTATAAATCTTAAACATTATAAAAGTGTCCTTGTTGAACAAAAGTATTCAAAAGTATAAAAAAAAGTCTTACTAATGGTAGTGTAACATGTTACTCCAGCTGAGTCATTTCAAATGGTCACTATGGTGCCTGAAGTATAAAGTATATCATATGTTAGTTATTAAGAGAATGTTGAATAAAGAAAATGTTAGAAACTCCTATTAGAGTTTAGTTGTTAAATCTGACTCTCTGGCTCTTTTGCTTAAGTGTCGGGAGGCAGGAGCCGACTGCACCTCATCGATCTAGGCAGCTGTGTTAAGGTTTTGAGCA
Organism: Sinocyclocheilus anophthalmus; assembly: GCA_018155175.1. Classification (NCBI taxonomy): domain Eukaryota; kingdom Metazoa; phylum Chordata; class Actinopteri; order Cypriniformes; family Cyprinidae; genus Sinocyclocheilus; species Sinocyclocheilus anophthalmus. Next base: position 198,479 of record JADLZN010011677.1, on the reverse strand, counting down.
AGACCCGTGACAGCACTACAGGACTCTGCCTCTCTCTGTCCGCTCTGGGCAATGTCATTTTGGCTTTAGTCAATGGCAGCAAGCACATCCCTTACAAGTAAGACTTTTACCTTTCACTTGACTCATCATATGATTTCAGTCAAAAACTCATTGGGTTAGACTTTTCAGTCTCATACAAATATGTTGTAACCACAACGTCAAGATTACGATTATACTGTTCTGGGTGAAGTCATTCACCAGTCGCTAAACTCATTAAAGATGCAACAGGTTTAGCCTTCATATCTCTGCTGCATGCCATTAATTCTTCTCAAACACACCTCATATGAATAATATATATACAAACTGACATTTTCCAGCCTTTGATGTTAGCAATTATTTGTGGATTATAATGCTACGTTGAATCTGCAGAGAGAATGCAACCTTTATCACTCCTCAGGGGTAATAGCTAAGTGAATTAGCTTGTGCCAGGCAGCTATAGAGACAGATGCAGTTTCACATTCGCTGGGATTCATTGAACGTTCTTAACACAGACCATTTCTCTCCAACTGCTGTTTTATTTCTTTTAGCAGCATGTTAATTTGAGTTAAACAGACAACTTTGAGAAGGTGCCGTGTATCATCTAGCAGCATTTTTCTCAAAATTTGCAGCGCTTCCATTTTGCTCCCTCAAGGCACGTTTGCATTTTTATGCCATGGCTCCCTAATTTAATCATGGCGAATTTACATTGCAGAGCATCATGGGGTTTAAGGCTGGATACGCAACAGCTCTTGAGAGCTGAGATATAATTAGGATTTACAGCCTTTTAGGAGGAATGCAACATTTGCACAAGATAAATTGAATTAATATGCATGCATCATAAATGACTCAAGTCACTAATTTTAGATAGTGATTTAATTAGTGCTAAATAATATTTTAGTTGCTTTTTATCTCTCTAATTGGATGACTTAACCTCTCTGATTTAATGCCAAATGTAGAATATTGTTCAGAATTATTATCAATTCATTATTAATTATCGATTTTACACTAGAATGCATTGTCCAGTTTGTGGCATAATATTAGTAGCAATAACCAGAAACCATTCACATGTGTTGTGTAATAAGTGTTTACATATTTTGCCAAGGGGTGAATGTTATTTAATGGGATATCTCAGATAACTTTTGTTACATCATGGCTAGTAAATTTTGCTTGTATAATTTGTGCTTAGTTTTCATGTGATCACTGTTAATGACCACTTAAGATTGACTACACACTTCACTAACCATTTTTAAGAACATCATCCGACATCAAACAAATTAGAAAAGATTATCACTGTAATCCCATTAATGTACACTCTGTTGTATTCTGTGACAATGTTTTGCTTTAAATTATAGTATAGGTCATTGATGTCTGAGAACTGAGAACTTACATGTGAATATTGTAATACTAGCTGACTCATCCTTGAAAAGCAGCTTTATATGTCACCTCTAATGGTTGCCATGGGGAAGGCAGACAGAACAGGAAATGCCAATCCCAGTCTCTCTTTCTCTTTCTCTGTAAAAAGAGACTGTCTGGCAGCCAAGGTTTTTTGAATCAGGGTCAGCAAATAAAATGCCCAAAAGGGTCTATCCATTCTTATTATTAAAGAGGGTTACATTACACGATTAGACTGATTACTAGAAGTGGCCCAGGTATTCATTGAAAAGGAGTTATTTCCACAAAGCCTTGATTTTTGAATGCATCCATTTTCCAAATACATTTTATTCTGAAAAGGTTAACTCATTTTACAAATCATGTAGCTTCACTTTTAATCATTTGGTTACACGACTATCATTTTGCCAACTTATGCTCTTCCATTTTTTGTTTGCAGAGATAGTAAGCTAACAATGCTGTTACGTGAGTCCCTGGGAAACATGAATTGTCGCACCACTATGATAGCCCACATTTCCTCGTCACCCAGCAATTTCTCAGAGACACTCTCTACCCTTCAAATCGCCTCTCGTGTTCTTAGGCTGAAGAAGAAGAAGGCTAAAGTAAGCGTGGTATGATACTGTCCTTCATTTTATTGAACTTTCTTTTAGGATAGAATGATTCACCATTGTATTTTATGTTTATTACTTTCAAATGCAGTGTTCTTTTTTCTTTTGTAGCAATACACATCCAGTTCCTCTGGTGGTGAGAGCTCATGTGAGGAAGGAAGAATGCGTCGTCCAACACAGCTGAGAACCATCCATTCTAGAAATGTTGTTGATTCAGAGATGCCCCTGCTACATCTCTCCAGTGACCCTGAAGAGTATTCCAGCAGCGAACAGTCATGTGACACAGTTATCTATGTAGGTCCAAATGGCTCAGCCCTCTCAGACAAAGAGCTAACAGACAACGAAGGTCCTCCAGAGTTTGTTCCTATAATCCCATCTCTACATAAAAATAAAGCAGATCTTGGCAAGGCTTCTTTGACATCACAACCATCTCAACAGGTTGTAGCCCCACTAGTTCAAGCCTCACAGTCTGTCCAACCCTTGCAGACCATTAATCCGCAGCCACTCCCACCTTTGCCAGAGGAAGGTGCTGAGCCAGGTAAAAAGGAAAAAGACTGCCTTAAGTGCAACACTTTTGCAGAGCTCCAAGAGAGGCTGGACTGCATTGATGGAAGAGAAGAGGTTACAACATTCCCTTTTGAAGAAGTCTCTGCCAACAGAGCTGCCAAATTTGAGCCTGGCCATGGTCAAGTCGTTAAAGGGGGTCAGCAATCCAGTTCTCCCAAGAGGATCTCTGACCAGCAGCTGGAGGAGATCCGTGAGGTGGTTGAAGAAGCAGAGATCGCTCAGTCAATAATTGAAAGCTTGACACAGACTTCAATAGGCAGTTGTGGACTCTCCAGCAGCAGAAGTGTGACTGGCAGCAGTGGTATTGGGCAATTTATAAAGAGCTCCAGTTTACATGACAGCAAAGAATCCATCAGTGGTGGAAGCAGCAGTGAGAGTAAACCTCGTCCTATGGGCTCCCCACGGTTGGGCATTGCCAGTCTTACTAAAACCTCAGAGTACAAACCACCATCCTCTCCCTCTCAACGCTGCAAAGTGTACACCCAGAAAGGAATAATGCCTGGCACACCACCTCACTCCTCACATAATCTTAATAAAGACTCTAGAAAATCATCTACAGAGTCTTTGCTTAATCCTGAGTCTAGAACCTCTCCGGTGGGGATGAGCCCACAGGTCCTAAACAGATCTTCATCATCCAATAGCCTTGGATCAGCTGAGACACTGTGTGATGATGTTCCCCAGCTGCCTTTGGACAGTAAGAAAAATGTGAAGGACACCACAGCCACAGTTACGCTGGAGCATCCTTTGGAGCCCAGTGGAGAGGATGAGCTGGTGTTTACCCTTGTGGAAAAGCTGACAATTAGTGGGGTGATGGAAAATGGCAGACCAACCAGTATTATCAGCTTTAATAGTGACTGCTCGGTGCAGGCTATGACATCGGGTTCAAGACCTGTTAGTATAATTAGCAGCATGAGTGAAGACCTAGAACATTACACCACAGCTCCCTGCACTACCACTGCCACTATCTCACAAGTCAACATTGCTAAATTCCTGCCTCTCCGCAAGATAGAAGGGGATGCCCAGGCTAGTCGTCGTTCCTCAATCAGCTCATGGCTGAGTGAAATGAGTGCTGGCAGTGATGGCGACCAGTCATGCCATAGCTTTGTTGCCCAACAGTGCTTTGGACAAGGTGAGGCAATAGCCGAAGACAGGCTTTTAGAAATTCAAGAAGAAGGTGACATAGACCCCGAGTCAAATGACCAAAAGAACTCAGACAAAGAGAGTGATTCCAATAAAACCGAAGTGAATGATAAAAACACAGCTAAACACAAACTAGACAAGCTGTCCTCAACCTCAAGTGGCTATGTTCCTTTTAAGACCAATATCACAACTCACCCATGTGCTGCTGTTAAGCCAATAGTTGTGCAGGACTTACAAACAAAAACCCCTCTTGTCAAAGATCCCAAATCACCACCTGTTCCAATCTCAAGTGAGATACATTTTGATGACCCTTGGATGAAAAGGGAGGGATGTGAAGAGACCAAGCCTTTGGAGATGGTCTGTGATATCAAGTCAGAGAAGAGAACATCTGAATCTGTAAAAAGGAAGTGGCAAGTTGACAAGCACAGCTCAAGTGAAGCAGCATGTTCCCCTGATTCAATGAACCGGGTGGTGGATGGCTGCGAGATGGTCTTCAATGCATCTGAAAGCATAATTCAAGTGTACTCTGCAGACATCCTCAGGACGGGTAGTCTCCCTCGTGCATGGCATCGCTTGAATAAGCAGGATGATCTGGACGACCCTACATATCGTTACATGAGTGGAGAGTATAAAAGCCTTGGGGTTACCACTTCCACTCCCTGCAGTCCAAGAGCCACACTCGAAAGAAGAAGTTCAGCAGGGAGGCAAGGCATCTTTGCTCGTCAGAAAGGAATCCCACCATTGCCACCTGTAAGGAAGTCTAGCCTTGACCAGAGGAATCGAGCAAGTCCACAGCATAGTCCAGGAAATTCTCAGACACCAAACCAGCATCTGTCTTTCATTGGCAGCACACCTGAAGACCTGGCTGGTAAACACAAAGGACCAACTGTAGAGAGCAGCAGACTCTTCAGTGCCAAACTTGAGCAGTTAGCAAACAGAACCCATTCCTTAGGGAGGTCTCATGGGGCACATTATGACTGTCATTCCTTAGAGAAGGCTGAGATTTTGACCTCTCTAGGCTCTAAAGGAGGAGTTACAAAAGACAGTACAATGCCAAGGACAGGTAGGAGCATCACCCGTGGTTTGCTCTCATCACCTACCAATGGACCAAATGGTAATAATAATGCCCCACAATTACCCAAAGCAAGTCAATCCAAAATCTCTGCAGTTAGCAAACTCCTTATGGCAAGTCCCAAAGCTCGAAGCTTATCAACCTCTTGCACAAAGACCCTAAGTTTCTCCACCAAGTCCCTCCCACAGTCAGTAAACCGAAGCTCAAGTTTGCCTCCCAATGGAAAGAACCAGAACCAAAATTCATGGTCAACTCAGTCCTTAAGTCGCAGCAGGGGGACAGGGTTAGCATCTAAGCTACCTTTAAGAGCAGTGAATGGACGAATCTCTGAGCTCCTTCAAGGTAGTGCTAGCTCTCGTGCTGCCCAAGGACGAGGGGCATCAGACACTGAGGAGAGAGGAGCAGCAGTCCAAGGAGAGGAAAGGCCGGTGGTCCATACTTTGCCCTCACCTTACAGTAAGATCACCGCCCCAAGAAGGCCTCACCGTTGCAGTAGCGGACATGCCAGTGACAACAGCAGTGTTCTAAGCGGAGAGCTTCCTCCAGCCATGGGAAAGACTGCTTTGTTCTACCACAGTGGCGGCAGCAGTGGCTATGAGAGTATGATACGAGACAGTGAGGCCACAGGAAGCACATCATCTGCTCAGGACTCGATGAGTGAAAACATCAGCTCTGTCAGTGGTCGCAGGAGCCTTAAGAATTCAAAGAAAAGAAGTAATACAGGTAAGCAAATATCAGATGCCAAAAACTATGCTTCTTTTTGCTTAAAGTCCATAATCCAACATAAAAAAGTATTTTACTACTTGATTTTTTGTTGTGTAATACAGTGGAAAATGTCATCATACTCCTGTCAGCTTGGTTAATGTACACATTGGGGAAAATAATTATTTGATCCCCTGCTGATTTTGTAAGTTTGACCTCTTACAAAGAAATGGTCTATACTTTTTATGGTAGGTTTATTTTAACGGACATAGACAGATTATGAACCAAAGAATCCAGAAAAAAAAACATTATATGAAGGTTATAAATTGATTTGCATTTCAGTGTGTCAAATAAGTATTTGATCCCCAAGCAAAACATGACTTAGTACTTGGTGGAGAAACTCTTGTTGGCAAGCACAGAGGTAAGACTATTTTGGTCACCAGGTTTGCACACATCTCAGGAGGGATTTTGGTCCACTCCTCTTTACAGACTCTCTCTAAATCTTTATGGTTTTTTGGGCTGTCACTTGGCAATTCAAAGTTTCAGCTCCCTCCACAGATTTTCTATAGGATTACAGTCTGGAGACTGGCTAGGCCACTCCTGGACCTTGAAATGCTTCTTACGAAGCAACTCCTTCGTTGCCCGGGCGGTGTGTATGGGATCATTGTCATGCTGGAAGACCCATTCACGACCCATCTTCAGTGTTATGACTGAGGGAAGGAAGTTCTCATTCAAGATTTTACGGTACATAGCCCTGTTCATCAGCCCCTCAATGCGTTGAAGTCGTCCTGTACCCTTAGCAGAGGGTCTTGTAGCCCATCCCAGCCTTGTGTAGGTCTACATTCTTGTCCCTGATGTCCTTTGACAGCTTTTTGGTCTTGCCCATGGTGATGGAGAGGTTGGAATGGAAGATACAGATTCTGTGGACAGGTGTCTTTTATACACATAATGAGCTGACATTAGGAGTACTTGGACTAATCTGTGTTCTACATGGCACATAACTAATCTGTGGAAGCAAGAATTTTTGCTGGTTGGTAGGGGATCAAATACTTATTTGACTCACTGAAATGCAAATCAATTTTTAACCTTTATATAATCTGTTTTGTTCTGAATTGATATTCTGACTCTATCCATTAAAATAAACCTACCATAAAAATTATAGACCCTTCATTTCCTTGTAAGTGGGCAAACTTACAATATCAGCAGGGGGTCAAATAATTATTTTCCCTACTGTATAATATAGTATAACCTATATTTTGTATTGTTTGTTTATTTATTTATTTTATTCTATGTGTGTAGTCTGCTTCTCAAGTCTGGCAAATGTATTTAATGGCTCATCGTGGAATCCATCTTTCTGCATTACAACAATTCAAAGATCTAGTTAAAGAGTTAATGTAATCCCTAATGAATTGTGCTCAAGAAAATGTATTGTTGTACAAAGCTTTCAGGACTCATTCCAGATTATAGTTGGAAGAAACAAAACTTTTTAAACAGCTCTGCTCCCCTCTACATGCTTGGATGATCTGTTATGATACTGACTGATAGCAGTTGCCAAACTTAGCTGTGGGTGGTCTTTCAATATTTAGTGCTGCATAAATTCCAGAATACACACCTCTTCTCCCATTTCCTCAGGCTAAGAATTTTACTCTATTTCTTGCCACCACAAACCTTTGCATGGTGAGAAAACTGAAAATGCAAATCATTTCTCAGACACAAAAGCTAGACCAGTACACGTTGAACCGCAAAGAAAAGTAGTATTGTAATTATGTTGTGAATACCTTATTTGAAAAGGCCTTTGCAAGGATATAAAAGCACAACCACAGTTAAAATTTACATCAACTGCCAACCGCCAACGTTCTTCTGAACTCAGAGCACTGTCTCTCCGAGGCAATGAGGGTGGACTGAAAAGTTGACCTTTTTGGTGCTGTTTTCTGACCAAATGACTAGCTGAAACACATTAATATGACCTTGTTCCTTGGTTCCAAATCAGATAACTTATCATCAGACCTGGAACTGTCAATTTCTATGCAAATAGGGGAACTACTTCTGGCAAATTCCTTATTGTAGACTTGGTTCCTCCAGACTGGTCAGATAAGATACTGTCCTGCTATTATCTCAGTGCTCTTTTTCATTATACGGCTGCATCGAATTGGTAGGAGTGCGGCTCTGTGTAGGTTAAGCTTTGGCTCAGCACTGTAGCACACTTTGACCCTTTTTTTTGTCTTTTCTCTTGGTTTAATTATAAAACAACTCAAGATGGATAAAATGTGTTTACATAATGCGCATCACATGGTATTGTCTCATCCCTAGGGTCCCAGAGACGCCGTCTAATCCCTAACCTCACCTTAGACACCACCTCTCCCGTGAGAATGCCGGTCATCAGTCCAGGATTACGCTGGGTGGATGTTCCCCTCCGGCCAACACAGAGGGGTTTAGTTGAACCTTTCGAGATTAAGGTTTATGAGATTGATGATGTTGAACGTCTACAGAGGAGGCGGACCGTAGGCAATAAGGTAAGAGCGTTTTTACAGCAGTTCTTGTCAGTGGTTTAGAAAGATGTATCGCTTATTGTTGTTGTGCCCTCAGGAAGTGGTATACTTTAGTGCCAAACTGAAGATCTTAGAGCATCGGCAACAGAGAATCTCAGAGGTGCGGGCCAAGTACGATTGGCTGAAAAAGGAACTAGAGCAAACCAAACAACACCTGATGCTTGAGCCAGAGAAATGGACCACTGAATGTAAGTCATTTGCACACTTTGGGTTGATATCAATGGTACCATTTCTAGTCTAAGAAATGATCATTTATGAACAAAATAAAATACATGGCAAAATTCACTAAGTAGCTATGCAAACTGCAGGCATTGTAAAATGTTTTTCAAGACAAAAGTATGAGTTTGGTGGGTTTAACTTCTGTCAGTTAACATCCGTTTCCTTCATTTTTGCAGTTGACCTTCAGCAGACGTTTGAAGTGGACTCTCTGGAGTACTTAGAAGCTCTGGAGTTTGTCACGGAACGACTGGAGAATCGGGTCAACTTCTGCAAAGCTCATCTGATGATGATCACATGCTTTGACATCACCTGCCGGCGACGGTAAAAGATTCGCCAAGTATTATGGACAGTTGGAAGTGGAAAAGGCTCAGCAGGGTGTATGTGAGCAAGTTACAAAGTTCATCACTACAGTGATGGCTGAAATGATTGGGAAAATATAAAGACTTAATATTTTTTCTAAAATGGATTTTGCTGGGGAACGGAAAACGCTGGACTTGGAGAGTTGAAAAGAAAAAAACATTGTCCCACATAGATGGAGGAGCACTTTGGAACATTGGAGTCGTTGTTTGCGATGGCTTGCTCGCTTGCTGTGAACAAAATAAATATATTGCCATATAAAAGAACAAATCGTTAAAGAAGATGAATGAAAACAGAACAAAAAGGACGACAAGTGCCTTGTGAACACTTCAATATCTTGGAAATCTATGGACAAAAATTCATATTTGTGTACAGATGGTGCTAGCTTAAAAAAACATGCATACAAACAAACAAAAAAAGTAACAAGAAAAAGAAAACACTGCTTGTTAAATGATGTGTTTAATCTCTGTCTCGGTATTTGTATTGTTATACACTAGTCACATTCAACATGAACTGTTACGTGTGTTTTGTATTATTTTTTGTATTCTTGGACACACTGAGACCACATAGAGCATTTCATATTCCATGGAATAGCACAGCAGGACATCTCGAAGAATGGTTCTGGCATTGGCTCATTGATTTTTCACATCCCCTGCGGTTATGTTGGCATTTTCAGCAGTGTGACGCCTCGGGCTGGGCCACTCCAACGTGTTACGGTTGAGCGGCAAGAAGAATCCTCAGTCTGGCAGGACCAACAAGGATCTTTAATATCAATAATGCATCCCAACTTCTTGGGCATTTTTAAAACAACACTTCACAGTATACTTTTGTTCGTCAAATACAACTTTAGTAGAAATCGTTGAATTTAGTCTGTTGCATTGCATTCCAGATCATATTGGTGCATATGTCTGCTCATTGGCCTTCCCTCTATGTGGTCTCATTGTACGTGTGCTGACACTTTGGTATAAATCTGTTTATATATACAGTATATATATGGTGCTTGAGACAGTTTCAGCTCTAAACGTTTATAGATGAGTATATAGCCTGTTCCTGGTACTTACTAAAGACTTCATATGCTTTTCCATTCCCGCTTCACTCCTCTTCCCTGCCCTGACCCTCGCCAAAGCAAAGGGGAGCGACATTCCTGCTGCCCTTTTGGCATTGTAATGAATGAAGGATATTATTTATTTTTTACCTCAGGAGGCCTGTATGACAGAGATGCTTATATTCTATAATTTATTTAGCCTGCAAAGCACTATGCATTAAAATTGTACAGTAGCTAAATTCATGCCATATATATATATAAAATATACTTCTATATTTCACTTTTGTTCTTCTTTATATATTATATAGGTTTTGTTTTTGCATTTCTTTGAATACGCATCTATTGCCAAATCATGGGAGACGAGAGAACAAGCAATTTCCATGTTTATTCACGAAATGTTTTTCATCACAAGCCGTCGCATTCTTCAGCATTTGTGAATCGTTCAAGTAATGCATTGTGTGATATGCGGTACAATGTGAAACGAATATCGTCCTTAATGCGCTTTAATGTTCACGAACATGGTTGCGAAACTAAGGCCTCGCCTCCTTTCACTAATTCATGTGAATAGAAAGGAAAGGAGTTTGGCATTACAGATGGATGAGGGAAGATGAGAAAAGTTGTCAACATATTGCTTCATGTTAATACTGCGACAGTCGGCATGATTTCTTGTTCTATGAGGAAAAACACAGCCTGAATGAGAGTTTGATTGACATACGGATTGATGTAAATAAAGGATGATTCAGAAGCTGCATTCTTTTTTCTGCCTTATTCTGCACAACTAATTAATAACTAAAATTATTTGAACGTTTCTGAGATACTATAATTAGTTGCCCACCACATGTTTTTGCAGCTCTGCAGCATAAATCTATTTTTTGATTGAATTTCTTATAAAAAAAGAATGAAAGCAACCTTTTAGTTGGTCTGTTTTTATTCATTATTTTAATTCAGTATACCCCAGGCTTCATTTTAGATGTCTTAAGCTGCTTGCAGACGAGATTGATCTTCATCGGCTTTAATGAACAGCCATCAACCACAGATGCAGTTCAATAGAAAATCATATCAGACATCAAAGGAGCACAAGGGACTTTACAAGTATTCACCCTAAACCTGACAATAATAATACATCTTATCAGTGATCCTGATGCTTAGTGTGGATCTCATTGTAATAAAAGTTGATATTATATATATATAATAGTGAAACTTACTGGTCAAAAACCTTATCTATACCGTTTAGTGCTGTCCGGTCAATTTTTTTTTGAATTTTTACTTAAAGTTTTGCACTTGATATGTGAAAAAATTAATTAAAATAAATACATCATGGACAATCATGGATGGGTTAAATGGTCCAGAATAAAATAAACTTTTGGAAAGTGACAATGGAAATGAATGGGAAGCAAATTTCATGTAGTGGAAAATTTTGGTTCTGCAGCAGAAATTTCATTTTCAGGTCTATGCTCAAAAAGTGGTTAACAGGTAATGAATGGATCATAACTATCCCATAAATATAATTTAGTACCATAAAATCTTAAATAAAAAAAATTATCAAACTAAAATATAGCACATTCATTTAATTGAAAAAAAAAAAAATCTGTCATTTTTGACCGCCATATGTGAGCAGGACCTGAGGGGTAAGTAAAAAAATACAATTTTATTCCTTTTGATTTTTGGTGAAACATGACTGAAGATTTGTGGTTGGACTCGTTCACGTTTTGTTAGGAATTATGTCATATAGGCTTAAAGGGCTCCGAGTGTGAGTTAGAGATTGGACTGCTCTATACTAACTTCTTCTATTTCCTCTTAAGCCCCATTCTATCCAACAGAATGACATTTTTTTAAGATATTATCTCCATCTTAAAGAAGTGCACCTCCAAAAGCTGTTTGCTTTAGTGGCCACAGAGTTATGAGAGGAGAGGAGGTGGAATGAGACGTGTAATCCTGTCTATCTGTATCCTGACACTCATGAGGGTTCAAAAGATTTAGCAACAATAACACGTTCTGGGAAAATATCCGGAAAAGTGTCATCTGTGCTAATCCAGACCAACTAGACGAACAAAAGACTTTTATTTCCGTGTATATACGTAGGTTTTCAGTAAGAAGCTCAGACACAAACTTTATTAATAATTAGATTTTTTTTACACACCACTTGTTGTTTTACCACCAAAATGAAATCACTTCCTGAAGGATGATATTATTAACAAAAGCCAGTTCCTTGTACACTGTACAAAATGACCGTGAATTTAACGGTAAAAGACTGTAAAAATGCTACAGTAAAAATCTGTTAAATGGTTAACGGTAAATTCCCCTACTATATACGGTGAAAAACTGTATTGGACATTACATGAATTGGACATTAATTTTACGGTAGTATACCGTTTTTGGAAGTGAAAAAGAATGTTTAATTTACAGTGAATAACCGTAAATTGTCATTCCCAGAATTCCCTGCGTTACATTTCAAATTCGATGTTTTTTTGTTGAAATGATGTTTCTTGTTTTTTTCTTATCAGTTTTGTATATTAAGGTTGTATGTTACACCTAATGTTGTTAAATTAATGTTTATTGCATATTTCAGTTTCATGTTTGTCACCATGATGGTGCTTAGTGTTTGTGTGAATTACCCTGCACCTTCTATCTAGGGTAGTATTAAAAGCTGTTTGTGATGAGCTTTGGTTCATCATGTGACTTTCTCATCACCACCTGCATTTGGTGGTTATCAGTGTATTACAAAAGTACAAAACAGACTTCAGTACTTCAATAGGTTAGTGTATTAACATTATAACAGTTAGTGAAATTACGGTATTTAACTGTAAATTTAAGTTAAAACCGTAAAACCTAAAACGTTGCTAACTGTATTTTTTTATGGTAAAATTTGGGCAACCACAGCTGCCGGTTTTTTACCGTAAATTTTACAGAATTTTTTTTTACAGTGTATATTACATTAATACAAAAGAAAGTGATATCAAGGTCATTTCAATTACCAATTAAAACAATATTCATAAGAAAATATTCTGATTAGTGAAACACCTGGACAATTTCTTAATAAAATGCCAGTGTTTTGTGTTAGCATATAAATGGCGACATCTGTTCAAACCAGAGTATTGAAATTATTTAAATGATCCCTCTCGTTCACGTAACTGTTGTGAAAACGTACTAATATGATTTTCATCTTTAAAAACTGTTTCAATATTTGATTCAACATGGGAATATTTACTGAAACGAAGGATTGACCCACATTACAAATCAAGTGCTTACTGCAATAACACAATCCAGATGGTAAAAGATGAGCATAAAAACATAAAGCAGCTGCTGAAATATGTTTATGAAATCAGAGCGACTGGAACTGTCTTGCCAGAGTAACTCTGATGATTGAAGTTAATGATGAGAAACTGAAGCACAAATCTGAGGTGTGTGTTTGGAGCGGTTTTATGAAGCACAGCAGTTATTGCTGAAAAGCTGTTGCCTTTCACAACAGTTGATTATGTGAAAGTCAGAATCACACTAAAGTCATGTATAGTCATTTTTAAGGGTCTATGCTTTAAGGGTGCTAATGGATAAAAAAATCATTGTTGGTAAGTGAAATACATCTGAAATAGAATAAAATTAAAGTATTAGATGAAAAACCTAAACTTAAAATAAATATATGTTGCCTTGGGAACTAACTGAATTGTTTAAGTTGAAGCATGAAAAATACTAAAACTAAAACTGGAGAAAATAAAAACTACAAAATTATTAAAACGTAGTAATAGTATTAAAGTAGTATTTAAATAATACTAAAATAACACATATTTGAATAATTTTATTTACTCCCAAGTGACCAGAAAACATGAAACGTATAAATGTAAGGATTGACTGAATACTCAATCAGATGCATTTAAATACTAATATATCATCACATTATGAATCTAAAATACAGTGACCCAAATCATTTAGACTTAGGACTAGTTGCATTAATGCACATTTGAAAAGTGACACTATTGTTTAGCATTTAAATTTAGCAATAATGTTCCTGTTGCAACCAGTAAAAATACCTAGAAGTGGGACTTTCTTTTGAAAATATGGAGGATAGTAAACTACATTTTAGACTGAGTGTTAAAAGAGAACATCTGTTGAGGGGGCAGCAAGTGGATCTCTGATATTACTGCAAATAAAAATAAATAAAACAATTGCAAATAAAAAAAGTGGAATTAATTCCACAAAAAAAAAAAAATCCGAAATGGACTGAAAAAGCACAGCGAAGATGTAGATTTTTCCCTCTGGCATTTTTTTTTTCAGTTGAATTCTAAACCAGCTGGTTTGATACATAGTGGCACAAAAGCAGGTGGCAGACACAACCATCCAGAAACATTCCATTTGAGAGCAAATATAGCGGCGTGTTGATTGACAGCCAACATGTCAAAGAATCGGAGGAGAGGAGTATGGGGCCGTCTCTGTATGATGGCACACATCAGTCTAGACTTGACCCAGCTCAGCCTGGCACTCGCTCAGTTTTCTCCTCACCTCATTAGTCAGGACGTGATCCGTCCCATGGGTCACCTTCATGATGTCATACGCCTGAGGAGGGAAGCAGCGGGAGGAAGAGAGATGGTTGAGTTAAACGATCGTCATGTGAGGGAAGAAAATGAATTTAAAGGAATGAAACGGGAGCTGCGAGAGTCCAAAGCACTCATTACGTTACCGTGGTATTTGGCTGCTGCACCAAGAGCGTCACGGGTGAAATTTTACTGAGAGAAATGTCATATTAACACTCTTCTATAATAATTAAAGGTGGGGTAAGTGATTTCTGGTAGCCAGTGTTGACATTTGAAATCACCACAACAAACACGCCCCTACCCCAAAAGGGTCTCGCCCCTATTTTGATAGCTCCGCCCCACACATACGTACTCAAGGCAACAATTAGTTCTGTGAAACAAAGCAAAACCAATGTTACACCGTGTCTACACCGGACGCGAGTGGCGCAGCGCGACAAAAATACTATGGAACTCATTATAATCAGCATATGTGATGCTGTCTACACCATAGATATACATATATACATATCTATGGTCTACACTGGATGTGGCGTGGCACGGCACGACAAATCCCCGACAGAAAATTGCTGCTGCGTTCTATTTATGAAGTATTGACACAAATTTCAAATGATTTTCAACGGTCGCTTTGTCGCGTCCAGTGTACTAGACAGACTTTAGCTGTTGCGGCGCAGACACGGTGTTACTCACCTATCCAGAAGAAACAAAGCAACCTCAGCGTCCGATCGCAGGCCTCCGCTCCTTGAGTTTTCTCCAGCCTGGAAAGCTACGTCTTGCCTTAAGCCTTCTTTTGTTCCAAAGACGTTTTCCTCTTTTGTGTTTTATCCGCCATCTCTATCTTTCTGACGCTCGGCTCGGCTAATGTCCATCCTGTGCACTGAACGCTCTCTCCTCCACATCTTGAGTAGACACGCCCCTTACTGCTGATTGGCTACAAGTTTTTGAAAAATCACTTACCCACCTTTAAAAGATTAAATATTATAAAAAATAAAATAAAATTATATATATATATATATTATTATATTTATAAAAAAACTATTGGGGTGCTGTTATCATATTAATGTCACTGTCTTTTTATAAAATCAATAAAGGCTGTGCATCAAGCCTAAGCATCAAGATAATAAAGCATTTCTGCAACAATTGTGTCCTTATTTCTCCATCTGCACATTGTCTGCCTGACTCCGGCTGCCTTTTAAATCACCAAATCTAATCTAACAGCAGCAAACAGACTGTGGAGTCAATGCGGAGACATCCATACCACTGTTTAGACAACAGGGCAGATTCAGACAGCAGGGCAGAATGCAGCCAATGACCATCGAGGGTCTCATTACGGCCCTGATCTCTCTGTAGTCAGCTATAGGGCCAAAGAGCATGTGCTAACAGACCTGTGTGAAGCTCCCCTGAGCCTCCTCCAGTCTGCCCATGTAGTGCTGCAGCTTCCCCACCCGCAGCAGCTCCACCGCTCTGGACGGATGTGGATCACTGTAGTACAGTCTGTGCGAGGAAACAGAAGATTAATTCTAGCGCTGGCAAAATAAATGGTAACAATGTGAGCTTTCAAGTGGCCATCCTTTTTTCTGTTTTGTTGATTAGGGTTTAAAAACCTTGGCTAATGACCAGATGTAGGTTCAAACCCTAGGAAGTGAGTTTCATGGTCTACCACCGAGATATACAATAATAAAGAAATACTATTTCAGTCTTTCTACAAAAAAAAAAAAAAACATGTTTAATTCAATATTACTTGCCATTTATTGTAATTTATTGTGAAATTTACTAGCAATATCTGAGTGAAAATTGATTTTACACCAAATGTTTTTCAGTGTAGTGCAACTTCAATCATAGTACATCGACAACACTAGAATATTGTAATATGGAGAATCGCAGTCTAATCATGTTAAGCAAGTTATTTTAACACATTATAATTAAACACCACCTACAACGAGTGTTTACTACAACTAAAACTATTAAAACTATTAAAATTCCTTTAACTAACTGAAATAAAGCTGAAATAAAATATTAATATTAAACTTAAACTTAAATAAAAAACAAAAGAATTTGACATTTTTGTATTGACAACTAACTGAAATAAACAAGTTTTAAGCTATAGACTATGAATAATACTACACTTCCTTCAAAAAAAAAAAAAAAAAAAAAAGTTACACTAGCCCAAAATGCTTGAACAAATAAACAAATAATCCCTTCAAGAATACAACTATATATTAATTTATTCAATGAAACAATATAATAAAAATAATGCATCCTAATACAAATATCTTACCCAGCCTGCTGATATTAGAAATCATATTTTTGCGTTTTTTCAACTGTCCGAAAAATGTACACCAAAGTCCCGAAGGTCACCTCATTTACTATCCAGCCCCCCCCCAATTCTGAGTTCTTATAATAAAAAAAATAAAAAAATAAGGAATTTAATGTTTCGGGGAAAACAGCCATTTACCATTTTAATAATTTATTGATAAACTAAAAAGTGATGAAGTTAATGATGCTTAATCGTCATCTCTGTGGTGGACGCGCAATATACACATATATTATATAATCTGAGAATACTTGTTTTCTATTTGAATTGGTTGATTATTAAAACATTTCATGTTCTATAGATATATTTCTCATGTCTGTGAAGCAACAGAGTTTCTGTTCATTTTTGACGCGCTCAAGTTCACCGCGACCGGGCCGGCAGAAATAGTGATCTTGTTTGGTTTCATTATTTAACAGTTTTTGTTGTTATTGTGAGTGCACACAGACAAATGTAGACCCTTAACAGATTCGAACGACGTTATTATTCTTGTCTGTATGACCAAAAAGATGGAGTTTTATTGTGCAAGTGATTGCACCGGCGCCTCCATGTTAACTGTAGCTGCTATTCAGCTTCCACACTCCGCAAAAACACTTGAAAATGCGTACATTTAGTATAGATATTATAGCTACATGTAATATTGAGCGGCCCCGTCATTTTAAGATGGGCCCCCTCAAAATTTTAATTCTGGCTACGTCACTGATTTACGTGCAAGTAAAATTAAGCATATAAGCTTTTTGAAGCCTTCACTGAAAATAATTTTTTTTTAAATTAAATAAATATTTTGCTACTTAAAAATGTTCTGATATAAAATGTAAAAAATGACTAATATTGGCTTAATCAGGCAGATAACAATCTGTTGTTATCAATATGGTCACCAATGTATTATATACTATCATGGTACACGTAATACTAAACTTTTTGGTCAAACCAGGGCACCTTTTAAAGTGCCCTTATTATGCCGTTTTTATGGTTGCTAATGTTTTTTATGAGTCTCCTAAAACAGGTTTAAATGCATGCAAGCTCAAAAAACACGCTAGTTTTATCAAAAAATAGATTTAATTTTACCTAATTTCTAAATGATTCGTAAACGACTCGTGCAAAGCAGTTCAAAGAATCAGTCTCTCTAAACCCCTCCTTTCCGTGAGCCCCCACTGCTGTGATTGGACAGATGGCGCGGTCCTTTGCGATTTGGGTCAAGCCGAGAGAGATTGCTCTGGATTGGGTCCTACCACTACAACGCGTGTCTGAACGAAACACCCATTGCCTTGACAGAATGACAGCCCTGGAGACTTTCAATACATGGTAAAAGATGGTATCGATTGTACCTTACCAATTCGAGCCGAATTCTGATGATGAAACGGTTGAACTGGCTGATCGACAAGAGACTGATTCGCAAGCACGACTGGAGCAGGACGTTTCTCAGTGGTAAGTGTCAAGTGCTAACAAGTTTGTGGTAATTATAAAATGTGATAATCTTCTCGACATGATGTTAACCACACAGAAATTTTACTGTTTGTGGGTGGGCAAGTTGGCGACGTAGAACGTGGGAACACATTATGCAAATGTGTTACTTCGTGACGTAGAGCCGTAACAGAAAAAGATTCGATTCCTGACTACTGCGTTTAGGCGATTGCGAGCTGACTCTTTTTTTTGATAGACTAACTTTATTTGTCGGCGTACAACTTTGCAGATAGTTTATGTTCACATACAGCTACATGACACACTGCATGAAAGGTAATATTCGAAAAGGCATAATAGGGGCACTTTAAAGAAACTGACTTTAGATCAGCATCTGCAAGTATAAATAATAATTCTTCTCCTGGAGAAGTAAATACACTAGACAACTGCTCTACCAGACACAAAACCCTGATCTTATCCCATCTTGTTTTTCATCTGTCTCTGAAGAAATCAACATTTCTTCTATTGCATTTTTTATACATAGTGTTTAAGCACATCAAATTAATAGCGGTGATCCTGGCAGGAAACATGCTAACATCAGCAAATTCCAGGCGCAGAAGCGTGAGGGTGATTGTTCCCTGTCAGAAGTGCAAGAAAGAAAAGCCTTTATTCCACATTTTCCATTCATCCGCACTGAGCCGAGGGCAGTAGGCTAGGCTTACTGGTGATCCTCTATGCTGAGATGGGCAAATCAGAGAGAGGCTGATTGTCTGCCGCTCTAAAACCAGGACATAAAGTCACAAAGCCCCCTTCTAGCAAGACAGAGCAGGGAAAGATAACAATATTTAAATATTTCTCTGGATAAACTATGACACCATCAGAGTCAACAAAATTTGCAACCCATTTTACTGCAGTAACATGATGTACGTCCAGAATATTCAAAAAAGATTTCAAACGCATATGGTAGTCCAATTTGTTTCTGTTGTGTTCCAACTCATAACTCAAGAGAGCTCGGTAAAGCTGTGCAGATTTCATCTTCATGACCTTGACTGACTTTCACTTAAATGCCAGACCCTTGGCAGTAAAAGCAATGATGGAGATGAGCACTTACAGTTCTTCAAAACTCTCAGGGGTTTTTGTACAGAGAAGCTCAGTTACTGTCTGAACACAGTTGTATTGTGAAATATTCGTCTGCTGGGACGCCTCGTGACAGTCTTCATCACGCAGTGCAGATTTTTATTGTCGTGGGTTATGGGTCCAAGGTCATCCGATAGCAGAGATTGATGCTTTAAGCTCCTTAGGTTCTTTTAAAGACCCTTGAGGTTTTGCTAGTTGTAAAAACGTCTAGAAATATCAGACTCTGTAAACGTTACAACAAAAGAATGAGGATTCAAGTTTCACAAGGACAAATGTTCACGGTATGTGAAAAGACTTGATGGTTATGAAATTATATTCTGAGAAATATTTAAACAACTGTCAGACAAGAACTCAACACGAGCCCTGGAAGGTCTACCACAGAAAATTCAACCAGTACAGACAGTTAGCATGCATTAAATTTATTTATTATTATTATTACTATACATATATATTATATACTTATATATATATTATATTATATTATATTATATTATATGAATACATTTTTAAGAATACTAATCTGGATTATGGTAATGTAGTCTGACTACTTTTTGATTACTTTTTAGATTACTTATGAACTAAATTGTTTATAGATTTGAATAGGATTATTGTTATTAAAAAAAAGTAAATGAAAGAATCGCAAAGGGTTAATGAGCTGATGAAAAGTTAACAATTAATTAAATCATAAAAATGTAAAATCAAAAAGAATACATTTACATTTTTTACATTTGAAATATTTTATTTGTTTACCTGCATGTCAATGTGATCATTAACTGACATCAGAAAACATGCGATTGTGTTGTTAAATTATTGAAATATTAAATTTAAATCTCAGGGGGAATAATAATGATGATGCAATTAGCAATAAAAAATATTTTTTTCCCCTTTGGCACACATCATAAATTACAGACATAATGTGAGTGCTATAACCATTTGAAAATCAAATTTTTAATTTTCAGTATTCTTCTTGCAGAAATTACCATTAATGCTTGGGAAATAGGAACCAAATTAAATGAAATATAATTATTTTATTTCATATTACCCTAAATTATGCCAGATTCACGCTTTTTTCGCTGAGGCCATTGATACAAACAGAAGTGATTTTAATTAAAATTTACCCTTAAGCAACTTTTTCTGCACATTATTATATGGACTATATTAAATAGTATGATAGATGGGCCTATTGATGCATAAGAAAATGATTCGAGAGAATAAACACAGCGCGGATGCATTCACAACCTCACAACCCTTATACAACCGCAGTGAAACCTGCCATAGAAACGTAATCAATGCAGCCAGCCAGAAGCTCATTTCAGCAAGAAAAATAAATCACCAACCAAATCTAACAATAGCTTTGAACAACTAAATCACCCTGACCAACACAACCACTGCACAAAACTAGTATGTTTCAGTTGAAGTCCATCCATCACTGGTCAGGTCTGAACCATCATCACTATTAGAGCGGCACTTTCTGTTGCTGTAGCAACAGTCAGAAGATGGGCGGCACGCCGCAGCGACCTGTTAACGCTCCCATTAGTGTTAGCTCAGCCTTTCTATTCATCTCCACGCTGGATCATTACCAAGAACAAAGAGCTGTATCTCTGCCGGGACCACTTTGGAGGAATATTAAATTGTGATTTCTATTTCCTCACAAACAGCAACTTGTTCAGGAGCTGTAAAGAAGCACAGCGCCCAGGAAAGACAATAGTCTTTATCATTAATCTGCCCAGCAGACAATGACAGCACATTAACAAAGCCCTGAGCTGTAATCTGCAGCTTACATCTCCATGCATTAAAAGAGCTTTTGTCATGTGATATCAATCTCAAATAACTCTCTTTGAACAGCAGTCAAGTCAACGTGAAGGTTGTTTGTAGTGCTGATGCTACAGTTCATGCAAGAATGCATATAAAATGATCAGTTCATGGCGGCGTGTGTTGAGAACACATGCTTTTCTAAACCGGATAGAAGAGGTTGTAGTAACATGTCAATAAGGTTCAACTTGTTATCAGTGTATAAACACAGTGAATAAACACAAGCATTGACTAGAGTGGCCGCAATCAGCTTCAGTAACCGTATCAGAGCCACACCGCACCGCAGACATGTGCAGTGTAAATTGTCTAAGCATTAATGGTAGGAAAGCCCCTTATACTGGAGAGCGGCCACGTATGATGTGTTTCTTGGAGGTTATAGTACATTGAAGAATGATCATATGACTTTTTACATACGCCATGTGACCTGTAAATGCGAAAAAAACATGTTTCCATTGCAATTTTGCGAATTATTCCTTTTTCGCATTGCCTGAAAAACCACCTCATGCGAGCGTAAAAACTTTTTTGCGATATATGGACGTTTTTTTTTTTGTTGCGAAATTGACCTCATTTCCATTAGCGTATTTTCAATTGCATTCAATTGAAGGGTAATTGAAAACGCCCTACTGACGTCAGTGAGATGAAATGGAAATGTATTGCATCCATCTTCGATTATTTTCTTGCTAAAAGTCCCAGTAAACTCACAGTATCTTCCAAACTCATACCTGTCATTATAAAATCAACATTTTTCCATCACATTTTTTAGTCCTAAAAACAGTCCAATTATTATAATAATTATCTTAATATTATATTATAATGGTTAATTGACTTATTATATTATT
This sequence comes from Sinocyclocheilus anophthalmus, assembly GCA_018155175.1. Taxonomy (NCBI): domain Eukaryota; kingdom Metazoa; phylum Chordata; class Actinopteri; order Cypriniformes; family Cyprinidae; genus Sinocyclocheilus; species Sinocyclocheilus anophthalmus. The sequence continues at coordinate 176,790 of JADLZN010011677.1, read as the reverse complement.
ATATTACATAACATATTATGCAATGATTTATTGTATTTAAAAAATGCCATATAAAAACAAGTGGGCTCTTTGAAACCAATGAAAAAAAAAAGACTTTATATTGACATAACCTTTGAATAAAAATGAAATAATTGTCATGCTATATTTTTTTTCCACTCATATGTTATCAAATTGATAGAGTACACCATAAAACCAAATAAAACAAAATAATTGGAATAATTGAAATAAAACAAAAAGCACTTGCAAACGTACCATGGAAAAACTTTTTTCAAACACAACAACAACAACCACCACACAACAATGCTTGTCGGAGTTATCTACCACTCGTAGACAGCGATGAGTGTTCAGGACAACTGTTTGAAAATTTCCGGTTTCTTGCAGTTTCCATTTGGTGGCACAGACACTACACATTTACCTTAAAGCTTTAATGAAACTACTCAATTAAGCTTCCTGATTTCTGAAAGATCCATCCTTGAGCACTAAAATCTTGTTTTGAAGGCATTTTGTACATTGCCACTAAAAATTACTGTTTTCTTTTATAAATACCATCTATTATTCATGAACAGTTGATTATACAGAACTTCTGTGTCTCTGCGCTCCCCTTTATGTGACCCTCTCGTCCAGAGACTGCTTGGCTACCCAGACTCACACTAATCACCTCTATACTAAGAACAAACTAACAAAGCAACATTATTATATATATCTATAATATATATCTATATAATATATATATATATTCTATATAGTATATAATATTTTCACCACACACCACACAACACACACACACACACACACCACACACACCAACACCCACACCACACACACACACCACAGAGAGAAAAACAGTAATCAATAGAAAAATCGAAGCTAGTGTTTTTTAAATAAACAGAAGATAATAGGATAAGTCGAATTGAAATAGAATAGAAAGTGCTAGAGTTAGAGGGTCAAATAAAGATGGAACAGATGTGTTTTTAGTTGTTTTTTTGAAGATGGCTAAGGACTCGGATTGAGATGGGCAGGTCATTCCACCAGGAGGGAACAGTTAATGAAAAAGTCAATGAAAGTGATTTTGTGCCTCTTTGAGATGAACAATAATGCATCGTTCACTTGCAGAACGCAAGCTTCATATAGGCTTTTATTTATTTTATACTCTCTAACGGCCCTGTCCCTCAGCCGCCCACCTTTGACTCCGTCTCTGAACCCTCAGATTAGTAACAAAGCCCTCCATTACAATCCAGTCCTGCTGGACCCCATTCCTTTCCCTCCCTGTGCCGTAATACTTGGTTTAGTCAGCACCATGTGTATTACCCAGACTCCCACGCTGCGGTCTCAGTGTCACTAATGTCTTCCTGGGCCTCTGGATCATTCTGGCAGCTTCTCAGAACCTTGTGTGGTTCTGTTTTATGAAGCAATTATGTAGGTGCCCCCAAAACAATCCCTCTCACACATTTCCCCTCTGAACTGCTGACAACCAACACATATTTTTTGACCCTGAAAAAGCGAGGAGCCCTTTAATTAAATAACTGTGTTGTGTAGCAAGATCGGGTTCGCTTTGACCCCGGCCTACACTCATTTCTAAGTGAAGTGAAGTGGAGAACACGCTCTAGCGATGAAGTTCTGGCACCGATACAGCAGAAGGTTAAGTTTCCAATCTTTCTTCTGAGTCATGACAGTGAGATGAGGACAAAGGAAGGGCTTCTTCCTCACACACGAAACTTCAAGGAAGCTGTCAGTGCAACTAAAGACCAACAACATCAGCGTTGTATATTCGATCATTTTAACCGCACACATGATCAGTCTACAGGTTTATTAAATGTTATTGAATATTAATATTAATAAACAGGAAAATAACAGTGTTAATGTTGTAAAATTAATCAATTACAAATCAAATTCCATTTAAACTGTAATGCAACTTTACAAAAGACAATAGTGTTATTATTAAGCTCAATTTAGTTCAGTGCTGATTCAATTCTATTCAACATGGATGGAGTCATACTTAAATTTAAGAAAACAATGTACACGAATTAATGATGCATGCTCACCATTTCTTGACTGTAATATTGGAGTCCCACAGGGGTCGATTCTTGGACCAATTTTGTTCAGCTTATACATTAATGATCTGCCTACAGTTTGTCCAGAGGTCCAGGTTCAGATGTATGCAGATGATACAGTTATGCTAAGACAAAAGAACAAGCTGCTATCAAACTTACTGATGCATTGAACAAAGTCTCAGATTGGCTATGTCATTCTTGCCTTACTATTAATGTGAGTAAAACTGTGGGAATGTTCTTTTCGATCAAGAAAGTTGATGAGCGTTGTCCAGATATTTTAGTTAAAGGAGAGGTAATAAATATTGTTGAGCATTTTAAATATTTAGGTATGATTATGGATTCTAACTTAATTTTAAAAAACATATTAAAAAGACCTCTAGAAGTACTAGAGCAAGCTTGATGATCTTTAGGAATATTAGGCACCAATTACCTTTGGCTGCTGCTAAACTCTTTATGCATTCAATGATTCTTCCTCATTTATCTTATTGTGCTACAAGTTGGTCTCATACAAGTATAACCACGTTAAAAACCATTATATACTATTTATAAACAAACTGTGAAAATCTTAGCTAAAAAGCCAAGGAGTTATCATCACTGCAATATTATTAAGAATTATAAATTATTGACGTTTGACAATTTTTTATTATTTCCTGATGTGTGCTTGATGTACAAACTATTTCATGATCTTGCACCACCACCTCTTAAACAATGTGTGACTTTCTGTAAGGATAATATCAGGCAGACTAGGTCATCAGTTAGAGGTGATTGTTCAACTAAATTTAAGAAAACTGTTTTTGGAAAATCAGCTTTTTCAGTTAGAGCAGCAGAGAGATGGAATTTAATACCTGTTAATATTGGAGAGTGTACAACATTTAGTATTTTTTAAACTACGCTTAAAGTATGGCTTAAGGAAAATCAAATATGTGATCATTGACTTGGTTTTGTAATTTAATGGAATATGATGTGATATTGTATGTGTTGTGTGTACTGTATTATGTGTGACTTAATATTGTAACTTTGTAACAACATCCAGCCCAGGGACTGCAGATGCAAATTAGCTTTATAGATAACTCTGGCACAACACTGTTGTTGTACGTTGTCCCTGTACAAATAAATGAAATAATAATAATAATGTCATGTTGCAAAGTTTCTCAATCAGGAACAATATCAATTTAACTTAGTCCGCGTATTGATTAAAGTTCGGTCCAAAAAAGTGTGTCCGATGTTGCAAAATGAGTTATTAGTCATTATCCAGCTCAATTCTCATCCAATACTATCAGTGCAGTTAAATCAATAATATTACTCAATATTAATTGTCTTTTAAAGATGTATATGGGTGCAATTAAAAAGGTTTGAATGTCATTGCATTAGATATCAGGGAGTTTCAGGTGATCCATTTTTCTGAGCAACATGCTGATGGAGGTAGGTCATTATTTCTGCAATTCTGTTTGGTGTCGCTTGTGGCGTAAAAATTACATCACCGTTCAATGACAATTTGGAGACAGAAATAGACTGAACTAATTGAGAGCAGTATGCTGTTGTACATCAGTGTAGGTGCCTCTAGCACAGACTCTGCAGACTATGCAGAGACTGATGAACTATGACTGAACCTCCTGTGAATAGATCAGATGGCATTTGGCGATGAGATAAAAGTGATGCCTTAAAAGCCCCATTAGTGACTAAGCTTGACTTGGTCAGTAGTCAATTACATTTTCATATAACGCAGAAGAAACTAACCTACAGCAGTTATAAATATAAAAATGCTACCCCTGTGGGCACAATAATATAAACAATCTGACTGATTTGAATAAATATTCATGCACTCTTCAGTCTAATGAGAAATGACAGAAAAGATCAGGTCAGGTTCTTCCACCAGTCCTGGAGATTTCAACTAAATAATAACAAAACAAAGTGATCTAGTAAAGTCTGGACACGTGCTTCTCTTGTTTTGCATGATTGAAACATAAAACTTTGCATGTAAATGATAAACATGCTGCGAGTCAGGTCTAAAGAATGTTCTGTTTACAACTAGATGCACAATGTCTATTGCTAGTTCAGGCAATGAGACAAAGTACATAAACATTCGAGTGAAATCACTCTTGAACTTCCAACAAACATCCCTTGCAGAGAGCCGGAACTGTCAAAGCGGAGCGGTCAGAGTTTTGCTGGAACAAAGGGAAACTCCACAGATCCGGATGCCCTTGGCGGTTCTTCGCGTGGAGCCGGACTCTCAGGAATGTCCCTTCTTCCACTTCATTGGATTAACTGCTTAATGTTCTACTTTGCATATTAATGACACGGCAGCTTGTCTCACTTTAATAATCACTTTGTAAGGAAGAATGATTAAGCAAGTGACCTTTAACTCGACTGTAACCTCAAAAACAAACATTCTTCACTTTTGCATTGTTTTTTTTTACCTTTATATACCTATATAAATTATAGAATTATTATTATATTAATACAGGATTTTATTATTTTAATTCTTATTATTACTAGAATCATGTGTTCTTTGTATTTATTATATTGATATGATATTTATACACTATGAATGAATGATATTTGAATTGAATAATAATTAAAATAATAATAATATTGTTATTGTCACGAATCCTGTCCATGGACTTCCGTTCAGTCACCACCAGAGGTCACCCTTCCATTACATTGACTGTCGCACTACACAAACTGTTTCATGTCATCCTGGACTACATATCCCATCAGCCATTGCACACAGCACTGATTGCACACATCACTGATTGCACACATCACTGATTGCACACAGCTGTCATCAATCACACATTCACTATATAACACTCACTCAAACAACCATTCTCTGCTGAGTATTGTATGCGCTTATCGCCAGCAGTGATATCTACTCTACAGAGCCCTCTTTAGCTTCCTAGCCTAGCCTCAGCTGCCTAGCCTAGCCTAGCCATGTATGTTTTCTCGGTTTCTGATCTTTGCCTGTTTTTCTGGATTTATCCCTTTAGTCTCGCCCCTGTGATTCTGTCTGCCGATCGGTTACCTACGCTAGCCCTAGGACTATTCTCGTGTCTTGCCCGCCATATACCAGTTTGCACTGTTTCGAAACCCTGCCTGTGTTTCTGAACCTCCTCGTGCTGTTAATAAAGCCTTGCACTGGCTCCGAACGTCTCACTCTCACTTCTGTCCAGCGCCAAACATTATCAAGGGTCAAAGAGTAGAAACTAACTTCCATTTTGTGTCCGTATTAAAGAAATGGCCAAAACATGATACATGGTCTACTTTAATGTTTTAGGTAACTTTTGTGAAAATAAAATGTTAAATATGGGTGAAATAATGTTCAATCGTCATTCATTTTAACAGATATATTTATGTAAAAATGAACCAACATACTTATTCTGACCTGTACTTACTAAAATAAATAAAAGAAAAAGTGATCATACTAAATGTTAAAACAACTTTAGGGTAATAGACAAATAGGTAAAACCTAGTGGTTTGAAGGATAGCGGCAAATATTAGACTTATAAATGACAATTAATCAGTTTTGGGGGCTCCATTGTGATCTTTAAATAGAGTCTTTTAATGTCAACTAATGAGTCTTGCTCTAAATAAAGATTTTTTGGCATTTCAACTATTGCTACACTAAATTACATTTTAGTGGGTAGCTTCTGTAGCATTTTAGCTTCTGTAAATCATGGTATGATATGATGTATAATAGTCATTGCTTTTTGCTCAGAAAAAAAAATGTAAACAGGACACATTCTAATGTATGGGAAACAAAATGTAAAACTTTTATTGTTTTGATGCTTGAAAACTCCTTTTCGTCTCTGACCCATATATAGTGAATTTTAGAGACAGGACCTGCCAAAACCACCAAAATTACATGAACGAAGCCACGTATCCATTCTACATGACTGAATGACAGGAATCCAAAACATTCATATTGTAATGTATTGTTAATGAGCGAACCGCAGTTGAGCTATTGATAGCGCAGTCACCTGGATGTGAAAATGCAAATAGTTTCTGCTTCCAGGCTGAACAACAGGTACCAGAAACCTGTGATGTGTTTAAACTGATGGCTGCAGTGTAAGTGTGAAAAGTGAAAAGCGAAATCTACAGAGTATTATAAGAAACACTTCTCTCTAGGTTTGCTTAATTAACAACACCTTCAGAAAGTGTTAAAAAAATAAGCAAAACATAAGCAAACATTTTTTTAGCCACACTTGGCAATGACAGGTAAATTGATAATTGTATATTTTTATAATTTAATTATAATAAACATAATATGTCAAAAAAATATATATAAATCTTACGTATATCTACCATCACAAAACATGAAGGAGTTTTTGTAAAATTTATTTATAATACTTATAAAAATATATGCATTTAAAATAAAAACGCATTTAAATAAATTTTTTTTTTAGCATTATTTATTTGCAAAGAGCCAAATAAATTGACACTTGGTTAGTGTTATATATATACATACAGTATATTCATTGAATATCCCTGGGTCTAGGTTATAAAGTTCAAAGTGAAATGCAAAGCATCGTCATACATAAAAAATGAGAAGCCGCGGTGCAAATTTTCTAATCAAATTAATTACTGTGAAAAGACTGGCTTAAAAACAGCATGCACTAATGAATCACTTTGCATATGTTAAGCACTTGAGCAATTAAAACAATTCAGTGGCTCTCACTAAACTGCCTGACTGATCCCCAAATAGAATCGGTGCATAAATAAATGTCTATTTATCTCGCAATAGCCAGCAGCGACTGTAGTTAATATGCAACATGTAGAACAGGATCCAGTTCCTTTGCAAAGAAATCGTACCACAGATAGAATACAATTTTTGAAAAGTTTTTTAAGGTAACCAAATTTAATTTTCTTCTTGTGTTGAAAAGTGATTGCAAGGGCGTTCAAGCTCTCTTGTGATGTGAAGGATCTATTATTGCTTTGTCAGGTGGTCGCTCAGCCAGTATCTCTTTCCAAACCTCTTGTAGCCTGAATGACAAGAGGAGGGGGGCAGGACCACTTCTAATAATTGCCTGTTCAGAAAGCATTCACACAGCGAACACAGGAGTCAGGACCAGCCAATTCCAGAAATAATTTGGGATCCCAGACAAGGCCAATAATGAACCTCACAATTTTGAAACACAGAACAAAGGCGCATGACGAATAAGCCCTGTGTTATGTGATGACTGGAGCTGTCACTTAAACAAAACCGTTTTCACAGCCTTCATAGCCAAGTTGTGATTTGTACTGATTTCCTGTTTGATGGACATTATGACTCCTGATGACTCTTAAACCCCATTTTCAAAGCGAATAAAGAAGGCATTTGCAATGATAATGAATTAAAGTGGAAAAAACAAGGCACATTTGGACACTTTTGGTCGGGTGTATGGACATTATTTCTGTAATGTGTTGCATTAAAAACCATTCTGAGAGCAAAAAGCTTTTTCTCCATTGATGGCAATTCAAAAGTTTGCGATCGGTATGATTTTAAAAGGTTTTTGAGAAGACTCTTATGCTCAGTCAAGGTGCATGTATTTGACCAAATATGACAGTAGAACAGTATATTTGAAATATTATTATAATTTAAATAACTGTTTTCTAATTTAATACATCTTAAAATGTAATTTATTCTGGGTTTGGCAAAGCTGAATTTCAGCGATCATTACTTAAGTCCTTCAGAAATCATATGCCTGATTTTGCTGCTCAAAGAAACATTTTTCCTCGTTTATCTCACCCATGTGAACCGTTGTGCCTCTGCTTAATATTTTGTGAAACCAATTATTTTTTTTTATGTTTGTTCAGAATTCTTTGATATTTAGGAAGTTCAAAAGAACAGCATTTATATTTGAAATATAAATATTTGTAACATTATAATAATAATTTCTTTTTTGTACGGTATTGTATACATTCCAGGTATTTCCATATATTATTAGTATAGTATTTCAAAATATAAATCTCTTTGAGTAGCAGATTTCAGCCTTAAATTCTCTTTGGTGAAGACAAGTAAAGAAATCATTGTGAAAGCAGCAATTATCAGTACTTGAAGGATATGCAATGAAAATGACCAAATGGTTGAAATATTTTTGCATGCAGTATTTATCTTTTTTTATAACGTGCATTTATCTTGTTGTACTAACAGCAGAAACTGCGCCGACACTGGCAAGCATCAATCTCAATGTCAATTCAGCATATAAAGAGCCATTTTAGCAGCATTTTTCCTCTTCCTTGCATCCCTCGGCACCATAAACATTAATCAGACGCAGTATAAAGCTGGAGAATAAGAATCCAACAGGCAATATAAAAACGTATTCATGCTTTGCATGAGCAGACGTGAGAAGACAGGGGAAAAGATGTTGGGTATTTCACTTTTTTTCTAAGGTTCAATGCCTCTGAAGCTCTGATCCGACTGTTTCTTTACTGTCTACTTTTGGATTTAGTGGAAATCACTAGAGGTCTAGCGTCGCTACAAACTGACATCTGCAAGAGCTTGAAGTCAATAATATCTTTGCGTTTAGCCTGGAGGTATGTATTATTCTCAGCACTATGGGACAGAGACCACTCCAAACAGATTTTTCCAACAACCACAAATGAAACAGCACAGTAGAAGAGTCCCAAACCTCCTCTAGATCTCCTGTTTTAGTTGACTACACGAATGCACTCAGAAACGCCACGCTTCAAAAAAAGACCAGTGTCCGCTGCTCTGTTCTACACGTCTCATGGGAAGTTGCATATTGGCTACGGTGCACAATGTTAAGATTGGTGTTGTGCACATCGATTCAGTAGTAGTTGGTGATGAATACCGTCCTGCGGTGCATGTCACCTGCGGTCTACCCTTTCCTAAATTGATCCATTTGTCCCATTTAAACACAGCTGAACACGCTTTTATTTTTTTTTGGTAAAGGTCAGAGAAAAGACCCCTGGTATTAGGGGGGGGAAAAACATAAGGGCAATATACTGTATGTAAGCAGGATGTACAATCATGGTAAATGTCCTGAGATTTAAATATACCATTTTCTCAATATCTCAACATCTAATAAATGAACTGTAGCGAATCAGCTCATGGGGAAATATGAATAATTAACCATAACTAGTTATAATTAACTATTCATATTTTAGATCCGCTGTAGATATTTAGCTGACCTCTCAGGGTCAACTGTCTTGTTAATTCTAAGAACGTTAATTTCCTGGTTATGGGAAATAACTTTCTTACTGTACAATTCTACAAGCTTGTCACGTAAATCTGCATGATTAGTGACTCCGGTTATGAGCAACAATGAACATGTCAAGTGTGATACAAGTAAGGTTTTATTAACTACATAAACACTTAAACTAGTCTAACATACTACATAAACACATTAAGCTGGTCTAACATACACATACACACACACACACACACACACACACATACATTGTTATGAAAGGTTAAAGTTTAACTCAGCATAGAAAGAGGCATAAAGAATGAATTTTATGGAACACTTTGCATATTCAGCATATCTAAAACCTGAGGGAAAACGTCAGGTTCTTAGTTCAAACAAACCTTGTAAAAGGTGTAACTGATACTTAATGCAACAATTAAATCGACTAAGTTTGATACTTGCGAGTATGTCTGAAAGAGATTCCTGATGCAATCTTAAAGCTTTCCGTTGATCTTTGCTGAATTCGGGTCGATGAAAAGAACCAGTTTGAGTCAGAGTCACTTGATGAATGGAAAGGACTAGGCCGAAGAAAGGCCTGGCACAATGCTTTGGTATCCTGAAGCGTTTTCTCACATCTTCTTAGCTTCTGACCGAACCACCGACTGGGCGGGTCACATGGAGTGTGGCCTTTTAAAGCCTGCAGAGATTCACGCCTCTCAAGATGGGTTTGTCCAATGAGGAAGGCTGAAATCCCAAGCGGGAGGTAGGAAATACTGGGGAGTTTTATGACTCTTTCTGTGAGAGCATGGTAATTTGCATATTACTTCCTGGTGTGAATGCACAAATTAGTAAGATTCTTAGAACACTAATATATTGCCTATGTACCAATATATAATATACCCGCTTGTTTCGATCATAAGAAGGCGAATTCATAGATACTAGACATGGTAGAGTTACTTATATGAATGAGTGGTTTATCGTAAGCATGAATAAAAATAGTCTATAATACAACAGATTAAATACAACACAGCAATAATATACACAATGGCCTGAAGAATATGTGTGTTCATTCAAAGAAAGGTTTTCCTATGAATTAATTAGTAGAAAATTCAATTTCTACTGTGCATTTGCCTCTTGCTGTGGAACATGCAGTGGGTTAATCCTACTCACATCCTGGGGGCGTAATACAACCAGTGAAAATCTGGGGGATGGTGTTCAGCAGAAATCCTGGCATCCAGTTTATTGAGTGAGGGGACTGTGACGATTTGTTAATCTAATGAATAATTGATTTGTTAAATCAAATAAAAATTAGTGTGTCAGATTGGTCGAGACGCTACAGAACCAGTCAGCATCCTATACAAAAAACAACCATGGTTTCCTCCAAAACATAGTTTGTTAAAACACTGAAACTGTGGTGTCAAAACTAGTACAACAAAAATATTCTGCCAGCTACACATTTCAATTTTTAATGATTTTACAATAGCAAAAAGTGGATTTTTACATTTTATGAACATAATGTGTGGTATTTGCCAGTGCAAATCTTGCCACCATAACGTTATGAAGTTTAACATGTTGCTATGTGGTCACAAGTCATTATCAAAGTCATTCGATTTTTTGTCTGTTTTATTATCGAACAAGTAAAAATCATGCATTTGATCAGTGAGGCGTCTAATACTATATTGTTAAAAAAGTTAGTAAAATGTATTTGTGACGAGAGGGGGCGGGGGCGGGGCCGAGAGCCGAGAGCCGTGGGAACAGAGTGAGGCCGGTGGAGTAATTGATAATGAGCGAAATGTCTCGAGTCTCACAGAGGAGCTCCGGAATGATACAAAGGAGGAGTTACGACAGTGAAAGACGAGAGAGGACCAGGCCTGGAGTTTATTTCGTGTTTTGGTTTTGTTTGTGCGCGACAGTCATCAGCGAGGGGCTGTCGCTCTGTTTTGTGTTTATTTTATTATTAAAAATTATGTTTGAATGTTCGCCGGTTCCCGCCTCCTCCTTCCCGACCTACAAACGTTTGTTACCGTATTTAATTTATTTATTTCGAAGAAGTTTTATGTTCACTAAGGCTGCATTTATTTATTCAAAAATAGAACAAAAAAGGCAAAATATATGGTAAATATAGCTGTTATCTATTTAAAATATATTTTACACTTTATTTATTTTTCTCTAATTGCAAAGCATTTTCAGCAGCCATTGCTACTTCTTCAGTCATATGATAATTTTGAAATAATTATAATATGCTGATTTGGTAAATAAATAAAAATAAATAACGTTTTATTGTCTTTTTTTGTTGTCATTTTTGATAAATGTAATGCATTCTTGCTAATAAGAAGTATCAATTTATTTGAAGTCTTACCTACATCAAACTTTTAGTTTTGAAAAGTAGTAAACCCCACTAAATAAGTGTAGTAACCACATCACTTTGGCTATAACTATGGTTACCATTTTGTTAAGGATACCTCAGAATTTAAAAACAGTTTGTGACTAGGTCATTTTTCACTATTACAATCAACTATTAGTATAGATGAAAAATAAATTAAAAAGATTGAATCGCAGAAAATGTTCTAAAAATGCTTAAAAACTACCCTGATGGCAATGAGGAAAAAGCTATTATTAAATAATATAAATATTATAATGGGGATTTATTCTTCAATACTGCCTAGTGTTCTTATGAACTAAATCTGCACTTGTCTGTTTTTGGTTTTCAGACGTGAGCGAGTCTATGTGAGTCACAGTTATAATGGGACTTTTATAGATTTGAGGGTGTGATGGAGGTGTATTCCATGGAGATTTACCAGGACAATTTATCAGTAAAGAAACAGAAAACAACTTTTTGATGCAGGCACTCACTAGTAAGGTTCCAGAGCTCTATTGCCATACTCCAGCGCCGTCTTATAGTCATCCAGACTAATGCAAGCATCCATGGCCAAATCCAGTAGCCTGAGCACATAGATGTTCCTGTCTGGGACGACATCTGTATATCTGTGCAAAAGAGCCTGGCTCTCTTTCAGCAGCTCCTCCCAGCCTTTTGATTAAACGGTTAAGGACACAATTAAAAAGAAGCTGAAATGTATTACGAAAACTAGAGTAGCTATACGACCAAGAAAGTCTTGCTGGTTAAGCCAGTTACAAAGCCTGATGGAGACACTGGCACACAAAATCCAAAATTAAATCTATGCTTATTATTGCATGGGGAAGACAGCCTGCGTTTTCTTTTATACATCAGCTGCGTGTCCAAAGGGGTAAAAGCAAGCGAGTTAGACAGAACTGACCGATTTACCCTCACACCTTTCATTGCAATGCCTTAGAAACTGATATGACTACAGAATCGGGCATAGTTTGCAGAGACTAGCAGTTGTTTCCAGAGCACAAATGCTACAGGCTAGTTCACGTCACTCTGCTAATCCTAGAGATACAGTCAGTTCTCGCCCACCGAGTGTCAGGCACTGTAACAGCCCTTGATTCGGCTGTGAAGGATACGCTGCTCCGACTGAAGCTGCTCCAGGTGAGGGATGCCGTCTCTTAAGGACGTCCACGCCGTCTTCTCACCAGCCAGCATGTCACAGTTCTGTTCACAAAATAATGTCACCTGAATTTATTTTCCGGTTTTTTTTACCAACAGGAGTAATTGCAAAAATAACCACTTTATTGACATGAATATTTATTGATTTACTTGATAAATTCACAATAAATGTATTCATATTCAAATGTGATTTTAAATGTAAAATTGTAAAAAAAAAAATCACTTCATAAATGTATTTATTTTTATCAATTGTAATTACATTTATATTTATTTATATAAATACATCAATGTAATTTAAAAGAAACAAACAACAGCAAAAATTACATAACACTCAAAGTATGAACCAAATCAAAAGTTTTCTTAAAAAAAGTATTTACACCCTTATGTGTGAATAAATAACACTTATTGCAAAAATTCACAATACATTTATTTATATTTAAAATTTTGTCTACATTTTAATTGTATTTAAAATACATTTGTTTGAAACATTCTGTAATGTATAGATTATTCTATTATATTAAAATGCATTTATATTTATACTCTATCTAGCTTTGTGATTTTTAAAATATCAATCAAAACTCCGTAGTCAAATATAACATTACGCTACAAGTATAATGAATTAATGCAAGTCATCAAAGTTGCTATTTAAAAATATTTATTTTTTTAAACTTCTATTTGAATATCATATTTGCTTAGTTTATAAAAGACGTTTTATTAAAAATATTATCAAATATTATTTTATTCACTTTTACATGTACTTATTTAGAAGTACATTTCATAACTATTTATCTCAACAGTTAATCACAAGCTGTTTAAACATCAATCTAAATAAATAAACAACACCAACAACAACAAAAACGTACATCCTTATTATGATGCTTTACAGATCACAACTTGACAAAATTCTACACTGCACTCAAATGCTGCAATTGTTCGCATTCAAATTTGTCCTAGACCAACACACCAAAGCTAGCAAAGTTATCTTTGACTAAAGATATTTAAACTTTTACTGCATTATAGCTGAAATTTGTCACTGTCTGTGCAGTTATGCTTCAGATGAGAAGATTTATGGTGGGGGGGGGGGGTCAAAGAGCTTCATCCCTACAACCACAAAAACATTCAAAGGAGAATGAGAGAAGCTGTCAAGATTACAGAGCCGTGAGGTGTGTGAAGACTGAACGCGCTTGTTTCTGAGAGGGCAACTTTATTTCAGGATAAGCGTGATGAGGAGTCGGAGCCATAGGGGGGTCTGTCAGACACTCAAATCCCTGCGGAGAGACATATGTGTTTGTGTGGCCCCTGGTGATACATGTAGAAGTGCATCTGAGACATCAAAGCCATGTGATGTATCAGAGGTGAACAGTCACAGCGCTGACAACACACTAGTGTGACTGCCTGAGTGCTTGCTCACCTCTCTCTCTCTCTCTCTACACACACACACACCACCAACACTCAAACTCCATTTAAACTCTTTTACAGAACTGCTTCGACCTAAATAGCACCTTTCCATTATGCCATTTCAACTAAATAACTCTTGATAACCCTTTGGGGTCAGTAAGATTTTTTTTCTTCCTTTTATTCAGCAAGGACACATTAAACTGGTCAAAAGTGACAGTAAATACATTTAAAATGTTACAAACGATTTCTATTTCAAATAAATGTTGGTCTTTTGAACTTTCTATTCCTTAAGAGTCTTGAAAAAAAAGGTTTCCAACAAAAATTTTCGCAACACAACTGGTTTCAGTATTGAATAATCATGAAAATATTTTTCAGTCACACTTTATTTTAAGGTCCAATTCTCGCTATTAACAACCCATCAACTATGACTTTTACTCATCACGCTTATTGCTGCTGTTAGTAAGGTAGCTGTTAAGTTTAGGTATTGAATAGGATTAGGGGTGTAGAATATGGTCATGCAGAATATGAGCTTCATAAGTACTAATAGACAGCCAATATGTTAATAATAGGCCAGCTAATATCACTATTTAATAGTGAGAATTGGTCCCTATTTAAAGTGTTACCATGTTTCTTAAGCATCAAATCAGTATATTAGAATGATTTCTGAAGGATCATGTGACACCTGAAAACTGGAGTAAAGATGCTGAAAATTCAACACTGCATCACAGAAATAAATTGCATGGTAATATATATAATTCTAACATTTATATCCTGTATATATATATATATATGTTAAGAATTCTTAAAAGTTTAAATTCTTCTATTAATATTTCACAATATTACTGTTTGTAATGTATTTTTGTTCGAATAAATGCAGCCTTGGTGAGCAGCATAAAAAAACTTTACAAAACATTTGAAAAACTTTTAGCCATGTACATGTAAGTACTGTAGCATGGTTTACTGATGTTTTTTTTAACATAACAGCAATCAATGTGCAGATATTTACTCTTTTTTTTATTCTATAAGCATTTCACCCTTACAAAACCAGACTATGGTCTATTGTGAATTATAAAATAAATAAATAATTAAGAAGACCACACTGTCTATCAAAAAGTCAAACTTACACATTTGTTCTTGTAATAATAGATATCTACAACTACATCTTGCAACAAATTATTTCATACCACATAACAAGAAGGATCCTGTATTGGTTTTAAAAATATGTTTTGGCAAGAATCAAAGCAAGACAACATACCAGAAAGTATGAGTACATGTGATGCTAAAAAAAAAAAAATTTTTCAGGCCAAGTTCTGCAGATGAGAAAGGCCTCCATGAATATAGGTATGAATGGGACGAAAAGAAAAGTTTACAAAAATAATTTGTATCCCACATAAACACGCATAAAAGCATTAACCTTACTGCAGGAAGTATTTCATATAGACTAAATGTAATTTTTTAGAGACCAAATGGAATTAGATATTCGCAGTAAGCTGTACGAAGTGTCCTTTTATGTGTTTTTGTTCCAGTGCACTCAGTCCATACATAAATGATTTATCAGATCGAGTGAAATGCAGGAGAGAGATATGTGCATGTCATGAGAGGCCAAAAACCCGCAGGCCATCCGCCAATGAATGCTGAAGTCTCCACCGGACCACAATCCTCTGCTTCTACTCTGGAAATCACTAATAAAACTCATAACTGCACATGAAATCACTTATTATTGAACATGGTAAACATGCTGCATCTTGTCAATCACACCAAACCCTCTGCAGGTTTTGACATCAGACCAAACAAACAGTCTTTTTACCTGCACATTATGTCAGAATCCATTTTACATTCTGGTCAAATCTCTTCAGTTATAAAATGGCTTTGAAGCATGAAATTATACATCTGCTTTTCAATGAAAAAGCCATTTTCTTGTTAATGTGAACAGCCTAATTACAGGGAGAGGGCCAATAATCAAAGTGTAGACTTGGTTTATTAGTGTAAATTCAATAATCATGTTATTCATTGCAACACTGTTTAGAGTTCACTGAGTATAAAACATTCCAGTGAACAAATCATGACAGGAAGTCTAACGCTTTAGCAAACGTATCCCTCATATACTCCGACCACAGATTAAAAGCACTTTGCTGGCAAAAGTACATACTTCATGAGGATATATTCAGAAAACATGCAGAACTGTCAAAAATCTACCATGTGCAAGATTTTTCAGCGAATATATGTATACAGGTTTGGGAAAAACATTCTTTAAATGATAAATATTTGATGTGTACACACACACACACACACATATATATATATATGTATGTGTGTGTGTGTGTGTGTGTGATGTGTACTTTTAAGTACTGAAAAAATTTAACAGAAAAACTATAAACTATAAAAAAAGGATTTGAAAAAAATATTATATAAAGGTGAATAAAATAATTACAATTAATCTTCAGAAGACAGTCTTCGGAAATCAGAATGTTAAAAAGGAATAATAATAATAGTTTAAAATGTTAATTCCAATTGATTTGTTGACATAACATGTAAACTTTTTTTCTGTTAATTACATTTTCTGCAGACCCCCAGCACCTCTATTGGGACACTAACATTTACATGTTACAATAACATTTAAAAAAAAATCTACATCCAAGATGTAGATGAGTTTGTTTTTTCATTACATCACTTGCTCACCAGTGGATCCTCTGCAGTGAATGGGTGCCGTCAGAATGAGAGTCCAAACAGCTGATAGAAACATCACAATAATTCACAAGTAATCCACACCACTCCAGTCCATCAATTAACCTCCTGTGGAGTACTTGTGGATTATTGCCATTCTGACGGCACCCATTCACTGCAGAGGATTCATTGGTGAGGATTTCACATGGTGCAAATGTGAAAGAACACTGAACACTGAAACACTCAAAAAAGCAGAGAAATGTATGGCCAGACAGCCTTAATGAACAGGAGAACATCTGTGACCCCCCACACAACTGTCAGACTGAATCACATCTCCGGTCGCCGGAGGTTCTGGGAAGGTGATAACCTGACCATCCCTCCCTGTACTTTACTGCACATACAGCTGCTCTATTGTTTTAGCGTGTCAGTATGTCTTATTGCACTAACACGGGTTGTCAGATTACCGCAAAGCCGGTGGTGAATCAACAAGTTCCTCTCATCAGAATGTCATCAGTGTAACACTTTACACACCTCACCTGCAATTACCTCATGCACCCCCTCCACACACACACACACACACACACACACACACACAATGAGGGGCTTTGATGGAGTATGATGACGGGAAATGTGCTGAACAACAAAAACACAGGAGAAAAACTCAAACTAGATTTTTATTGTACTTTATAAGTCCAAAAATTAAGTAATATTTAACACCACGTCCTTCAAAAGTTGGGGTCTATAATATAATAAAAAAAAAAAAACTATATATCTATATATATATATATATATTTTTTATTTATTTTTTTTTTTTCAAGAAATGGCTACGTCAAGCAACAAATTGATCAAAAGTAAATTGAATATTTTTACAATAACCAAGACTATATTTCAAATTATTTTGGGCATTTTGAACGTTCTAGTCATCAAAGAATCCTGAAAGAAATGTCAGTATCCACAGAAATATTAAGCATTAAACTGTTTTCAAAACTGATAATAATACTGTAAATAAATTATTTTTTTAAAGTTTAAAATGTATTTTAAATTAAATAATATGTAACAATATTAGGGTCTTTTCTGTTTTTGATAAATAAGAAGCATTTGTGAGAGATTTGTTTTTTTAAACACAGCTTTATTTTTACAATCCCACATTTCTGAAACAAAAATGCATGGATGAATTGTTTACAATAAGTAAACATTAAATAACATGCATTAAGAAAATAATTTTTACATTTTTACTTTATTTTTTAATTGAATTATTTTCAATTCTCTATTAAATGAGTATTTCCATAATACTAAAGTCTCTACAATATTCTGGTGCCTAGGCAGAGACCTCGATTCACTTAAATGATTTACATTTGGTTGATTGATTGATGGATGGATGGATGGATAGGTGGAAAGACAAACTGATGGGTGGATGAAAAGAGTTTGTACCACACATATCAGGTGTCCTAAAATCCAGACCTAAAAAACCAAGCTCAAAAAGCTTCCACTGTTTTAGATTCAGACCCAGAAGGAACTGAAAGCAGGGACAAAACCCAAGTCTCCATCTCAGCAGCCCTGAGCAAGAGCGTTCATTCTTATCTGCAGTATCTGACAGATGACTCAAGCAGAGGTCAGTCTGAGCAGCTGAGTAGGTGTTAACAGCAGGGATAAAGCCTCTTTCTCTTGAGTTATTTAGCATGGTATGCCTGCATGCAGGTGCAAAATAACCACAACGTAAGCCTGGAGGGAACTTGTGTATTCCAGTGACATGTTTGAGCACACATGCCAAAAATCCAGTATGCCATTCATAATGCATTTAAAGGGATAGTTCAGACAAAAATTAAAATCACGTACTCAAGTCATTCCAAACCTGTATGACTTTCTTTGTTGTGTAAAATACAAAAGAAGATATTTTCAAAAATGCTTTTGTCCATACACTGCAAGTCAGTGGGGTCCAAAATAACACTAGACCACTTTGATTTTCATTGTATGAGCAAAACCCACAGAGACAATATTTTTGTTTGTGTTCTGCAGAAAAAAGTAATTCAAATAGGTTTAGAACAAAATAAGGGTGAGAAAATAATAATCATATTTTCTTTTTTTGGGTGAATTATACTTTAAGGTGAAGTGTGTAAATTCTGAATGAATCTATAATCAAAGGAACACCATTAATATATAATAATAAGATTATTATTATATTATGCAAGAATAATAATACAGAGAAAATACTGAAAGAATAATAATAATAAAAAACGCAACTACTCTTAATATAATAATATTTGGCGATTATTCTGACAAAACAGTGGTAGTAATTACCAGATAGCTCTTAATCCTGAATATATAAATAATAATCAATTATAAATTTGTTTAACATGTAAAAAAATGCATTTTTAATTAACATCTACTACTATAGCTATTCTATCTATCTACTACTATCTATCCATACATGCTCGCACACACACACATTAATATTAAGATTATTTAATATTGTGTTTTATAAAGTATTATAAAACATGTTCAATTAAATGATAATAATCATATTTAACAAAATCCCAAAATGTCCTGAAAACCCACTGAAAACACCTAATAATAATTAATATCTTTATTTATTATCACTTTTGCACTACAAACAGTAAAAATAAAACAGATAAAATACCAAAATTCTGTAGCAATACAAAACATTAAATCAATACTGAACAGTACAGCGACCAATAAACACAATAGAATCTTGTAGTATTCAAAAAGATGGGTTTTTAACAACTACTTAAAACTGTCTAATCTCCGGTCCGGGATGCATTAACTCTAATCTTGCATACTATTTAGGATGGACTGTATGTGAATTGAGACACAGCCTAGTTTAGAAACAGCTGTAAAGAAATGGAAATGGATTTTTCCACCAAATGGAAGTGAAAAAATTAGTCTTTACAGTTCTCTGGGAATCAACATACAAATGGTTTACTCAGAGTAGTTTGTGCAGACTAAGTATGGAGAAGAAAGTATTTTAACATCCAAAAAATTACACACTTCACCTTTAAATTCCCATCTTTCCTCACTCCATTTTAGGCATTTATTCATCCGCTCTCTTGTACTCCCATTCATGCCATCCAAAGCTTTATTCTTGACATGCTCCTGTCATCGCAGTGATGATCACAGATAACAGGGTCTGCTGAGGATGGGCTCCCCGGGGCAGTGCGGAGAGACCGGTGATGGTCTAGGACAGGTCTGACACACTCGACACATCATCAGATGCTTTCGAGGGCTGAGTGGGACAGACACAGAGCAAAAGAGCGAGGAAGAGACAACATGGAGGAGAACAGTGATGATAGATAGGGATCCTGCCAGGACACAACGAGGCGGGGAGAAGCCTTTTCCAGGAGTGATGGGGTGAAAGTGAGAGGAATAGAAAAATGAGGATAAAGGAAGGAAGTTTAGATATGAGAGGCTGTTGCTATGGCTCACCTTGTCCTCCGTGGTACAGCGCGTGCACTGACACAGGAAGTGGTATTGCTCTTGTAAATGGGAACGTCACTCTTTGCTGGTCGCAAGGATATCAGTGTAGCTTATAGTGAGCTAAAGAAAATGAAAAAGAGAGATTAGAGATGGTTAAATGAAAAATCGCAGACAACTAGCAGAATCTAAGAGGGAAATACAATAAACACAATGACTGTGTTACACAGGCAGCTCACTAGGGAACGTAGCCAATGTCTTGTGGCAGTTTTGTCTTGAATAATGAAAGTCTGCCTGCTGAGCTAACATTTGAAAACCACATGGTCTTTTCCCTTTGGTCCAATTTTGCAGGATGTAAACAATGCATTGCTTTATTGTGCATATGTTTGTGTTTATGTGTTCAGCTATCTTCCAGGCTGTTAACAGAGCTGACACACGGATAATCAGAGTGGAAAAGGTTGAATTGGTGCTGAATTATAAGGAGCTAATCGTTTAAATTGTTTTCATCATCTAATGTGACAGGCGACTCAGGAGAATCTGAACAATGATTGTGATTTCTGATGACTTTCTGTCTTTAGAGGGCTTTCTGGACTTATCTGTCCCAATCAAATACAGAGAGCGAGAGAGAATTTCAAACAGATATTCCAATGAATGAGTTATTGAGTGGAGAGAGAGAGAGGCAGATAGGTACATAAAACAAGAAACAATGAGTAAACAGAGAAAGCAACAGAAACAGGAAAAGGAGAAAACAAAAAAACAGATCCAAAATGAGTATGACCCTTATGGGCAAACAGCGGCGTGTGTACAGTGTGCAGATGTGTGTGGGTGTATGAATGATAATCGGTCCGTGAGTGTGTGTTTGTGTGTGTGTAAACAGAGTCTGTGGGATGATGAGCGCTCGTGTATTCTGCCGTCGTATATCGCACACCTATAGTCTGAATTCTCATTACTTCCTGTGTACAGAGAGCTTGCTGGTAATTTCATTCTCCAATTCACTTCCTCTCTTGACGTTCCCTCTCCCTGCCAGAGGTAAATTAAGCATGACTGCCTGATTTACTTTGGAATATCTAAACTTTCAGAGCAGAAATAAACAGAACAGCCGCATAATGAGAGTTTCTCTATCTTTGAGGCTAAAAACCACATCCCGCCACAGATCTGCCAAATGGATTCAGGTGTTACTGTATATGAATAATGTGTATGCATATCTTGGCTCTCTGCTGGTTTTTCAGGCTGGTGGTGTGTCGGATGTGTGTAAATAGGTTTAAATGAGCTTCGATTAGTCCGGACTGATTGTTAAAGAGTTCTGCAGGATGCTCTGAATAAGAACGGATGCTAAATGCTGTAAATGTACACATAGGATGTTGCTTTCAGATTTATTCATCGGATGACTGAATTATGGTGAAGTTAATCTGGCAGGAGGCTCCGTTAAGTGCCTGCACTTGAGAAACTGTGGTGTGATGTGTGTAATTCACTGGCAGTTAAAACACTTTCTCCTGTTCCAGTTTAATATGAACAGACAACTGCAAGGAAGCTATTTGTGGGCTGAATGTATAAACACTGTGGCTCCATGGCAGTATGAAAATATTACTATGTTTATTTGAGCGGCCTGACATCGCAACTTTTGGCTCAATCAACGCATGGAGCGAGTTTGGGGTAGGAGACTGTGTTATTATTATTACTAACAAAAACTGAATGAAAACATTTTCCTTAATGGAAATAGAAATTAAAAACTAAAATTAACATTACTGGGAAAAATTTAAACTAAAAAAACATTTTCATGACTCCAAAACTAACTAAATCTAATTCAAAATATATGCAAAACTAAACTAAATTAAAGAATATACTAATTAAATGTATATGAACTAAATATAACAAAAAAATGCAAATGCACAATAAGTAAAAACTACACTACATTACGAACTACCCAGTGCGAATAATTAAAAAAAAGAGTCAAAACTGTAATATTATGAAATATTATAACAATTTAAAAGAACTAAAATTAACACAAAAGATTTAATAAAACTAATAGACATTTCACCAATACTCCAAAACTAACTAGAACATACAGTAACATAAAAATATACTAAACTAATATATATATATATACATATATCATACAGTATATACACACCCACACCCACACACACTAGAATATATTACACATATAATGAAAATAAATATAATTACTCAAATAGCACATAAAACCATGATAAAACAAGCATTCCAAAACTAACTTAACACTAAGAATAATAGAGTAAGAATTCATTTCAAAATCAAAACTTTGTGTTTGAAAAACCTGTTTGAAAAAGTCATTATTTAGCAATTTGGTGTTGCAGAAATGCTTAAAATAATATAACGACTTGGCACTGGTAATGTTGTCCAGAGACCCAAGCTTATAATTTTCTCTTGATTCCTATGAATTTAAAGATCCCTGGGTCAAGGCAGGAGAAAAATGACATACATTGAGAGAGAGAGAGACCAGAAAATAGGCAGAAAATAAGTATACTGTACCTCCTCACAGGGTCTGATGAGCCGAACAGCTCGCAGCGTGAGTCTCTTACCCTCAAAGATCATGACACAGTTGGGCTGGCAGTCGTGGTTCAGCAGAGACATGCTGAGACAGACGAACACAAAACAAACTCTTCAACCATGTTTAAGCACAATTCACCAGCACAGTGTCTCAATTAATTTCTCATCCTTAATTAGGCCTTCATGAGGATACATTTCAGGACTAGTGAGGTTTTAGGACAGAGGCTGCTCACTTTAGATAAACATCTGCTAAACTACAAGAGTAAGAGTAAAATTCACTTTACTAGATTTACTTCTTGTCCATGTAAAACAGAGTGCTCTGCCAATGATTTGTTAATTAGTATTAAAATAATATTATATTAAATAACATTAAGTTTTTTTTCTGTTGTTTGCACAAACCCAGACTGATTTGACAAATAAGACCCAAAGGTGGTTAATTTAAGTTCAGCTGTCAAAAACTCACCACAATTCTCTTTTCTAATTAAATGAATTATATATTTTAATAGTTTTTTCCTCATCAAACCTGAGATGAAATCAAAAAAAACTGCAAATCCCACATTCTCTCAATTTTCTCTTGATCCAAATAAATAATACACAAGGACTGCTAAATAACATCATTACATCGGGCATCACTAATTAATTAACTAAAGTAAACAAGTTGCTACAGTAGGAGACACAGACCAACAAAAGCTGAATGTTGCCAGCGAGACATTTGTCCTCTGAATGCGATTTGATTTAACCTGCATCATAGATATTTATATATATTTGATATTTATTTAAAGGGTTCAGGATGCCCTTTTCCTTCCCAGAAGTTGATATGATTCTTTAGGGTCTTAATGAAAAGTCTGTAACATAGTTTGGTTAAAATTTCTCAATGGTAGTGTAAAAAACACCTTTTTTTACCCTGTCAAAAACAGCTCTTTTCAGATCAAGCCGTTTTTGTAGCATTTTCCTTTAAATGTTAATGAGCTCTGCTGACCCCGCCCCTCTCTTCCGAGCTGCTCTCTGAGGGACTGTTTACTTTAGCCGCATTCATCGTGAAACTTGCTAATGAGCGCATTAATAGGAAAGGTGATTTGCAAAGATTCATAAAAACCGTATACTCACTTCTTCTTGTAGATGAGGCTGGATCATGAATGATTTGCACGAACATAGACACATTTATGTAGATCGGGGGCGCATTCTCTTCAGAAACAATGTAATCCACAGCGAGTTCAGCGGCTCAGATGTCGGGAGTAAATGACGACTGCTATGTTCATTATTACATCCAACAACAGAACACCTCAATCGCTTAGGAGTCATTCTTGTCTACATCTGCTCCGGCGGTGAAACAATGGCGGACTGATGACAGTCACTCAGGGCGGGTCTAAGGTAAGATGCCAGTCCAGTCTGTGCTGAAACGCTGCTGTCAATCAAACTGTCGTGGGAGGGGGCTGTCTGTGTGACGTTACACAGACAGGCGTCTGAGATCGGCTTGATTTGAGAAAGAGGAAAACATTTAACACGATTAAAAGAAACACTGGGTGGATTTTTATCATTATAGGGTGGTTGTGTACACACACTGCCAACACACATTTCAGTTCAAACAACTTGTAAAAGTGCATGTAGCATCCTATGACCCCTTTAATTATTTCCTTTTTTTTTTAAATACATTTTTAATTATGTGGAACACAAGAGTAGATATTTTCAGCCATGTTCCTAAGAAAGTGTACAGTGTCATATAAAGCCACGCTCCAAAAATGACAAAAATGTGTGTAGTCCAAAAAAAAATAAAAAAAATTGCGTAAAATATATTTAATGATTACTTAAGCAACACTTTCAGGGTTTGGGTAGCGGAGGAGCGAGGACTCAGTACTGCAGGAAAGGAGCTTTTTGAAATACAAATAAATAAAACCGCAACAAAACTACCCCGTGGGGGAGAAACAGGCAAGGCAGGCAAGGCAAGGCAAGCAATACACGCACTGACACTACAACACACGACACGACCGACACGACACGACACATCCAGGGATAGACGATGACGAACTGACGCATGACTGCAAACACAAGGAGAATAAATGGGGAGCAAATGAGGAGGGTAACGAGGGTCCACATGTGGGGCAAAATTAATTAATAATCAGGTAACAAGATGGGAGGAGTCAAGACAATTGACATTAGCACATGGCACACCGAATCAAAAACAAAAAGCCATGTGCTCACACAAAACAAAACACAAGCACATGGCCAGCAAAACAAATCACAAGCCATGTGCTAGAACAAAAGACACGAACACGCAGCTAATGAGAAAACTCATAAGCCGCGTGTTCACAGAAGACAACAAGAAAAGCACGCGGCTGAACACAAACCGTGTGCTACACAAAACACAACACACATGGACAGAAGAGCGCACGGCCGAGCGAACTCGAGACCGCACGCTCCCCCAACAGACAGAACATGGAGCGCGAGTGTCCGGACCCCGACGCGAAACCGAAACTCAAGACATGAGTGCCGGGATCTGAACACCACGCTCCAACATGAAACAGTACACGCAGTCGAGAGCGCACGGCTCGAGCACACTCTAAGCCGCACGCTCATATGAAAACAATGACGTGACGCGAGTGTCAGGGCTCTGTCACAAAACTATGAATTACACTAGACCGAAGTGACAGAACCCTGACAACATATTTTAAAATGAACAATACAAGGTGCGTATACAGTATGTACTGTGTGTGTAAACCATGTTTGAAGTCTCTTCATGTCAGCTTGTACTCCATTCACATTCACACAAGCATGACAGAACAAACACAGCAATTATAAATATAGCACGAAAGCACAATTATCCTTTATATGTGGATAGGAATACATGCTATCCGGCTCTTCCAGGCTTCTGCTAATGCATCGGAAGTCATTCAAAAAGCCAGAGCAACAAATTACTTGTGTTTGTCATGGTCTAGGAAAGATTCAACCTCGCCTAAGTACAGAGTATAAAGTAGGCTTAGAGTCGGCCCACCCAGCCGATGGTAAACAGACGGGCCCCGCTCTCACGGGACAATCTTTCTGCGTCATTATAATTTCTCTGATACGTCGACAACAATGTCTGAAGCCTTGATTCTGCCTCACATCCGATCTGAAGACTTCATAGCTCATATCTAAACAACAATTTCGACATCTGCCTTTCTGGTTTTGTTTGTTCACTGTAATCCCAGAGGCTCATATTCATAGATGCAAAATGTTTCCCATGGATGTTGAATATGGAAGTCGTGCCAGTTTAATGGCCCACACAGGGAGGCTGGTTCTAGATATTTCTGAAGACATTTTTTGTTTAAAACTGAGATATTTTGCTCCCTTTTCATAAATTGATATGTTAGAAAGACCAAAATAATACAATCTCCCATGATTATCCAGCATAAATTATTGGATTATTAGCCAATGAAATGGACTTGTGGAAAGACCATGGCAACAGGCCACACCCTCTGATCTCTAATGATCAAGATTCACACGTCAGTGCATTTCCATTATATTAATAAAGCCAACTATTATACTAAAAAGAATCAATTAAATCAAATCAAAAGTGAAATCAAATGACGCTCATTTGCATTTTAATAAAATTTGATTTTTCATAATCCAAAATATTAAACAACAGAAAGGAGTTCACTTAAATTCAAGAACGTGAAATTTAAATAAAGCAAGTAATAATAATTAAATATATGTGGATTTAACTTTTGCATTAAATAATGGACAATATAAGTTAATATATAAATTGAACCACACACATAAGTAATTATTATAACATTATTATATATGATTATTATTATTATTATAAATATTTAAAATTAATTTTAAAAAGTATAGAATTTACTTTTTTTCTTCATAGTTTGAATCATCAAGTAATTCCACCCATCTACTTGTCCTCATCTGTGAAGCACAAAGTAAGATATAAATAAAAAAAAATTAAAGAAAGTGTAAGGATTTATAAAGCCAGCACCAAAAAGGGGGGGAGGGGGGGGGGGGGGGGGGGGGGGCGGGGGGATGTTCTTTTCTCATAATTCACAGAGCTGAAGCTCTGAAAAGTGCCACTGACAAAAAAAACACACACAATAAATATAAATACATAACTAAATACAAAAAAAAATAAAATCATAAGAGTCTGAAACAACCTGAGAGTCATTAAAACTTACAGATATACTTTTTTTGGGGGGGGGGGGTAGGTATTTCAATTATTCAATTAAATTTCGAAATATCCAATTATACTTTCAATTGATTAAAGTTATTTTAAAGTGACCGACTAATACAAAATTCTATATTGGTAAATCTAAAATTATGCACCAAAACTAGACATAATTTAGTTTTACATTACCATTTTCCACCCTCTCTCTGGTCATATTAAACTACTGTACAGTTACTGTACTTTTAAGACTTCTATATGTAAACGGCATCTGTTATGGTTGTCTAATCTCCATGTAGCAGCAGTCCACACTGGTTGTCATCATAAAGACAAGTTGCTGCATAGTTGAACAGGTGTTGATGTGGGCGGGCATATGTTAATGTGCATATGTTTATGATGTCTGAGTTCTAATTTAACAAATTTTGCAGCTTAGTTCCCATAAATGGCCCGGGTGGAGCTTTGTGTTGCATTCGCTTTCAAAGCAGATTGAACTCTTTTATTTTAAAAGAGCAAAGAAAATCCTGTTTTCCAAGACATGCCTCTGTTAAGCCATATAAAAAAAATGTGACCAATTTGAGCTGATCAATGCTGTCAGAAAATAGCTGTTCGTTAAGCCCTTGTCTGCACATACACAAGACATTAAGCTCAAAGCAGACTATTTAACCTGAGTGAAACCCTCTTTTATGATCCTCCCTTAATCTGCACTTTTGATTATTCACCCATAAACAGCCCCTAAGAGCCCGACGCTCCTCACTTACACACATGGGCCTAAACTCAATCTTTACATGTGGTTTCTAAGTAATGAAAATATATCTCATTAAAGCGAGTCTGTGCTTGTAGCCGTAAGCGCCATGCTCTGTCAACAGAAGACTAGCGAAAGAATGAAATAACGGTAAACAGAGTTGGGTAATGAGAGAATATGAAGGACAATGAGATGAATTCCTCTTATCTTCTACCTTCTACAAAACATAAGTATTGCTAAGCAGCCTGAAACATCAACAGACAAGGAGAATAGCAATCCGCTGCTCTCATTTATTAATGTTTCCAAATAACAGTGCCGAAGGTGGCCATTAACTGTGCCGGAAAACAGAAAGGAAAGCATTTCCTGGCACACCCTCAGACCTGAATACAGCTCAATTTACTGAACTTTCACAACAGCCCAGACTGACGCAACTGATACAAGGAAATGATGTCAACATCACCTACTTAGTGCTAACTGCTTTTTTGGCCCTGCGTGTGGACTTCTATAAATAAACTCTCAATCATCATTAAAAAACCAAACACACTCAGACTAGTTTAGTTTGTCTGCTTCAGTGTTTATACATGCATTGCCATTTATTTACACTGTTCTGAAACGTCTGTATGAACAGAGAATATTCCCATTACATTTCAAATGATATATTTTGTTATTTTATGATGGAAATTAAAGTGGCGGTAATGACATTTTTGGAATAAAACGGCAGTCCTTTGTCTCACTAAGAATTTATCCTGAATAAATAAATGAATAAATACACAAATTTATAATAAATTAAATATGTACAGATAATACATAAATACAAAATTAATTAATAAAAGATACATTGATAATATTAAATAAATAAATGTTCTTTATTTTGCTAATTGACAAAATAACAGTTTGTTTAAATTATCAAATTAAATTACATCAATTTTACCTTAAAAGTTTTCCTCACACATTACCTGTTCATATTTAACTCAAGCTCTTCCCTGATGCGCTGGTCACTTAGTACATTTTAAAACTTTACAATGACAAAAGTATTGGTTGGATTACTACAAACTACAAAACAGGGACAGTTATAATTAAAAAAATTATATAAATACATTTCATACAATATAAATCTCAATTGCTTTTTTTAGATGATCACCAGTTTTTATTTTAAATGTACCCTTATTTGTCCTTATTATTATTTTAAAATATTCATTTAATTTCGTGATTATAATCTAAACAAATCAAATAATAAATATTTCAAATGTATACAATAAAATAAAATAATATAAATATTGTAATATTTAATATTTTTTAAGATTGATAGAACTTTAAGATTTAAAGTCAGAAAAAGGATATAATCACATAATAGTCCGTTTCATATAACAAATAGAATAAAAATAAAGTTATCCAATTAGTTTTAATAGTTTCTGTTAGCTTTAATAAACCCCTGGGACCTTAAAATGTGGCCATTGCTAAAGAAACACCCAATTATCCCTCACTATTTCCAAGGCCTGAGTGGGGTGTTAAAGTGGGAAACAAATAGTCACAAACGTTCCTAGGTTTCACGGATGACAGCGTCTGCATGCGGTTGGGCGCCTGTAAAATCTTTATGGATTTCTGCTGCTGGGTTTTGTCAGGCCACAGCACAACAGACTGCCGGCCACGGGTTTGCTGGAGCTTCATTTGGGCACTGCACATACACTCTCTTCCCCTGATAACCGTGTCCGGACAGGGCTGTGAGTGTCAGCATGGAGTCTTGGCCAGGGAGGCCGTCTGACAGCACAAATCCTCCTGCGAGCTCCAGACACAACCACAGGGATTAGCAAAAAACCGCTGGTTCACATCCAGCCAGAGAACAAGTGTTACACTGGAGTCGCCTCGGCTGACGACTTAAACACGCCACAATATGCTCTCGCATTAGGCAGCAGAGCAGAGAAACTGACAGTGTGTGCCACATGTCATGTATAAAAATAGACAGGGATAAAACACCCTGTTATTGTTTATAAATGTATGCACTGTTCAATGTTCAAGCAAAAAGAGAAAAAATATAAAATATTGCTACCTCATGCTACCTACATATAGCAGTATGTGTGTGTGTGTGTGTGTGTGTTATCTTATATAATAATATATATATATATATATATTATATATCTATATATATATACATACTCTCTCTCTCACTAGCATTTTTTAAAATGTTTAAAATATTATGTAAAACGTAAATGTTATCTTAAAATACTTTGGTAACACTTTACTTAAAGCCTTTATGTATATGCATTATAAAGGGTTATTAACGGGTATAATGCATGTAAAAAAGTATAACCAAATTTGAAATGCATAGTGTAACAATGATTTGATAAGTGTTATAATGTATTAACTGTGGTTACAATTATTCATGAGATTGTACAAAGCATTATAAGGTGCATTACAAGGCATAAATAATGCATTAAAACTACTTTTATAATACATTATACATAAAGGCTTTAAGTAAAATGTAACTGAAAAATACTTTTTTTATTTTATTTACTGAAGAACTCAAGGTGGTTGTCTGTTTCTAGCATATTGTTATTTGGTTGCTAAGGGTGATCTGGGGATGTTTGACAATGTTTAGTTTATATAACTGTTTTTTTTTAATATATATAATAATATTTCTCATTTTAATATATTCATATATAATATTTTAGTTATATTTGATATCGTATTTAAATAAGCATTAATTTATATGTATTCATAATGTTTTTTAATTATAATTTCCACAATCAATCGCCTATTACATTACTTTAAAAAAAAAAAAAAATTATTTTTTTGAGACCTGAAGGTGGTTCTGGCATGGTTTTTTAATTAGCATAACATTATATGGTTGCATAGGGTGTTCTGGGGATTTTTTCACTCATTTTATTGCCATGTAATTTGACATATCATTCAGGTCTGTAGCATAAACTGTGCAAGATTCATGCCAAAGTTTAATACACATAATAAAGTTTACTATACTTAGGGTTAGAGATGTAGAAACAATGCCTGCCATAGAAAATCCACTAATAATATCACAGCCTAACATTTAACAATCAAATCCCAGTGGATAAAATCAAGCCTCGCAAAGGATTGTGTCCTAGCAAATATTCTACTTCATCTGAATTATGCCACATCACTGAAGCTGAATGCTTTGTGAATGTCATTCCATGCCATCTTGAAGAAACGGGAAATTCCACTGTACCATCATGACCCCATCTAGAGCTCATCTGTAGGTGAATGCAAATGGTGACAACTGTGGGCATGAAGATTAATTATGAAAGACATCAGCACTGATAAAAGTGTAATTTAAGAGCAGTTCATCTCTGGGTCTCGGCCCTGTCACTGCCTCAAAGGGAGAAGGCAGACTGCTGCACTGACACTGGCCTGTCACATTGTAATTGCTATCACCCTCTACAAGAAAATAGAGAGGAAAAGAGAAAAAAAAGCACAGATACAGTTCCTGACATTTCTGTGTAAGACAGACCCATCAAAAATATAGCTGTATAGATTATTTTAGAGAATTTTGCATGCATTATATATACCATTAACACTGCACATTTCTAATGTACCAATACTAAACAAGTCATTCTCCATCTGAAAGCTTTATATAGTGTTTTTCAGCATCGGCATACAATATGCTTATGAGATGCATTTCAGCCCAGAAGACTCTCACAAATGCATACAAAGCAATTTGCAGAGGAAATCCCCTCTATTTCAGCGCTCACAATGTGTCTCGGCAAGTTGTAATTTAGTCACATTGAAAGCCGAATGTCTGTTTATGTGTAATTACTCCCGTTTCTTGTGCTGCGTTTCCTTCAGCTCCTCGGTGTGTGAATGGGAGCTTCCCTCAGGCGTGTTCAGTAGCAGAGAGCAAATCGTAGCATGTAATCCTAACTCATGTCAGAATGCCTCTTTATGACTGCAGAGCTAATAATACAAAGATGTTTTCTGTCACACAAATCTGCTGGGCACGGTGCTTCAACTGACTGAAACACAAGAGCATTATGGGTAAAGTCATTTTATAGTGATGAAAAAATGAAGACAATGAATGTACTGTGCTACAAACTGCAAACGTAAGATTAAAATACATTTTCTGAAGACCCATTTAATATTTCATCTCAAGCATGCTTTTTACTGCAGTTGTCTCCTTAATAAACAAGCACACTAACATAGGGGGGTGGGGGGTGGGGGGGGGATGGGGGGTTCTTTCATAAAAAAAAACAACTGTGTCAATCATTTATGCAATCATTGTAAGTCATTTTTTATTTTAACTTTCACCTTTATTTAATTGTTTTTTATTTTATGTAAAAAAACATTATTTCACATAACAATTATAATTATAATAATAATAATATTATTTTTATATGAACAATATTAACAGTGTGTCTTTTCTTAGCAAATAACAATTATTCCAATTTCCTAGGTTCAAGCACAGTCATGCTGGGATGTCCCCCCCAATATTATATTAATATAGATATATCATAATATATATATATATATTATATATAATATATATATATATAAATATATATATATATAATAATATATATATATATATATATTTATATATTATATATATATATTATATCTAAATAATTTATATATAAATCATTCATTGATGCAATCATTTTAGTAAAATTATTTAATGTAATATTTTAAGATAATTTTATAATGAATTAAAATGAATAACTTTATATCATTTATAAGCTTCAATTCATTTTTAGTACTATTTAATTTTTTATTTTATGTAATAACTTTTTTTCCTCGGTTTAGAGCAAGGCATGCTGGGACTGTCCCTCAGTCAATCATCTGATAATTTAATCATATTGTATTATATAGTATATATATATATTGATATACATTTTATCATTTATACTCAGCAATTTTGCAATATTTTCATTACTTTCAAGTACAACGTAATTTCTATTTTATGTAATAATTATTTTAATATTCTTAATTTTTGACTAGTAATAATTGTATATGATTTTGTTTGAATTCACTACCTTAAGTATGAACAATATCAACAGTGACACTTTTCTTAGCACTAGCACTAATAATGTCTATGTTCAGTGCAAAGCATGCTGGGATGTCGATCATGTCACTCACCTGAGGTAAAGTCCCACCCCCACGTCCTGCAGCTCTCCATCACTGATGCTGAAGCAGTTGCACGTCACCTGTGTAAAAACATGAAAAAAGGTCCATAAGACACACATCTCTGCGTCTCAGTGAGGACATAATATTGTCCTCTCATCATTAGTTCTCTATTGTTAATCTGACTATTTATGTCTTCTTCCTCCCATTGAGAAAAAACAATTATGCAGCTTGCCAAAAAAACGTTCATGCAAATCTAAATGACCTCCTCATTTGGTGATACCAGACTTGAATAAGTTAACAGATGTTCACAATCAGTCCCCACATGGAAGAGCACGAGTGTGTGTTTTTGTTTGGTCTGATTGCCGCAGGGACGATACGCTGCAGAACTCAAGCTGGACAGAGTCCATCTCCCGGAGAGATGAGGCAAACATGTCTGTAACGAGTCACAACAAACCCAAAAGAGAGCGGAGAGCACAGCACCGGGCGATTCTGACGGGTTTTTAGATTGGGCTCTGCGGGATAGATGAGAGATGTGTGGAAGGAGAAAAGCAAACAGAACACTGCATAAATAGACAGCATGAGCGTTGTCGACACGGGGAACACAGCAGTGTGTGATTTCAGGCACTGAGAGAAATATTACAACACAATCAATTATTAACACTGAGAAAACGCAACCAAAAATGAACCAAATCGATTGTGCTGTGGGGTCGAAAAAAGCCACTGGATGTTTAAATAAATAATAGTTTAATATGTCTACACCGTAAAGGTAAAGTCCTCACATAAAAAAACTGTCATCCTTTATTCACCCTCATGTTTGTGCCTACCTAACGTTCTTCTATGGAACCCAATGTTTGAACTGTCATGCTGCTTGTTCCATAAAATGAAAGTGAATGTGAGCTAGGAATGTGTAAAACTATATATTTTCTAAATCAACCAGTCGCTGGGTTACCTGCATTGATTTAGTAAACGAATTAATCTTAAGGAAGCCCTGTATAATTAGGCAGGTTTTTGACCCCACATGACCCTAATTGGATCTGTTTCTTTAAAAACAAACCAAAAAAAAAAAAACACACATTCTTTAAAAACAGAAATTTGAGTTATTTGCTGAAAGTCTTCACCTATTCTGTCATAAAATGATTTGTGTACACTGCAATATGCTACTTCAAAATGTGCTGTCAGTTTTGACATCAAAGATTTGAGATGAGAGTTGTTATTGTCGACTAAAGCTTAAACTAAACCTATTATAAATCTGTTTTGTTCATTGAAATTAAGCAGAAAAATCAAATAGATTAAAAATTTGATCTTACATTTTTTTTTAAATGCTGTATTAGCAACTAATTCAAATAAAAGTACTAAAATTACTAACACTACAACTGAAATAAAAATCAAGCTACATAGAAATAACAAAACAACTAAAGAAATCAAATTAAAATAAAAAGAATGTTGCCTAAGCTACTAACTAAAATACAAGTATTAAAATCACTAAAAACGAAAGAAAGAGAACTAAATAAAATATCAAATATAACATTTTAATAGACACTCTAAAAATAAAGCTAATTTTAATATTAAATTCTACAACACGAGAGCTACGGGAAATTTTCAGACTTAAATATCAGGGAGGTTGAATAAATGATTTGTCTTTTTTTTGGTGAATTACGTCACTTGCCACGACATTAAGTATGGACTGATTGGTGTGGATTTATTGTGCGGTTTATCAGCTGTTTGGACTCCCCTTCTGACGGCACCCATTCACTGCAGAGGATCCCTTGATGAGCAAGTGATGTAATGCTAAAATTTCTCCCAATTTGTTCAGATGAGGAAAAAAACCAAATTCATCTACATCTTGGATGGCCTTAGGGTGATAATATTCATTTCTGGAAACTTTTCCTTTGAAATAACAATCTAGTGAAACCGTTTAGACTGCATTAATATTCATAACCACAGGCCATAATGACCAGGATTTTGACCCAATCGAGCGCAAACATCACCTCATTGCCAGCGAAGAACTCTGACTAATGCAAATCGATTTAAATACACAGTACCCCACACACACAAGAAGAAAGAAATTAAACGGTTGACAGGCAAAAACACCCACAGAGGAGTCTTCATTGATGTTGCCCTTATATTTATCGTCGAAAACATATTTCTGGCACATGCCCAACTAATTAATAGCTAATATATGTAAGGAGCTGCTGGGAAGACTGGCGGCTCTTCATGTGGCGCCACTGCAGGGTCTTTCATGTGGGGAGCGTGAGATGGGTTTTAAAAGGTGTGACTGAATGTCTGCTTGGCCGCGGACTTGCTGACGACAGGTTGAAGTGTGTGTTTGTGTGCATACAGTATGTCTGATGTCCCGAGGCGTCTCGCTCTGCATATCTGCACTACATAAACGTGAAATGGATCCACGGTTAAAGCATATATGGTAATCATTCAGCACCATTGCATATATTAAAGAATCACGATAGTATCATCTGATACTGTCATTATAGCTTGCCAACGCCAGTCTGATCAATATCATAATACTATTCAGATATGCAATACAGGAAAAAAAGCATGAAAGATAGCCTTCATTTGAAAACCAAAGACAAAAACAGAGTCATGGTTCAGATGATTCTATTTTAGTTACATGCCACTTCATTTTTCACATGTTGTTTTCCACATTCTGGAAATAAAATCATGCAACGCAGGACAAATAACCTCTTGTAATTTCAATAGGAGTCAATAGGAAAAAAAAACAAACATGGACTTGGACATGGACGAGACAGATAAGTCAATGTGAAACCATCCAGATCTGAATGCAAAAAAAAAAAAGTGTTAACATCTGCCCAAGTAAATGCAAGACCTCTGTCCTACATAAAAACACACTGACACTGTATTCATTTACATTTGCTTTGGCAAGTAGTGAAGTTCTCAGATGAGCAATTTGGTCAGAGAGACATACTGCATGGACAAAGAAAGACGGGTCAAAAGACCCACATTAAAGATTTTAATTAATTCGAATACACATATGGGGGAGAGAGAGAGAGAGAGAGAGAGAGAGAGATACAATATATAATTTCTGTGGAGTATTCAATGAAGAAACATTTCCAGGTCACTTCAGCAATCAAGAGAAAAAATGAGACATTTATCGTGTTTGCATCAAACAACTCCTATTTAATGGACGCTAGGACCTGGGCCTGTTGTGATATGATTTTATGAAATAACTTTCCCAATGACATGCTTGATTTTTTATTCATGGATTTGTGTTGTTATAAATTGAATATATGTGAAGTTCCAATTATTCTACAAGTCAGCGCCACGACTGGTCTTCAATGAGCCCACAAGAGCCCATGTTACACCTCTCTTCACCTCCTTGCACTGGCTACCGGTTGCAGCCCGAATCAAGTTCAAGACATTGATACTTACATATAGAACAGCCACAGACTCAGCAACCGCCTACTTCCACTCACTACTACGAAACTACATCCCCTCCAGAAGTCTGAGATCCGCTAGTGACATCACAGCATGGTACCATCACAGAGAGGCTCAAAATCACTAATCATTTTCCAGAACATTCTCGTTTACCATTCCTGGTTGGTGGAATGATCTTCCGACCCATATCCAGAATGTTGAATCCTTGACATTTTTCAAGCGACAGCTGAAAACTCATCTACGCTACTTGACTTCCTCTTAAATGAAAAAAATCTTTCTCTTTATTTATTCCTTCCCTTTCTAGCTTGTACTTGTTTGAACAATGCCTGAAACTTGTTATTACGAGCACTTCCTGTGCCTCTTTACGACAATCGCTTTATGCATTCCCCAATTGTAAGTCGCTTTGGAAAAAAAGCGTCTGCAACTGACTAAATGGAATTGTAATGTAGTTTTCAACTTAAAGTTCAAATATAATAATATGCACTACTATAATACCATGCTTTTTTAAAAATCTAATAAAATCATATTATCCATTTTTATTACTAAATTAAATTACTCTGTTATTACTTTTTAATTTACCTTTTTTATCTATTTGTATATTTAATATGTGCAGTATTTTTAAAAGAACTTTCTGGACGTTAATAAGGTCAAAATACGCATTGTTTTCTTTATGCATAATCCAATAAAAATAAATATGCCACGGGGACAATACGTTTGTGCATGACAGACTTCCGTTGGAAGTTTGTCAACTTTTTCTGAATCAGTCCATTTTGGGACTTCCAGGATCTACATGAATGGGAAAATTAACCAAATATGTCCATTTTCATTGATTTATTATTTCTTTATTCATCTTTTCGGGGGAAGGCCCATCCCCCAGATTAAACTCAAGTGGAGGACTGATTTACATTTACCATGCAAATTCCCAATATTCAGGTCTCACCACTCCACGAAGGGCAAATGTTACTGTGGTTCACTGTGGTTTCTATATTTATATTAGTATTTAGACTGTAGATTAATATATTATGTTTTTAGATGAACACATCCCATTATGTGGCACTATACTGAGCTGAACGTGTAAAGTCAGAGCAGCCATCTGTGTTAGAAGCTCACATCTGATACCTGAAGGAGATATTCAACAGAACTCAGTTTCTCAAAAGCACCATGCTGCACTGACATCACACCCTCTGTACTACAGACCTGTTATCCAATGGTGTGAACTCCTCCACATTTCCTGCCAGTATGAGCCATCTGCACATGCAACACATCACACTCAGAGTAAATTAAGTTGTTTTTAAACTTATACTGGAGAAGATCACTGACAGGGTTTTGAGGGCACGATGTAACAGCACTGATGCAGATTTCCACAAAAATGCAGTTGCCTATTTAGACTGATATCATATCATCTTCTCTCCAACGTACAGGAGGGATAACTGAATTAATTAACTGGAAAGATTAAATATGTTCATTTTATAAAAATCTTTGTCTATTCCATGCTTCTATAACATATCTAGTTCAGGTTCATTCAGTTGAGTTTGTGTGCATTTGCTTTTACAACGGCAAACTTGAACGAAAACAATGTGACTGGTATGGAAAAATGTGAGTCATATACAGTACTTGGCAGCTATAAAATGCAAAATGCAAACATCTTGCA
This sequence comes from Sinocyclocheilus anophthalmus, assembly GCA_018155175.1. Classification (NCBI taxonomy): domain Eukaryota; kingdom Metazoa; phylum Chordata; class Actinopteri; order Cypriniformes; family Cyprinidae; genus Sinocyclocheilus; species Sinocyclocheilus anophthalmus. The sequence continues at coordinate 139,027 of JADLZN010011677.1, read as the reverse complement.
TTTAGAAAGTCATTGGTCAAAGACACCCACTAACATCTGCAGTGGAAACCCATCAAAACCCAAAGCAGCACAGTTCATTCACATTCCTGCAAACTACACAATGAAGAAACAATGCTGTAACTTACATACTCTGAAAACCCTCAAAGTTGTTCAAGTCAGTCTCTATCTATCTTAAAGAGAAAGTTCACCCAAAAATTTTAATTCTGTCAGGACCACTACCGTCAAAATGATAGATACTTAGCATAAAGTTTGGTTTGGCGGTATGGTTCTGTTCTGGGCAAAAAACTCCCTGCCCATCCATGCAGCCTATCATAAATGAGCAGGGAGAGCAGCAACAATAAACCCCTAGGGTTAACAGAACAGAACAAGGCTGATATCATTAATCTACTTAATGATATTTAAGTGTAACACTTTATTCAAGATAAAGGAGTCTGATTAGCAAGGAATATCAAAAAGCCAAGTCCTGACTGTGGCGAAAGGAGGAGCTGGGGATGGAGAAGGCTAATTTGCTCCTGAGCAAGCTGAAAAGCTGCTGAATAATACTGAATAGAGCTTATATAGGAATGCCGCGATAGGTGTCGTATTCCTATAGGTAGATGTGATCAGATGAGAATCAGCTGATGCAAGCTTGACTCACGTGACATGCCAGAACTAACGCTAAAAATGCTAATTTTGGGCGCCTGTTGTTCCAAACCTGTATGACTTTGTTTCTTCTGTGGAACACAAGGAATTTTGAAGGAATTCTCAATGTTGATGCAGCAAATTTCCATGAAATGAATAAAATGATCAGGTCCCTTCAAGTGTTTTTTGTTGTTGTTGTTGTTTTTGCATGTGAATTTTAAGACAGTTAAGTCATTTACAATGTTACAGATGCTTTCAACTTCAAATAAATGCAATTTTGAAATTTCTATTATTATAATAAGATATAAGAAATGTTTCTTGAGCAGCAAATCAGCATATTTAGAATGATTTTTGAAGGATCATGTGACATTGAAGACTTGAGTGATGGCTACTGAAAATTCAGCTTTGCATCGCAGGAATACATTTTATTTTAAAATATAGTAAAATAGAAAATAGTTTATTGAAATGCAATCATATTGTACATTTAATGTTTTACTGAATTTTTTGTCAAATAAAGCAGGCTTGCTGAGACTTCTTTCAACAGTTAATGTTTTCACCTAGAGTGAAAGGCCCGGATCAGGATACAAAACATCGGACAATGGGCTTTGTCTCCCAGGACAGAAAGAGCACTAAATGAGTATTATGATCAGTTGTAGCTCAGTTGCAAAACCCGAGCTTACTGACACAAAAGCACAAGGCTGTTACTATCAGCCCAAAAAATGCCAGGCACACCAGAAGACACGAAACTCAAAACCAAACCGCAAATGCTCCCTGGACAGCAACCAGAACACTGTCAGAGCTCATCAAATACAAAGAGCCTCCCTGGGAAATATAACAGTGCACATCTTTGTCCGAAGGCTGTTTTACATGTACTGAAGGGCTGCCCATCAAAAATAGAAAAGAAAGGGAAAAAACAAAGGAAGAAAGACATGGCCAGCAACAGAATTACATTAGAACAACACCACCGTCTCCTCTCCATCTCATCAACACACCTGCTTTCTACAGGGATCAAAGCAGGTGATTCCATCACAATGGTAGGATTCCGGTATGATGGAGAGGATAGCTGGTTTCGAGGAGGCTTTAGAGCCTCCAACACTCAATATAATAAATAGGTTTCTGCTCTGGTCTGGCCCTCCCCTTAGATCTGCAATGCAGCCCAGGGGTCTCGCCGCAGCTCACGGAGTCGTGAGGAGAGCTTTTCAGATGAATCTGACACGCCAGGTCTCAATGAGAAAGTCTTTAATTAAAGGCTGTCTTCTCTTTCCACCGGAGGTACGTGCAACGGGAATAAAATCTATACATTTGTAGCCTTTGGGGAGACATTAGGTTTCTGACTTGGGCTAATTTTTCTTTAGACAATCTTGGGAGAAAATTAAATTGTGTCATGAGGGGATACATCAGTTCTTTTTTCACTTTATACAGAGCTTAAAGGTCTATCTAAAGTGAATTATTAAACGAATAGCTCCCATTCTGGATGCTGGGCGGTCTATAGAGCATTCCAGCCGTGCAAAGATACACAATATATTTACAGCTATGACAATAAAACTCCAGCTAATGTGTATATCACTTCACAGCACACATTCCAGGCAAACACCTACTGTATAACTATATCTTGTGACTAAAGAATGGCACTTCATATCTTTATAAAGATTTAGCAAGAATATTATGAAATTCATTTAAAAATATGAATTGCTATTTAAAATGGAGTTAAAAATGTCTATATCTATTGTGTGAATATTGAATATTTTTTCCCCTAATAAATATTAAAATGTCATTCCCACCATGTTAAATCCATGTGATGGGAATAATATTGTTGTAGGAATGTTCATAAATTTATAAATAATAAATCTAATTTAGATTAGATATAAAATAAAAATTGCATGTCTGTCAATTCTGGACATTGTGAGTGACACCAAGTAGTCAGAGAAAAACATCTTCTTAAAAGTTCCACTGGTACAAAAGTGCCCATATTTGAATAATAAATAATAAAGTAAAAAAAATAAGTTTCGAACTATATCATCTTCATCAAAAATCCTAATGACAAATTCTGACCCTCTCTCATTTGACTTGAATTGTTAGCTAGCAAACACTACAATCATTTCTATTTGATTTGCCTTTTAAGTGATACCGAATGCACTTTTTTTCTTTGCTTTGTTTCTTTGTTTTACAGAATATAGAGATGAATTTATAAGTATTCCACTGTCATTAACACCAAAACACCCACATTAATTGTTGCTGTTACCATAAACATTTTAAGTGTTACTATACATATTAATGATTTAAATTATTTAAAATCAGATATATTTATTTTATGATAATTCCAACACAACATGAGAACACATAATGCACTCAAGCTTGCACTATTGTAGACATGTTCCTCCTCCGATATTTAATATTTACAGGTTGATCAATTTTTTTCTCAAATGATTACATTTCGTCCGTCCCCAGTCCTGAATCCGCGATGACATCCTTGCTAGCAAGCTAATTCAAATAGTTGTGTGCACTTGCAATTGATTTCCTGCACAGAACTGCAGTACTTCCTGGTGGGCTTTGTCTTTGTATCCCAGCATGCCTCCTTGGCCTCCTCATCTAAATGCAGAACAACGTACATACCTGACTATGTTTGTACGAGGGCTTTTCAGTCTCAGTGGTAAGTCTCAGGCCATTAGGCAGCACAACTGTTATTAAATGGCTAGGGAAGGAAGCTGGAAAAAAGGTGGAAAAACAACCAATTAAACCAACAAGATGAGTGCTGGCTAGTTTAGATGCATCAAGCTCCTCTAAATCTTTGTCCTCTGACGTGATCCTCCGGCTTGAAGAAGCACTCAAGCACGGCATCAACATTTGCAGTTCAGAGCGGGGTCCTCGCTGGATGTCGTACACCCTCGCGCATCTCCAGGAGACCATCTTTAATAAGAGCAAGCAGTCGGAGAGAGATGTGTTCATTACTGAAGGCCGATTTGAGAACAAAAAAAAACAGGCCATTAGCGAGTATTTACAGAGTGCTAATACTATGGGGAGCCATGATTTTCTGGTCTCTCTTTTGGGAGTACAGGGCGAGCTGCCAACAATGTTAATGTTGGTTTGGAGTAGGCACAGTGCCTGCTGCTATAAATAAAGGTTGGTTGGGTGGTTGCATGGATTGTAGACACCATTTAAGGTTGATCTACATGAGGGAAGATATGAGCTTTCTAAAATAAGGAGATGAGGAGAGGGTCGCCTTTACAAAAACACTACAGTAAGATCTGACCTCTCACACACACCCACAGCACAGCCTGGAATGAAGGGAGTGAGCCAAAATATACAGTAATGATTTCAATAGAAAAAGTATGTAGATAAATTAATGAGTATCTTTTAGAATAAAGTTTAATATCTAAATGCCAAGATGCATTCATCATGAATTTTGTATGATCAATTTTAAATTGCAAATATAAAACAATATACAGTATGCATATATAACAAGCTTAATGTTGCTTTATTTTATGCATTATTATTAATCTTATATCAATGCCTGAACTGAACAATGAGATAATTGCATAATTGATCAAATTGAAATAACATGTATAAATAAATAAATACATACATACACTACGTCTACAAACATTTTTTGGAATGCTTTTAAGAAGTATCTTTCTCCTTACACTTTCCACAGGTTACATTTTATTTGATCAAAATACAGTACCCATGAATATTGTTGAAATATTATCAATTTAAAATAGTTTTTTTTTAAAGCTGATTTTAAATTCCATAATAAAAGAACATTTATATGGAACTGAGCACCAATAGTTTTATAAGACTGAGGTGTCTCTAAATCAGGGCATATAGAATTTTTTGAAGATTATGTTTACCATTATTAAATAATTAAAGCCTTCAAAAAAAAAAAATCTGCTTTGCCATCACATGAATTCAATTGACCTTATTAACATATATTAACCATAGAAAACAGGTTAATTTTAAAATATGGTTAGACTAATATGTTGCACAATATTACTGTGTTACTTGTAACTTTTTTATATAAATTAATCCTGCCTGGATGCGCATCAAATATACTTTCAAAAACATTAAAAGATCTTAATGAATAATCTTTATGATATTAAATCATAATAATGATTAAGAATTGAAGCTTTAGAATGGCTATCAAGAAATTTAATAATTTGATGGCAACAAATAAAATTAAGCAGCATTTAAACAGCAGTTTAGCTTAATTTTGTTAATATAACTTTTTATTTTTTTTATTGGATGTTGTTATTCAGAATAGGAATATGCCTCTATATACTCTTTGTATATTGTTCACTCAAGGAAAAACATTTCTTGATCCGTTTACACATAATCAGAGTTTATTTCCTAAGGCAGGACATTTTGCAGGATGAATCAGTGTGTGTGTGTGTCTCAGTGTGAGAGAGAGTGAGAAACAGCAGGCTGTTTTCACATGATGGCATCTCCACCTGTCTGCTCTGACATCTGAGGGACCGTGTGACATCCGTAGCCCATGGCGACATGACCTGCATCTCCTCCACAAACACTTCATCTGCAGTCAGTGTGTGATCAGGTTAACATCACTGAGATACTGTAACGGGGCGACAGGGACGAGAGACGTGCAGATCCATTTGCAAAGCATTTATTCAAAGGCGTGGTCAGAAACAGGCATGGGTCCGAAACCCCCGCAAACAGGTATGCCACAGGCGAGACAAAGAGAATAATCCAAGGACGACCTGATCAGGCTCTGGCGACAATATCCAATATGGCAAGGCAACCGTTAATCCCACAACAAACAAAGATCCATTGCGAGGTGGCAAACATAGGTACAAAACAACGACTACCAAGATCAGTAAACAGGCAACAGGGCAACACGGCGTGACTAGACTTAGACTGGAAACTAGAACTGGGAACTGGTTCCGTAGAGTAGCTAGCACTATGTGAGCGGATAAGACGCTAACAATACTCGTGATTCGGTGAGAAGAGGAGTCCTGGCTTATGAAGTGTGTTTATTGGTTACAGCTGTTGGGTGTAATCAGTGCGAGTTGTGTGTGATTGGAAATGTAGTCTGGTGCGAAGTGCAATAGATATGTGTGGTGCACGATAGCTCCATCGTAAGGAGCTGGTGATTCTCGTTGGTGGGAGTTTGTTTTGCGTCCGCACGTACAGTTCCAAGGCCCAAGACTCGGTGATCAGATACTATTAGTGATGTTTTAATATGTTATATAACACAAGTACAGGTTTATTGATTTTTTTATGTTTTCTACTTTCATGTTATTTTATTTAAAGTTCTAGTAATTTTCGTTTAGAGAAATTTTTTTTTGTTTTTTGTTGTGATTGTTTCACATGTCCTTATTGTTTTAAATTAATTGTATTCAGTTTTAGTTTTAGTTATTTTAGCACATCAAGTTTAAAATGTTGAAAATAGAATTTGGAGAACTCAGCTGAAATAAAAAGGCATTGTCTGTTCTTTGGATTTCTTGTTCGTTAGTTTTGGTTTAACCTTTTTTTCACATTCCCTCTGTAATGGACCTAAAAAAAAAAAAAAAGAACTGCAGATACAATTACTCTCTCCTGCTGACCTTTACCACTGTTGGAACTTCTGTGAAATTGGCTTTTGTGGTATTTCTCCTCCAGTGCTAAAAGAAAACCATTGGATTGTAATCGCGCTTGTGTGACTATGTGAAGGAAGAAGGACTGACTATAGCCTTATGCAACTATTTTTTTGTAAAGGTGAGTTTTAGCCATTACAGACTGCAGTGTGTTCTGTGCAGGACTGTTTTGTGTGTTTGTGTGTGTGTATGAGAGCTGTTGTGGCATTGTGCTGTAATCTCTGCACTCTGCAGCAGCTCAGGTATGTCTCACCTGATAGCAGCACATCATTGCACAGTCTGATGTGAACAGATGATCCATGACTGCAAGATCAGACCACAACACACTTTTACACACACATACACACCCATATTTACCAAGCTTTCGGCTTCTATTATTGTTAATTTAAGCTAATATGTAAGTGCTTTTTTCTTACAGAGGTTAGGTTTTGAGAGTCTAATAATAAAGTTAGCTTTATATAAAATATAAATATACTTTTTAAATAATACTTCTTATAAAACAATGTGTTTGTGTTGTAAGATTTGTATAGCACTTTTCCACACTTTATTGTATATAATAATTAAAATGATGTAAAAAATTCTATGTAAAAAATAAAAATACATGTTCCAGTTATCATTAATACATAATTTTGTTAGTCTGTAAATTTTTTTATATAGCACCTTTCCACAGCTCAAGTGGCTTTCCTAAGTATTATTTAAAAAGAACTACTTTATTTAATATATAAATAATAATATTTATAGAATAATGTAAATAATTTGTATTTTGTTCATTCAGAATTTAGGTTGTGGGTTATATTATATATAGTATATAGTAATTATAATCATCATTACTATAAATAAATCAAATACAATAATTATCTTATTCAATACTACTACTACTAATACTAATATAAAATCTATGTTATGCCCTCTGTCATAAAAATGTTGAGTGTGTCAAACAACCCACTGAATCTCAGAGTTGGACATCACCATCTGTGCCCTCATGGTCTACGCGTCCTAAATACTGACATATCCACCCCCAAAGGGTGTGTGTGTGTGTGTGTGTGTGTGTGTGTGTGTGTCAATATACATGCACTATAAATACAGGGCCACTGTCTGTTATGTGTTATCAATGATGGGAATCAAACCGTCTGGGGAATAAATCACATCCACAACAGGGTGCGAGTGGAAAAAGGAATATCCATATCCTGCCAAAAATATCATATTTTTTTATTCAGACATGCCAGTGGATGAGATCCAATCCAAACTTTATATTATAGCTAAAGCTACATAGACACACTGAAAGAGTTTCCAACAGAACATGTTATTTTAAGTCCTACTTCAAGTGGTAAAGAAATCATTACCTCGCCAACAGTGTCTACTGAAGTTAATGTAAATCTACAGTGTGCTAGAGGTAAAACAGCCAGTCCTTGTAAATAAACTCTGCATATCGCTATGCATACAGTTTATGATGTATAAACACATACAAATCCATGGTGTATACTATCAATAACCTCAAAGTCAAGACAGACGCCAATAGTATTTTCTGGTATCCCCTGATGCAAAGATGCTGGGATATATTTTACAACTCCCTACATTCTAGCTTAACTATATTCTAGACCACAGAAAGCCAATACGATCACTGAGAAATTGCCTTGCGTCTTTGAGGCTTAGAGTAAGAATAAAACTTCACGTGGGTTGGCAACATGCACTTTTAGATTTATTGGCCTACCCCATCTTCTCAGGAGGCTTATTTATGACCCCGTGGACTCGCGTTTAATACAGTTTTCCTTCTCGTGCTGTGAAAGGGACATTTGTATTATGAAGACATGGCTTAAAGCATTTTTAATATGCCCGAACAGACTTCATAAAATAAACAAAGGAGGAGGAATTAGACTGTATACAAGCAGCGTGACTTAACGCAGGCATTCTCAATTAGAGAGAAAGATTGGAGTAAAAAGTCAGGGAGCAAACTCGCATTATTTCAAATGTTAAATCGTGTTCTCATTGTGCGTCTCGTTAAAAACATCACGTAGTGTTTAAATTGCTGCTCAATAAAATTTTAGCTGAAACTGCGTTTTCATAATATTCTGCACAATGAAGCCTAATTGACATAGTTTTTAGATCCCCCCCCCCCCCCCCCCCCCCCCCCCCCCCCCCCCCCCTTGGGGAAAGTGGTGATTGGGTTTAGCAATATATCCTGCACATATAATACATTAAAGCATATGGTATTTACAGCATAATGCATTATAATGTACAATGCAATCTTAAAAAAGATACATATTTTTCATATCTTATCAAACGATGGTATTTTTATATTACTCTAACTCTTATTTTATAGAATTTTATAATTTTTTATTACACTTTCTTAATTTTACATTTAAATATAACTCCAATATTAAAATTATATATTAAAAAACAAATGTTAAATCCCAAATGTAGAAAATTGTTAGAGCCTAAATATTATGATAAAAGTATTGGAAAATGATGGAAAAACAATAGCCATTGTAGGTATGTCAACAAAGCCAATATAAAATATAATTTTAAGTTTTTTTTATCATCAGAAATTTTCCCAGAGTATCAGTCTGTTTTTTTTTATTATCAACAGCTGTGACTTATTTCACGCAATAACTATGCAATTAAATCAATAAAAAAAAAAGAAATTAATATACTTAAAATGAATTAAATTTGTTTAGGCTGATGTTTATAATGAATACCACTATAACTTATGCTTTATACTTCACATTTTAATGATTTAATGTGAGGGGAACTAAATAGGCTATATAGTGTTTATAATGTTTGTAAATGTTTTGTTTTATTTTACATGATTCATTTAAAAATTAAAATGTAAAATGAATGTTTTATTCACTGTATTGTACATGATTAATGAATATGCTATATACTGAAAAGTGCCTAAGCATATCTAACTAATAGATAGCCTCAAAACCAACAGGCATCGACTAAAAGCCACAAAACTCTCATTTTAATTTTAATTAGGTCACATGACCTCATCTTAACGCTAAATTGACAGATATATCCAATTTGACACATTAGAATGAGATTATATCAGTCTGACATGCAGAAGATGTAATATGCACTATATATTAATCCATCGGAAGCAGAACAGCTCCACAAATTCACCATATACATTCACCATGAGCCAAGACCACAGTGTGGAGCTCTGGAAATTTAGAGCTATGCATGACGAGAAAGTCATGATTCATAATCATCATGTTCTGAGAGAGCATTAAATCAATCCACAACATTATCTCTCACACACAGACATATCAATGACCGCAGGGCTCCGGGATCCAGTTACAGCTTAGATTACAGCCAGAGACACTTAAGAAGACTAATTACACTGAGCAGGACTGGGACGAAGTGCATGCAATATGAATCAGCCATTTTAAAATCACGAAAATGTAATGTTTCATTCTGCCCATGATGAAGTCTGAGGAAGCTCAAGGCATGTAGAGAGAGTAATGAGTCTGTTAAATATATAATATCCAAGAAGAGCATGGGCAGCTCTCGTGAACGTCTCTGATGGTGATTTCAGCTCGGCCTGAAGTCAAATCGTCTAACCTTCAATCAGAGCTGACCTCGTAATTTCTTGCTTGCGATATCCCTTTACATTTATAATGTATGTGCATTTGAATATCCTTAAAGGGGTCATATGATGCAATTAAAATGTTCCCTTTCTCTTTGGAGTGTTACAAGCCCTCTTTGGTGCATAAAGAAAATCTGTAGTTGCAAAGACTAAAGTCTCAAATCAAAGAGATATTCTTTATAAAAGTTAAGAGTCAGCCACACCTATCTAAAACGGCTAGTTCTATCACACCCCCACATGTCTACGTCACGATGTGGGAAGATTTGCATAACGCCGCCCAAATGTTCACGCAAAGAAAGAAGGTGTAACTTTTATTCTCGTTGTAGTATTGTTGCTGCCGCCATGTCGTGAAGGCGCTGTGTTTTTTTTCGTTGTGAAAGCGAAACTACTTTGTTTTGGTCTTCCAAAAGAGGACATATCCTTCTCATGCCTGGAGCGGATCTGTGCTGGTTGCTGAGGAAATACATCAACTTTGCGCTATGGATCGCTGGATTGGCTTTCACTGTGGACGAAGCTGAGTCCAGCCCGGGGTGGTCACATGTGGTTGCCGCAAGCCCTCCGGACGCTCCTTCGTCAAATCTGCCGGCCGCGCCATTCTCCATTTAGCCCTCCGGCCGTTCCTCACTCTAGCCCCCGGCCTCTGCTCACTCTAGGCCTCCGGCCGTTCCTCACTCTAGGCCCCGGCCTTTGTTCACTCTAGGCCGCCGTGTGTGACGCTGTGGGTTTCGTTGTGAAAGCGAACAATGTGAAATCTAAAATGGAACACTAAAAGCAGTGGTTAAATTGTATTTACAACAATGTTTCAGAACAGTTTAACCCAAATATTCTGATGTGTCCAGCGCATTTTTATGGAGGACTGTTTCCTGATCCTGGTAGAGTAGACTACAATGCCGGCTGTTCTGACTCACAGGCTCTAAGTACGTTTTTTATATTTAAAGAGTTTTTATATTTTATATTTTTTTATATTTAAAGTGAGTTTTTTAGGCAGTGTAGAGAAGGGCTTGTTGTTTGTAATTTCTCCGAACACAAATGCAGACATGGTTTTATATTTACGCAGCGCGATGCAACGCAACGCGTAAAAAGACAGTATAAGTCATTATAATCTGTAATTATGTCCCCACTGGATGCAACGAATGCCTCGTTTATAATGGGTTTTCATGTTTTTGAATCATCGCTCCAACCTGACAGGGCATCACAGTATAGTGAGGGGCATAACATTTCCGTCACAAGCTTGAGGTATTCGGCCAATAATAACGCACTGGATAGTTGGCCAATCAGAGCACACCTTGCTTTTCAGACCGATGAGCTTTGTAAAAATCGACGCGTTTCAGAAAGGCGGGGCATAAAGAGAAACAATAATGTACAGTATGTGGAAAATAATGTGTTTTCTTAACCTTAAACCACATAAACACATTTCATTACACCAAATAATGTTCTTTTTAGCAACATCATATGACCCCTTTAAGTGAGATGTTACGTGTCCAATCTGACCATGAAATCGGCTCTCAGGACACCCTGTTAACCCAACAGCGGTCTCGTCGTGGCACTATGTTGTGTCACACTAGTCTACAATTTTCTGCTCTTATCAGTGTGAAGGCTGTCCATTCTAGAGAGGGAAGCAGTGGAGGATGAGCTGGAGGTTGAACGTTTCATACAGTATCTTACTTTTTATGTACTCCAAATGTCTCGTCAGTGTCATCACTTCACCCGGAGGGTGAGAGGTCATTCGGGGCCAATAAGGTTCAAGAGGCTTCAGAATCAAAATGCAATGTGATGAAGATATTACGGATTCAAGACCAGAAAATGAACTCTAGAGGAGTGAGAGTGAGGATGTGTTGACTTGCAGAGGTCAGATTTCATTATCATCAGAATAACACTGATGTTTTTAAACCGTTTTATTTGTATGATCAATAATCAAATGTGTTTGCCTTTGATGTAGTATTAGGATGAATATCATAAAGAAACAAGAAGGTCATATTTCATCAAAAATTATTTTTAAAATTATAAAAAACAAAATATATTTTGTCTAAATAAAACGAAGCCAATTTTAGTCTATTTTTAGACCATTATATAAAAATATACATATAAAATGTAACAATGTTTTACACATACATAAAATAAATTACTTGTATTATTGTAACACAATACTTGGAATTATATTGCCCATAACCACAATTTTTATAATAACACTGGGCAAAATCACATTAAATTCAGTAGCATATCACACGGATATATAATCTTTTGTATATTTTTTTTCTTTTCATTTGCATAACATTAATCAAATATAGTTTATAACATAATCATTATATTCTCCAATAAAATATTTTTATATTAACTTTGATCACATTAAATAAATAAGATACTAATAATTGATTGTCATTACGTATACCATAATTGGAATCATTTTACCAAACACAATGAATTTTTAAAATAAAAAACGGAAAATAAATATAAATGTATTTATACAATCATTCTTTTTTATTGGCATTAGAATAATATAATAATTTATAATTAATTAATTACATTTAAATAACAATTGTAATTCTTATAACATATGAATATGAATATAAAAATACACACACCTAATAATTATATTATTATCTATTCTTTCTTTTATTCATTACCCAGTTATGCAAATTAGAATAAATTTTTCGTTGGATTTGGGGGGCAAATTCAACCCATACATATTCTGACAAGGTTTCATGAGATCTTTTTAAAACACAGATGTTCTATACCTGAATTTCTTGCATTATCTATAGTGATAGTGGTGTAGATAAAACAGAAGCATTGTGGTGAAGAGCTCCTCTGTAAGTGAGTAATGTATGACTGAGGTCTGGGGACATTGCAGTGGTACATGTGACATTATTGGATGCCTCTGGAAAAAGCAGCTCATATCTAATAAATGCTGTTGTACTTCACGTAGGGAATTTCTGCCCAGAGCTACAGGAAGCACAGACACTCATATCTCAAAGTGATTCACTAGACGTGCCCTCCAAAAGCTCGTGAGGTCAAATACAAACATCATCTTTGTATTTCTACACATAAGCACAAGACAAATCCTTTTTATGTTGCTTATTTTCACTTTAAGTATGTTCCAGCACGTCCAGAATCCAGAGCCCATGTGATTGATGGCTCTGGATGAGAGTGGCAGCAAGAGAGTAAAGGCTGGTTTTTATGAAAAGCACACAGCATGAAATCGCTGGATTTTGTCTTTCTGATGGGATCCTGAACTTTGTTTGAACTAGAGAAATGAAAGAGGACAGCTAATGACATCCTTCTACACAACAGATCCTGTCAGCGGGACTTATAAGGTCAGTGATACGCACTAACTTCCCTGGTTGTGGTTCAGGGCCGGCAAGTGGAATACTTCTGGCTCGACCCATGCAAGGAACCATCACTTTTGTGCTCTTAAAGGGGTCATCGGATGCAAAATTCACTTTACAAGTTGTTTGAACATAAATGTATGTTGGAAGTGTGTAGTACACATCCGTCCTATAATGATAAAAATCCACCAAGTTTTTTTTTTAAATCCCTATTTTAAAATCCCATTTCTCAAATCAGGCTGTTCTGAGATTCTTGTTAGAATGACGTAGTTCTGTACAGGCCCCGCCCACGATAGTTGATTGACAAGTCCGTTTTACCATAAGACCCGCCCTGAGTGAGCTGTCATCAGTCCGCCATTGTGTTGAAGCTGGAGCGGTTGTAGACAAGAATGTCTCAGATTAAGCGATTGAGGTGTTTAGTTGTTGGATGTAGTAATGAATATTGCAGTCGTCATTTACTCCAGACATCTGAGACAGAGGATTAACGGTACTTTCGTTTTGAAGTGAATGCGCTGATGCCCGATCTGCCTAAATCTGTCTATGTTTCTCCCTATCAGTCGTGATCCAGCTTCACTTACAACAGAAGTGAGTTAAGGGGTTTTTATGAATCTTTGCAATCGCCTTTTCTAATATGTGCTAGTTAGCAAGGTTTGTGTCTGAAGTTAGTATGCTCCATATCTAATCTTTATACCTAGATGCCTCATTATCGACTGTTTCTATGGACCGCGATACGTAAGCCATCCGCCATTTTTAGAACTGTCTGTGAATCTTTGAGCGCATTGACTGTGTGCGTCTACAACAGGAAGTTATACAATTGTGTATCTTTGAATATTCATTGATTATTATGGTGAATGCGAGATGGCTGACGCGTCAACGTATCTGGAGCGGTCGAATTGGGAATCTACACATATCTATGGTCTGCTCACGCCACGGAAGAGAGGGGCGGAGTCAGCAGAGCTCACTAGCATTTAAAGCAACATGAACTAGAACAGCGTGCTGACAACAGCTGCTTTTTGACAGGTATTGTTGTAGCGAATCAGCTCATGGGGAAATATGAATAATTAACCATAACTAGTTATAATTAACTATTCATATTTTAGATCCACTGTAGATATTTAGCTGACCACTCAGGGTCAACCGTCTTGTCAATTCTAAGAACGTTAATTTCCTGGTTAAGGGAAATAACTTTCTTACTGTACAATTCTATAAGTTTGTAACGTAAATCTGCATGATTATTGACTCCGTTTATGAGTAAACAATGAACACGTCAATTGTGATACAAGTAAGGTTTTATTAACTACATAAACACTTAAACTAGTCTAACATACTACATAAACACATTAAGCCGGTCTAACATACACATACACACACACACACACATACAGTTGGTATAGGAAAGGGTTAAAGTTTAACTCAGCATAGAAAGAGGCATAAAGAATGGATTTTATGGAACACTTTGCATGTATATTCAACAGATCAAAGCTTTCAGGGATACGTCAGATTCTGAGTTCCAACACACCTTTGTAAAAAGGTTTAACTGATACTTAATGTATCAATTAAATAAGACTAAGTTTGATACTTGCGAGTCTCGGCGGTCTGAAAGAGATGCCTGATGCAAATCTTAAAGCTTCCCGTAGATCTTTGCTGAATTCGGGTCGATGAAAAGAACCAGTTTGAGTCAGTGTCACTTGATGAATGGAAAGGACTAGGCCGAAGAAAGGCCTGGCACAGATGCTTTGGTATCCTGAAGCGTTTCTCACATCTTCATCTTTGCTTCTGACCGAACCACCGACTGGGGCGGGTCTCTGGAGTGTGGCCTTTAAGGTCTGAGAAGATCCCCGCCTCTCAAGATGGCTTATCCAATGAGAAAAGCCGGAATCCCAAGTTGGCGTTTTGAGATCCTGTGGAGTTTATGACTCTTTGTGTGGGAACATGGTACTTTAGTATCTGGAACTTTGATTGAAAATACTAAAGGTTCTCAGGGCACTAATATATTGCCTACGTACCAACAAATAATATACATTCTTGTTTAGATCATCAGAAGGCGAATTCATAGATACTAAACAAGCTATATGTAAGGTTATATGAATGAGTGGTTTATCGTAAGCATGAATAAAAATAGTCTATAATACAACAGATTAAATACAACAAAGCAATAATATACACAATGGCCTGAAAAAAATGGGTGTTCATTCAAAGAAGGTATTCCTATGAATTAATTAGTAGAAAAGTCAATTTATACTGTGCATTTGTACCCCTTGTTTCTGGAAAAAACAGAATGAGAGCCGGCTCGCATTCCACAAGGTTGTAAATGTATCGGTTACCATGAGAACCAGGTCTTGTTCGGCGTCCTGGGGTGTTACAAAGTATTTGTGAAATCTAGCTAACAAAATATATATTGTGTGTTGGAGTGGTCCAGACGCTACAAATTTCCCCCCTTTCGAACGTTGTTGTCCATCCAATAGACAACAGCGAGTGATGTCAAAGGTGCAGAACAATCAGACCCACACCTGCCACTCACGGCTGGGAGCCAGTGGTGGCATTTTGGCTGTTGGTGCCGTGTGATTCTTGTCCGTTGGTGTGCTGTGGTTATGTAGGCTGTAGCAAGGTGTGGGTCCTCGAGCTTATGCAGCAGGTTTCGAGGCTGTGTCACCTGTCATCCTGAAATGAGTTAGTCCGGGTAGGATGTTTTTATTGATGCTGTTAGCCAGTAGGCTATCCGTGGTACCCACGATGTGGAACAGCCGGGTTAGTCTCTCACTGGTGAGAGTGCAGGTGGTTCCATGGATTGCAGGTAATTGTTATGGAGATGTTGTAGTGTGCAGAGAGTTTCAGACTGACCTAGTGATGATGGCAGGAGAGCAGCAGGTGGGTGTTAGCTCTCTGTTCTGCCCGAACGTCACTAAAAATCTGATGTTTGCGGTGTCGCTTTGCTCTTGTGGCAGCACCGACTTGAGCTTGCCTGAGTTGTGTTGGTATAGCTTTCGCTGTTGGGTGCGGTGGGCCCGCTGCTCACTCCAACTGTTGTCTGGCTTCTTCTAGGGGTGTCGACCGGTTTCAAGGGAGGCTCCTCCCTTGGAGGGGCCTGATGCAGTGATGCAGCAGGCAAGGAGTCAGAGGTTTGTCCTTCTCAATACTCTTTAGTTGAGTTTTGTTCAAGGAGCTTTTTTTTTTTGCGAGTGTCAGCAGCTCCTGTACCCAGAAGTAGGCGTGTCCAGCTGTCCTGGTGTAGCCTCCGTTCAGCACCCGTGTGGAGGAGTATGTTGTGGTGGACTGCTGTTGGACATACCGTGGTTTTTGCAGGATGAGGACGCCTTTTCCCAGTTTTTGGTCTGGAACCTGGGTCTGTTGCCGTGTTGATGGCTCTGTCCTCTTCTGGCTAGGGGCTTTCTGTATAAGGGTTTTGCATTGTGGCAATGCTGGGTGCCTTCTGGGGCCCGCTTTGGATTCTGAGTTGTGAAGTTCAGACTCAGTGGTGTTTGACAAACACCTTTAGTGGAGGCCTTGTGCTTGTTAAAGGCCTTCTGTGTCAGGTTACGCAGCTGTTGATTAGGCATTGTGCGGCAGGCCCTAATGCCTAGATGACTTCTTGCAGCTGGTGTCCTCCGCCATCCCAGGGTAATTGCGAGCTTTGAAGTAAGCTTGTCGAAGTCTGTGGTTGTAAGCATGGGGAGTTTCATGCCAGCCTTGTTTGGTGTCTGGGGCAGCGATCAGTCCGGGTTCAGACTCTGGGTCTGAGAGTATTTAGTTTGCCAGATGTGTTGTCTCTGGCCACAGAAAAAACCCCCCCCCCCCCCCCCCCCACCCCCCTCGTTGGGGTCTGTGGGGTCACACGTGTGTGTGTCTGCAGTGATCCTCTGGAAAAGTCCCTGCCCCACCCCCTTGTGGCTGCTGGTTGGTGACGTGTGAACAGTGGCTCTCGCCCCCCCCTCACAGGTTCAGACTCTTGGCTGAGGGGGTGGGCCTGCTGGCCAGGGGAAGTTCTGTTTTGTGTTTTCCCTGTCTGTTCACCTTGTGGTCTCCATGCATATTTCAGTTCATTTGTGATACTGAATTCACCTCGTTGCGTTGCTTTGGTTCGCCTGAAAAAATTTTTTTTTTGTTGCAGCTGCAGAGGTTTTCATGGAGCTGACTTGTGAAGTGTCAAGCAGAAGGCTTTGGCTCCCGATTTTTTGTTTTTTTTTTGTTTTTTTTTTGTTTTTTTTTTTCCCCCCTTTCGTAGCTGTGCAGCAGGCGTGGAGGGCTTGCACTGCTGGCGAGCGATGTTCAGCCGGCTGTCTTTTGCTTAAGTCTATGCGCAGTCGGTAGGACTGTTTAAATTCTTTCTGAACCAAGTCAAGCTCCTCTCTAATTGCTGAGTCAGGGTTTGGACCTCAGCTCTGGCTGTATGCAGCTGGCCTTGTAAGGCCTTAGATGTGGTGTCTCTCTCATTTAGTTCCACATATGTTGTTTTAAGAGTGACTTTGTGTGAAACAGTTCTCTTTTCAAGTCCTGTGTGATGGCTTTTTCCAGCGGCGCTTGGTGTTGAGCAGCTGTTAGAGCCTCTGTGAAGACTGGTGATTTCTTTCTGTCGCACCATTCTGTGAGGTTCTTTGCATCCATTCTGTGCTTTCTCTCGTTGAGCAGGTGTCAGTTCTCTGTAGAATTCTGTGACTTGCAGTTTCAGCTCATATACCTCCTGTCTGAGGCCCTTGAGGGTGTGGGCCGAGGAGAGGATGATGCTGGTCAGGTGTTCGCTTATGTCGCAGTCTCGCTGTTCCTTTCTTTGCCATCGCAGGTAGTTGGCTGCTTGGAGCTGAAGGATGTCCATTACAGTGCTCTACTGGGTTTTCAGGTGGTCCTGGTGAGCTGGCAGGTCTGGATGTCTGCGACATACTGGCACACTTGTTGGAACACCAGAGAGAGAGAGACACAAGGCAAATGCAGGTACGTACAGAGGTGTTAAACTATCTCTAAGGGGAACGGCTGTGTAGGCCGTGTAAGGTATGAATAGCTGGTGGGAGGCAGCTAGTGAGGTAGGGTGCTATGTTTTTGTGTTCGTGAACACAAAGGGAGAGTTTGAGTAACTTTGTTGAGGGGCCGTAAGCAGGGGTCAGCTGATGACCGGGCTATACTACTGATGGTTCACGGGTTTGGTCACTATGACGAAACTGAAATAAAATAAGATGAACTCAAAAAAAAAAAGGAAGATTTTACCTATTTTAGTTTTTTCTAAGAGATATGGCTAAGCAGGTTTCACTTGTGTGTGATGCTGCAATAGACTTCATAACCCTAGGGTTAGGCTGTTAGCTAAACTAGCAGGGACCCACCAAATACCTCGTCAAAAGAAAAAGAAACAGTGGGAATTGTTTCTAGTTTTATGTTAGCCTACATTGTGTTGCAATGGTAGCTGCCCTTCAACGTATTAGGCCTGGCACTGAGGCGTGAGGATAAGTAGAGAGGAAACAGGGATTATGCAACTAATAACCTGTAGAACTCGTTCAGGAAACAACAGTTGCTAAACTACTGTAATCCTACCAAAGCGCCGAGGTGATGGTGAAAATACAAAATATGTACAAGTAAACACAACAAACAAAATAAATAAAATAAATAAAGGGGTCCTAAGAGCTGTAGGAAATTAAAAGGGGAAAGTAAATAAACAAAATAACAAATAAAAATAAAAATGGAATAAAAAAAATAAATAAAAATAAATAAAAATTTGATTTAATTAAATCTCAAATTTAATACAAATCAATTTAGCTGAATTTGGTACATTTGTGCTAAACAAATGTAAATAAATGCAATAAAATTAAAAGAGGTAGAATAAAGTCAAAACAAAAATAAACAATAACACAAGTATAACTACAGTATGTGGGTAGGGACCACATGGACCTGTGATGGCATCAACAGGAAGTGACCCCAGGAGTGACGGAGAGAGAGAGGGAGAGAGAGGTGTGGTTAGAAAGTTACACTTTACACGCCTATCTAAGCGTTAGCCAGATGCTAACAGCTAGCAGTTGAGGTAAAGGGCTTAGCTTAAGAGTTAGCGTTAGTTACACGCAATTCTTTGTTTACCCACTGGTCTGTGAAGTGGATGCTGTTGTCAAATTAACCGGAAGAGTCTGCTCACACTTCCGGGGTCACGTGTTGCTAGTAGACCAATGCAAGCTCACAACAAGTGCAGGTGGAGCAGACTTGCACTGCTGTTAGCATGCATGGGAAACTCATGCATGTACCATACAAATTCATTCATTAATCAAAACAACACATTCACTTCACAGGCAATGGTGAATTCGTAGTTAGCTACGCTAGAATAACACCATTAATTTTACGTAGATGTTTCACATGAGCGGGTCAAAATGAAGTACATTGATACGTAACACATAATAAGGCCTTAAATTAATGAAATGAGGAGTATCGCTCAGATCACCTACACAGTGCTGAAAAAGGGGATTTCTTCGCCCAAGATCAGACCGATTCATTCTGGTACCATTTATATGAGCTGCTAATCTGAGATTGCGTCGTCAGAAAATAGACTTATGCTCCACTAACTACAGAGATTAGGATTTCTTCGCTAAATCAGGTTAGTTTCTTATCGTACGATTTTAAAAACATTATAGCACTGAAACTTTCTAATACCTGTAGGAAGGCACCTTCAAGCTATAGTTTTATCTGATTATATTCAGAACCTGGTGCGCGCATGTATAAGAGTTACGTAAATGTTTCACATGAGTGGGTCGATATGAATACAATGATACATAACACATAATAAGGCCTTAAATCAGTGAAATGAGGAGCATCGCTCAGATCACCTACACAGTACTGAAGAAGGGGATTTCTTCGCCCAAAATCAGACCGATTTATTCTGGTACCATTTATATGAGCTGCTAATCCCGAGATTTCGTCGTCAGAAAATAGACTTGTGCTCTACTAACAACAGAAATTAGGATTTCGTCGCTAAAGTCAGGTTAGTTTCTTATAGTACGATTTAAAAACATTATAGCACTAAAACTTTCTTACTGCTCGCAGGAAGGCGCATTCAAACTATAATTTTATCTGGTTTTGATCAGGAACTGGTATGCGCATGGAGAAGAAGTTACTAACTTATGAAACAGACACATAAGATTGATTACTGGGTCTGCTTGCAACCAATGTTTAAAACGACTCCACCGTTCTAAATTACTGCTCGTACTGCCTAAAGTAGGAAACTATTGTTTCCCCAGCACTGTGAATGCCGGGATTTTTCTGGCTAGCTTGTCAAAGTTTCTGGGGGTCACATCATGCGCTTCTGCGGGGATGCTTGGAAGTATTACAGTTCTGTCTGCTGAGTTGTTAATCAGAAAGTGTTGGCTCTCCCCTTCGTAGCTTGTTGCATATGAGGGAGTTTGCACGGCTGAGTGAGGATGCAGGAGTAGGGTGTCTCTCCCACTGCGTCTCTTTTCGCAGCCTGTAGGAGTCCCTGAGTTCTCTTCGGAGCATGTCAAGCTTGTCTTGAGTGTTGTTCAGCTGCTGGATCAGAGTCTCTTGAAATCTATCGATTTCCTCCTGTTTCAATCCCATTAGGTTGTGGGTCAGGAGATGATGACCTTGGTGAGCTTTTTGTAGCCATATCTCTCGCTTGAGTCCTGAGTCTGAGGTACACTTCTCTCTGTGTCCAGTTGCTTTCGGCTCAGTAGGTGGTCGTCGGCCCTGGGTAGGGGGTGTTCCTCACAACGCCTGGCCAGCCCTCTTTGGTCTGCATTCTGGGCAGTTAGTCTGAGCATCTGCAACATTTTGGCACACTGGTGTTGAGAGTAAGGGCTAGAGACTACTACAAGATCAAAACAGAGTGTGAATGCTAAAATAGTTTTGGGTCAGCATATGTTTTGCTGAAAAGGGCGTAAACAGGATTTTGATTGATGACTTAAGACTACTGTCAAATTATTGTCAAATTAACACTCAGAATTTGCTGACGGTTCCCCAAACAGGCTCAATCTCTGAGGAAGTGAAGTAGAAAAGGGGAAAGCAGAAGGAAAAGGAGAGCATTTCTATTCAGATTATGCCTATTATTTTTTTTCTTGAAAATAAACAAATCAACAATAAAAGTGTCTCTGGTTCCTTTTGAGGTTCAGAGAGAACATCAAGGGGGCATAACATGTAAATGGATTTAAAATTAGCTGACTGCTATTAACAAAACAAGGTAATCATTCTGGTATTAGGAACAAATAGCAGCACTAGTGATTAGTGTGTTACTAAAAGCACCCAATAACTTAATGATTCATCTCTATATAGACAGTTAAAATGTAATTAAATTAATTTAGATTTAATTAGCTAGTAACTGAGCGATAGCATTCAGGAAGGATACATCTAGGTAGTTAAATTCGCTGAGATGAATTGAAGATTGTGAAACATAGAAAAAGAAGAAAAAGAATGAAGAGAAATGGAAAAATCAGAAACCATGGATTAGGTTAATTTCAAATTACTTCACACTGCACACACACACATGTTGTATTTAAGAGCTTCAATTAAAGAGTGTTATCCCCTAATTGTTAAAGCTATTTGGTATCTTAGCCTAAAATGAAACTATGCTAATTCGTGTTAGCTTAGCTGCTTCAAATGTTTTGTTTACAAACATGGCGTGTTGTGTTATGTGACGTTAGCACTTCCTGTGACTAGTTGTTGTCACGGTAACCAATGCATTCCAGTGTAATTAACGCAGTTTAATGTCTGTCTATGTTAAACAGTCATAGTTTTAGAACGTGGTGCTTTCAGCCTTCAAGACTTGTTGCATTACCTAAGCATTTCGGTGAGTGCTTCTCTAATGCAACAATAAACTTCTTGCACTTGTTTAAAGAATTACAAAACGTGTTTACTGTAAGTTAAAACCGGTTTAAACATATATGTAGTTATGTTTGCCTCACATATGAGTACTAAAGTACAGTATTACACCTTTAATTTCATTCAGCGAGTGAAACACAGTAATGACCATCAGGTTGCTCGGCTTATATATATACATTCAAAGTGTAGATGAATTGCTTCAATTTAATTATAAACTATAAGGCCTTTATGCTGTAGAAAGGGGAGCAGCGCTCACATCTACCTTGATATAACTGTACTGAGATTTCTTCTTCAAAGAAACAATTTAAACAATACTGCAATTTTGTGATTTCTTCGCTAAAGCATTATTCATTATGGTACAGTTTTGACATGCCGCTGAGCTGAGATTCAGACTTGCGCTTTGTCAGGACAGATTTATGCTTTATTACTGAAATTAGGGTTTCTTTGCTAAATCAGATTAACCTTACACTGATACCATTAAGCATGAAATACATAAGGACTCTCACAATTATAATAGCGGTACAAATTCAAATCCCCACTTTATCTGCATCTAAACAAGACAGCAAATATGGACACCACCGGGCATCTGAAGTCACGTCCTATTTTAACCTGGGCTATCAAGCACACACTTTTAAGTTGCCAGTGTTTAAACTCATAACTTTCATTTTATCATGCCCGCATTCTCTCCACCAAAATCTGTAGCGAATCAGCTCATGGGGAAATATGAATAATTAACCATAACTAGTTCTAATTAACTATTCATATTTTAGATCCATTGTAGATATTTACTTGACCTCTCAGGATCAGCTGTCTGTCAATTCTAAGAACGTTAATTTCTTGGTTAAGGGAAATAACTTTCTTACTGTATAATTCTATAAGTTTGTAACGTAAATCGGCATGATTATTGACTCCGGTTATGAGTAAACAATGAACATGTCAAGTGTGATACAAGTAAGGTTTTATTAACTACATAAACACTTAAACTAGTCTAACTTACTACATAAACACATAAACTGGTCTACATACACATACACACACACACACACACATACAGTTGGTATCGGAAAGGGTTAAAGTTTAACTCAGCATAGAAAGATGCATAAAGAATGGATTTTATGGAACACTTTGCATGTATATTCCACAGATCAAAGCCTTCAGGGATACGTCAGATCCTGAGTTCAAACACACCTTTGTAAAAGGTGCAAATGATACCTAATTAATAAGACTAATTTTGATACTTAGCGAGTCTCGGCGGTTTGAAAGAGATTCCTGATGCAAATCTTAAAGCTTCCCGTAGATCTTTGCTGAATTCGGGTTGATGAAAAGAACCAGTTTGAGTCAGTGTCACTTGATGAATGGAAAGGACTAGGCCGAAGAAAGGCCTGGCCCAATGCTTTGGTATCCTGAAGCGTTTCTCATATCTTCATCTTTGCTTCTGACCGAACCACCGACTGGGCGGTTCACATGGAGTGTGGTCTTTTAAAGCCTGCAGAGATTCACGCCTCTCAAGATGGGCTTATCCAATGAGAAAAGCCTGAATCCCAAGTGGGCGTTTTGAGATCCTGGGGAGTTTATGACTCTTTTTGTGGAAACATGGTACTTTAGTATCTGAATCTTTGATTGAAAATACTAAAGGTTCTCAGGGCACTAATATCTTGCCTACGTACCAACCAATAATATACATTCTTTGGTCGATCATCACAGCGCAATTCATAGATGCCTAAACAATCTACATGTAAGTTATCTGAATGAGTGGTTGATCGAAAAAAAAAAAAAAAAAAATAATCATGATAAAAGTCTATAATACAACAGAGTAATACAAAACAGCAATAATATACACAATGGCCTGAAGAATGTGTGTTCATTCAAAGAAAGGTTTTCCTATGAATTAATTAGTAGAACAGTCCATTTCTCCTGTGCATTTGTACCCCTTGTTTCTGGAGAAAGCAGAATGAGAGCCGGCTCGCATTCCACAAGGTTGTAAATGTATCGGGTTACCATGAAACCAGGGTCTTGTTCGGCGTCCTGGGGTGTTACAAAGTATTTGTGAAATCTAGCTAACAAAATATAAATTGTGTGTTTGATTGGTCCAGACACTACAGTATAAAAGTTGTTTTTACACTACCATTGAGAAATTTTAACCAAAGTATGCTATAGACTTTTCATTAAGACCCTAAAGAATCATATCAACTTGTGTAAAATGGGCATCCGATGACCCCTTTAAGTGAGGGACTGTCTCGTAAATAGGTCTGTTACATCTATGACATTGCATGAGATTTGAGGAAACCATTTCTCTATTAGTTTCAGTCAAAAATAGTGACAAAAGTGTAAGAATTAAGGTCAGACAATTAAACCTGTAGGCCACAAAATCCAAATGGTTGCAAAAGGACAGTTATAGTCTTGAGAATTAGGCAAAAGTCAATTATATTGTTGTTCAGATTTTATAATGACACATTATAAAATTAATTTCTGAAAAATTAAAGCTGATTAAAGTATATTTATGCATTAAAATCACAAGTAGCAGACTTATTTTAAACAAAAGGTTAAACTTGTCTTTCTTTTCATCTTTCAAAGTTTGTGAGATCTTAACCCTCTGGTGCCTAAAAATGAAAACATTTAAAATATAAAAAATACACAAAACGATTCAAAAGTTTGGAGTCAGTGCAATTTTTTAAATGCTTTTAAAAGAAGACTCTTGTGCTCGCTAAGGCTGCATTTATTTGCCCAAAAATACAGTAAAAACAAAAATTTAAAACAATTGTTTTCTATTTGAATATATTTTAAAATGTAATTTATTTCCTGTGATGGCAAAGCTGGATTTTTCAGCATCATTACTCCAGTCTTCAGTGTCACATGATCCTACAAAACATATGCTGAGTTGCTGTTCAAGAATATTTATTACATTGTTGAATAAATATCATAATACAAAACACAACGGCATATCATAGGATGTCCAATATAATTTGGGTAATCCACAACGTGTGCTGGGCGGTATACCGGTTCATACCGAATACCGGTGTTTATTTTTGTTATGATATGAATTTTTAAAATACCGCAATAGCGGTGTGTGTCACTTAAACAACGTTGGGAACGCGACTCTGTTTGAAAGGGGTCCGTTTTCACTTTTGCACTGTGGTGAGGGAACAGCTGTAGGTGTTACTAAGCGTGAACATTCCGAACTGAAGCTGTAGAACTAATAGAACATAATGACACAGAAGAACTCATCCACAATATCCACACTGACCTCCACAAATATCCACCACCCCCTGCCATCAGCTCCCGCGTCTCACACACACACACACACGAACGCGAATTTAGCCCTAGATTTAGCAACTTCAGACCCCTTTAGCGGGCTTTTTTTTTTCCCTATAATATTCACTGCCAACCTGGACTTTTTGGGATAAACATTAGCTATGGTTCAGTTGGAAGATTTCGCCAATGCTGTCCCTCGAATGCGAGGTCTGACTTTCCCGGACAAGTGTCACCTCTCTCAGTGTCTGTTCTATGCAGTGAGCGGCAGAGAAGCAGTGCACTCAGTTGGCCGCACCGCAGCCGACACGTCAATAAATTAGTACAAAACAGCGTCTCCTAGCACCTGTCGCTTACTGATTGTTTGGAATTATAAATATGAGCATAGTTCGTCAGTTAATATCATATGCACTTTTTTTTGTTTTTGTTTTATTTTTAGTTTGTTACTCAGACGCAGGCAGTGCGCTGCATGCGACAAAAAAGTAATATAGCCAAAACAACCGCATAGCCGCTCTTTAGTGTAGATGCATGTTTGTTTTTTGTTTTTATTGAAGCTTTTTGACATTTTCAGGGTTTAAACATAGTTGACACATCCGAGCTAATATAAATTGACCAGGTGGCCATTCATTTGAATTCTCTGCAAAATAAACATTAAAATACAGTATTACCAAATACATTACAAGAAGAAAAAGAATGAAGAAAAAATAAAATAAATAAAAATAAGAAATTACATCACCGTTGGGTTGTTATTCAGTCCTTCCATGCCAGGTTCCGTATTCCCAGCACTAGTAAATGTCTCTCTCCAGCCCCAAGATAGGTAAAGAAGGGGTCCCATACTTTATAGAATTGAAAAGTTTTGTCTTTTAATGCTGTTAAAAAAGCTTCATATGGAATAAGACCTTTGATTGTGTTAATCCACTGTGCTATTAATGGAACTTGGTCTGTTATCCAGCATACAAGTATGCATTTGCGGGCACAGTGGAGTAAGATTTGAAGAAGGTGGGTCCCTTGGAATCTGGACGGGAGTTCCTGGCTCATGCCAAGCAAACAAGTCATTGGTCCTATTTGTAATGAGCAGCAAAAAAATTCTCAAGTTCCTTTAGGACGCCCGTCCAGAATTGTTGTATTTTCGAGCAGCTCCAGAAACAGTGGATGAGAGTTCCTTCTAGACTTTTACATTTATTGCAGCGGTTGGAGAGTTTTAGGTTCACTTTATGTCTTTGGGCAAGAGTCACATGCAGACGATGAACAATTTTAAACTGCATTTCCCAGGCAGAGTTATTGGCAATATAGGAGTAGATTCATGTTGATTTTATCAGATGATGCCACGATTATAAATGAGTGACTCCTGGTTAACATGTATTAAAAGGGGTCGTGTTTAGTCACTATTTAGTGTGGTATTTTTTGACAACATTCACTCATCATGACAGTAAAATTGTCAGGGATCTGGAAGGAGGACCCAATTGCAGTGAGTGTAACAAGGGTTTATTGACAAAACAGATCAATACAAAAGGGTTGTGAGGTGCACAGGTGATACCACAACAGGAACACAAACAGATAGCTAGGGAAGGCCACTGGAACAGCCTCAGACATCAACTGGCAGAATACTATAGCAGAGGTGGCAATACCAGGCCGGGAGAGAGACCAGAGCAAGGCACCAGAGAGCTGAGCTCAGATACTTGTTGACCATAAACGCTGAAGCACCCCCAGACACCAGGCAAGGGAACCAGTGGACAGGAACAGGTCAGGACAGGAACTCTAACGCCACAACAAGACAAAGCATAGCTCCACAGAAACACAAATTACTCCAAGACAGGCAAGAGAATAAACAAAAGGACTAAATATTATTATTATTATTATTATTATTATTACCGTAACCACCCACATAACCAAAAATGAACAAGATCAGGACTATGAGAACTAAATGAATACTAAATTAAAGGCAAAAGGTCAAAAACAGACCGCATCCAAAAACAAGCAAGACAAGAACATAGAATTACAAGAGACAAGACTAGGGCAAGACTAGAGCACAAGAACAAACCGACAGGAAGACAGGAACACATAATCAGCCATATCCACAGACAGAGACAGAGCAACAGAGAAGAGACAGAGACACCACAGTGAGGGAAAGAATGACACAACCATCCAAGACAAGAGGGCAAGTTGCACTATAAATAGGGAGGCAATCACAAATGACCAGTAGCCGCAATTACCCTAACAGGACTCCCTATGGCTAACAAGGTGTGTGGTAATGAGGAAACCCGAGAGGTGCTAAAGCACCTGGCGCAAAAACAAACAACTATGCCATGTGCTGACAAGACAACAGACACAAGGAACAAAACACAAGACAACCAGAGTGTCAGGGCAAAACCCTGACAAAAATAGGGCATTCTAAGTCAACATACTGCAGTATTTCCTCTCTCAATCAGTAGAAAATATGGTTAACACTCGGTCATGCATGAAAAAAAATACCGTCATGTACAGTGAAACCGGTATAATTTTTTAAACATACCGTGATATAAATTTTTGGTCATACTGCCCAGCACTAACCAAAAGGAATAAATCATAGTGGTTATGTATGTACAGTGGATAAAACTTTATATGGTTAAAAAAGATCTGTCAATGCATCAAAGGGTTAAAAAGAGCTAGAAATCAGCTCTCACATGCTAGAAAACTCTTTAAGCATCTTTCTGACGCATGTCCCACCATTAGTATTTTTGACAAGAGTTACAGACGATGCCAGCAGATGCTTTATTCACTTAAAGTTAGAGTGAAAGTGGAGAGAGACAGTGCAGGACTGATTTAATCAGGATGAGAGTCTCGTGGACTGAACTGGATATGACAATAGCACGGACCAAAAAGGACACTAGTCTATCTTCTCAGCACTCTGGCAGTGCTGATGAGCAGATTTCATTGGAATGAAGAGGGCTCTGATCAGATAAACTTTATCTACACCAGACAGCAAGAGAGAACGTGTGCATGTCTGTCTGTCTGTGCGAGTGTTTGAGACTGTGTGAGGCTTCTGTGGGCACTTGAACAAAACCGATTTGGTTTTTAAACCAAAGCAACTTAATAATAACTTAATAATTAATAATAACTTAATTATGACCAACAAAAAAAAAATCACATAATAATATATAATGCATGCTGTTCTTATTCTAAGAGGGGTAGTCCCGCTATATCTATTAACTCAAAACTAAAATAAATAACAAAATAAATCTAAAATACCCCTAAAAGTATAAATAATAAAACTAAATAAATCAAAATAGGTCACACCGTACAGTACGGTTCCCTTTGTTAGAGTAACATGAAGGAACAATGAAAAAAAGGTAGTAAGTTAAGAAAATTATCGGTAACTCTTTTACCATAGGTTTAAAATTGATAACTTAAATTAACTATATTAGTTAACAGGAAAATATTTAATATGCCTTTGTTAGCTTAGGTTCATATTCAGTTCCATTGACTAATTATTTAGTTTAAGTTTTATATATTAACATTAATAGTTAATGCCCTGTGAACGAACATGAACATTTTTATTACCTAACCATTCACAAAGATTAATAAACTGCTGTACAGATACATTGCTCATTGTTATTTCATGTTGTTTAATGCATTAACGCCTGTTAACAATGAAATGTATTGTAAGTGTTACCAAAGCATTATCTTAATGTTAATTCCCACCCTTATATAATACATTATTAAATTGAAAGTTTTAAGTTGTGTTGTGTGTATTTATTGACCTGAAACATAACTAACAATGAACCGTTTTTTATTTATATTAACCTTATAAATATACTGTAACAAATGGTTGGCTCATTGTAAGGTAATATTAGTTAATGCATTAACCAACATTAACCAATAAGACCTTATAGTGAAGTGTACTGAAGTGAATAAAATAAAATAAAAAAGTAAAAGTAAAATTCTAATATTTACAATCCATCGTTTATTTATTTATGTACTTTTTTACCACAGAATGGGTTATAACATTTTTGTTAATTGTTTGTCTCCTAAACAAAGACATAAAAACAAAAAACAGAACGTATATCTTTCTTTCACAGCCTCGTCTTCACTCTGCATGCACTGTTTTACTCTGTTTTTTTAACACATCTTTTGATGAGTGGTATGAATCGAATTAGTCAGCATTCCTGTTCTGGGTCAACCCAACTAATCACTGTTAACTCCCCATCAATAATGCAAGAGAGGAAGCAGCAACTACTTTACACATGTGTGAGGACAAAACAACAGATCTTAGATCTTTCATCAGCAACAGAAGATTGATGGTGTGTGCCAGGGGCGTAGATTACGCGGGGGATGCGGGGACGTGTCCCCTCATTTTTAATATCACGTAAATTCGTCCCCCACTCTTTTTCGGGCAAGTGTGTTCGCATATAGGTTTTCAAGAGCCGGTGTGAATAATTATAGATTTAAATTCAAAGAGACAGGCTAGTCTGTGCATGATCTGATGTTTATTCGTGAGAAAAATCCTACCCAGAATACTGTTAAGAGAACATCGTGGTAGCGCTAAACACTCCGGCCGTGTATGTTTCATTCATACTCGAAGCCGGAGGACACTCTCGTGCAGAAAGTCTTATGCGGAAATTCCTAATATGGACAAAAGCGTCCATCTATCGCTGTCTGAAAACAGTTTGTTTCAGAAAAACAGAAACTTCGTCAACATGAAGATTAAACATACGCTGTAAATAGTGTAAATGTACTGTACCTTTGTAAACACGCACGCAAAAAATGGTGTGAATGGTTAACAGTGTTCCCGTACTATTACGGAGAAAACTGTAAAATATACTAACCAGACTTTCAATGTAATTTACAAGTAAATGCGTTAATTTGACATTTTTTTAGAAGTAAAAATAACAGCTCAATGTATAATTTACAGTCAAAAACTGTAAAATGATATTCCCAGAATTCCCTGCATGACAATCCACATTCGAAAGTATTTTGTTTAAATAATCATGATTTTTTTAATAGTTTTTGTTATTAGTATATTTGGGCTTTATGTTACATCTTATGTAGTTTAATGAAAGTTGAATGCATTATTTAAGAATCGTGTGTGTTACCATGATGGTGTTTTGTGTGTCCGGGAATTAATCTGTGCACCTTCTATATATTTTTTAGATATATACTCTGCTTTGTGGCGAAGCTACTTGTGATTGAGCTTTGATTCGTCAGTGGCTTTGTTTGTTTGTTTGTTTAACTTTATTGTCTGTCCAGATTTCCTAAGCAGAAATTCATCTTTGACACTGGCATAGAAAATTCATCCTAACAAATAATAATACACATTCACATATCACAAAAAATATAAAAAAATAAATAAAAAAAAAAAAATATATATATACAGTATATATATATACAGTGGGTATGGAAAGTATTAAGACCCCCTTAAATTTTTCACTCTTGTTATATTGCAGCCATTTGCTAAAATCATTTAAGTTATTTTTTTTTTTCTCATTAATGTAACACACAGCACCCATATTGACAGAAAAACACAGAATTTTTTACATTTTTGCAGATTTATTAAAAAAAGAAAAACTGAAACATCACATGGTCCTAAGTATTCAGACCCTTTGTTCAGTATTTAGTAGAAGCACCCTTTTGTTCTAATACAGCCATGAGTCTTTTTGTTAAAGATGCAACAAGTTTTTCACACCTTTTTTGGATTTTTGGATTTGGGGATCCTCTGCCATTCCTTTTTGCAGATCCTCTCCAGTTCTGTCAGTTTGGATTGTAAACGTTGGTGGACAGCAATTTTTATGTCTCTCCAGAGATGCTCAGTTGGGTTTAAGTTAGGGCTCTGGCTGGGCCATTCAAGAAGTTGTTGTCACAGAGTTGTTGTGAAGCCACTCTTTTGTTATTTTAGCTGTGTGCTTAGGGGCATTGTCTTGTTGGCAGGTAAACCTTCAGCCCAGTCTGAGGTCCTGAGCACTCTAGAGAAGGTTTTTGTCCAGTATATCCCTGTACTTGGCCGCATTCATCTTTCCCCTCGATTGCAACCAGTCGTCCTGTCCCTCCCGCTGAAAAACACCCCCACAGCATGATGCTGCCACCACCATGCTTCACTGTTGGGACTGTATTGGACAGGTGATGAGCAGTGCCTGGTTTTCTCCACACATACCGCTTAGAATTAAGGCCAAAAGTTTCTATCAAGCACCTAGAGAATCTTATTTCGCCACACCATCATTGGAGTCCTTCAGGTTGGTTTTTTTTTAGCAACACTTTTCATGTGTCTTTGCACTGAGGAGAGGCTTCCGTCGGGCCACTCTGCCATACAGCCCCGACTGGTGGAGGGCTGCAGTGATTGTTGACTTTCTACAACTTTCTCCCATGTCCTGACTGCATCTCTGGAGCTCAGCCCCAGTGATCTTTGGGTTCTTCTTTACCTCTCTCACCAAGGCTCTTCTCCCCCGATAGCTCAGTTTGGCCGGACGGCCAGCTCTAGGAAGGGTTCTGGTCGTCCCAAACATCTTCCATTTAAGGATTATGGAGGCCACTGTGCTCTTAGGAGCCTTAAGTGCAGCAGAATTTTTTTTTTTAACCTTGGCCAGATCTGTGCCTTGCCTCAATTCTGTCTCTGAGCTCTTCAGGCTTTTCTTTGACCTCATGATTCTCATTTGCACTGTGAGCTGTAAGGTCTTATAAAGACAGGTATGTGGCTT
Source organism: Sinocyclocheilus anophthalmus (assembly GCA_018155175.1). NCBI lineage: Eukaryota > Metazoa > Chordata > Actinopteri > Cypriniformes > Cyprinidae > Sinocyclocheilus > Sinocyclocheilus anophthalmus. The sequence continues at coordinate 107,196 of JADLZN010011677.1, read as the reverse complement.
TCCTAATCAAGTCCAATCAAAATAATCAAACACAGCTGGACTCAAATAAATGTGTAGAACCATCTCAAGGATGATCAAAAGAAATGAACAGCACCTGAGTTAAATATATGAGTGTCACAGCAAAGGGTCTGAATACTTAGACCATGTGATATTTCAGTTTTTTCTTTTTTAATAAATCTGCAAAATGTCAACAATTCTTGTTTATTTTCTTCAATAATGGGGCTGCTGTGTGACATTAATGAGAGAAAACACGTTTAACTTAATGATTTTAGCAAATGTTGCATATAAACAAAGAGTTAAAATTTAGCGGGGGTCCTGAATACTTTTCCCGTACCCACTGTGATACACATTCAATTAATCCAATATATATGTCTGCCCCACAATATGCATACCCTTGCTCCACACACCAACCCTTTCTCTTTTACCACTTGCATTATTATGGTGGTTGTCAGTATTTTAAAGGTACAAAACAGATTTTAATAGCTGTGTGCATTGTTGAATTTACTGGTTTTCATTCAAATTTTCTTGTTTGTAAATTTCAGTTTTATACTGTACAATTTCCAGTTTTTGGCCGTAAATGTGTTTACAGTTTTTCTGTATGTTTTACAAAATTATTCTGGCAACCACAGCTGCCAAAATTATTTTGTAAAAACTACAGATTTTTTTTACAGTGTGCGATTACGACAATCTGGTTATTTGTGTTTGGTCACGTCATCTCCAGGTAATAAATAAAGTATGTGAACAATGCAGTGCTAACTGACATAACGTTTATTACAGTATTTAAACTATTCTGCCTTATTATGTGATTAAAAAAAAGTGCTTGTAGTATATAAACAAATCATTATTATTGGTTATTGTCCATCAGTTATCTGATTTCTAAGCCAATTAGAAGCTAGAAATGAGAGAAAAATTTAAGTTGACTATAGGCTACACTACCAGTCAAAAGTTTTTGAACATTAAGATTTTTTATGTTTTTTAAAGAATTCTCTTGTTTACCAAGCCTGCATTTATTTGATCCAAGTACAGCAAAAACAGTAACATTTTAAAATATTTTTACTAGGCTATTTAAAATAAAATTCGATTTGAATATATTTTTAAAATGTAATTTATTACTGTGATCATACATAGCTAAATTTTTAGCATCATTACTCCAGCCACACGATCCTTCTGAAATCATTCTGATATTCTGATTTGCTGCTCAAAAAAAACATTTATTATTATTATGATGTAGACTTAGGTAGAATTTTTTCACCACCTTTCTTTGATGAACAGAAAGTTCAGAAGAACCGCATTTAGGCTATCTGATAGAAATCTTTTGTAGCATTATAAATGCCTTTATCATCACTTTTGATAAATTTAAAGCATCCTTGCTAAATAAGTGTTGATTTCTATCATTTATTTTCCAAAAAAAAAATTTATACTGACTCTAAGCTTTTGAATGGTATAGTGTATAATGTTACAAAAGCTTTTTATTTCACATAAATACTGATCTTTCTATTCATCAAAGAATCCAAAAAAGTACTCAACTGATTTTAAATCTTGAATACTAATAATTATAATAATAATAAATGTTTCTTGAGAATTAAATCAGCATATTAGAATGATTTCCTGAAGGATCATGTGACACTGAAAAATGGAGTATGATGCTGAAAGTTCAGCTTTGATCACAGAAATAATTTTAAAATATATTCAAATAGAAAGCATTACTTTAAATTGTAATTTTTTTTTTACTGTTTTCACTGCATTTTGATCAAATAAATGCAGACTTGATGAGCAGAAGAGACTTCTTTATAAAAAATTAAAAATCTTACTGTTCACAATTTGTTTGACTGGGTAGGTATATAGTTACAAGTAAATCGTTATAATGTAATGTTATATATCATATATATCGTATATATATTATATATATATCTAGATAATATATATTAATATATATCTATATGTAATATAAAACAGTTCTGTCCCCCTCACTGTTTTTCATGCCAATATGGCTACGCCCCTGGTATGTGCATCCTTTAGACATTTATGAGAGCATTTCATTCATGAAAACCCCTACAGCAAGTACAGTGATGCACACGTGTCTTTGTACAAGAGTATGGCTAAAATAATACACATTGCAGCTTTCAGCCATGCACAAAACAGTCTGCAATGGAGGCCTCAGAACAGTCCAGCACCAGCAGCAACACATCAATAAAGGGCATTTTAATACTACGGTTGTCCCCATGAGGGTGGCTATCAAACACAATCTCTCCATTATCTGGACATATAAGTCACAGGTAAAATACATGAATTTCATTGTATTAGAAAATAAAGATCAAACCACATAGCAAGATGCTACAGCTTTTTTCTGAGCCATTTGTGCAATTACTTGTAGTCCCACAGTAATGAAATCCCTTTTTTTTTTTAAGTGTGATCGTTTTTTTAATGCCACTTCTTTTGATATTTTGCAATGATATTCAGACATTTTTGTGTCAGCTTAAGTGTGGAGCAACTATATTTCCAAGTATTTTTTCTGCCAATTTTTGCAAGAGAATGCATTAAACTCCAGCTTTTTTTGCTTTGTTCTTCTTTCTCAGAAAGTTGATATCTGAAACATAAGCAGTGTTTGGGTAATTGATTTGGATTCTTATAAAAGTAGGCCTGAAAAACAGTCTAACAGCACAAGACTAGCAAGATAAGTCATTTAGGAGCTTGGCACCTGTTCAGCATTAATATTCATAGCAGAGGGTGAGATGGTGTCTGGTACTGACTGATTTTGGCAAAGACAGGTGACTATGATCTGAACTCAGAAAGCTGGGGGCAATAATTTATTATTGGACTTAAAAGTGACGTAATAACAAAACATGTCTATTTTAGTCTGCAAAAACACAAGAATTTGAAAGCAAGCAACTTGGTAGATAAATGAGAAGGATTCTGAGAAGATTCATTCCTTGTAAAAAAAAAAAATAATAATAATAATAATACTTGCATCATATGAATTGTATTGCTTTATATCAATGGTTGACCAAAATAAGATCTCAGCAAAAAAAAAATTAAATTAAAATAAAGTTTATAATAAAATAAACCATGAATAAATTCTGCACTGTTAAAAAACTACCTTAGATTCATAAAAAAAATTGCATTATGTTAATTCTATTGCTTTATATGTTCAAAAAAATCAAGATCTAGAAACTTATTAAAATGCAAAACAGACAAAGTATTTTGATACTTTGATAGCTTGATACTACTTTAAAATCCAGACAATGCATTTATGCCAAAATACACAGCCTGTAAATAAACAGTGGGCCAGCTGTGCAGTGTTAACCTGTGAATCTAATCTGAGGTGTACTGACACAGCACTGATGCAGCACACGTGTGCCCAGTCCTGACACCACCCCTGCTTTCTGACCCCACATACCAGCTGCCCACATCAGACCGTCCACGACACCGGCCACATAGCAGAGCAGAACCCCTTAATCCACACCGCACAATACCAGGAGAAAATACTAAAGAGAAATTACATCAAAAACCGGTGGAAAGCATGTTAGCTGACTGAGATGAACTCGTAAGGTTAAAAGGTTAGATGATTTTAAAACACTGTGCCTCCTCCACGTACAAATTTGCAGAAATGCACCGTGTCTGCACTTCCTGGGGACATCTGAGCAGCCTTGCATTCATAAAGATCTTCCCGTTTGACTGACAGGTTGAAAAGAAGCAAGGATAAATTTGCTCAGACTACGGATCAACAAGATTAGTTGGGAAATGTCTACTATGTTGAAGCTGAAAGAAGAGGACTCTGGCTGCTGCTCAGAATAACAAAACCGATTTCATAAACTGCAGAAGTTTTAACAGAGGAGCTATTTTTAGCAAGGAGTTATTAAATATAGTACAATGCATGATGTTCCAACCCTATTCTGAGAGGGGATGATCAATTAATCAATCAATCAATCAATCAATCAATCATTTTGCAGAAAGTTATCAAATATAAACCAACCAAGCACAAAAAACAAAACAAAGCAAAAAAAAAACAAGAAATAAAATAAAGATGAATAGAAAATTCTAATAAAAATTTATGCAAAAAATGATACTTTACTGTATATTCAAAAAATTAAGATTTAGCAACTTATTAAAAAAATATTAATTAAAATAAAATCCATCTTATAATAAAAAATATTGTGTAATGAATGAATTAATGAATTAATTTCATAATGGGTAAAACCACACAAACAAAGCGAATAGAAATAACAGTCAATGAATGAAAATAAATGCCATAACAATAAGATTAATCAAAATATAATAAAAACTAAATAATAATTTTATGAAAACATATTGCATTCCTGTTTAATTGTAATTGCTTTGTACTGCATTTTGAAAAAAACTCGAGATCTAGAAACTTAAGTTCAAAAAAGGCAAAAAATTAATAAAATCATCTTAAATAAAATAAATTAATATTGTAATAAAAACAATATTTGAGAAAATCGAGATCTAGCAGCTTATTACAAATTAAAAAAAGAAATAAACTGTATTGCATTATATGTTGTTGATCTAAAAATTTAAATCTATACAATTTAAGCCTATAAATCACATCAGTGCTGTGTTAACACATGTAACATTTCAATTATATGGTTACATTTTAGGTATAAATTTGCTCAGAAAACAGAAGATTAGTTGTGAGACCGAGTTGAAAAACCACATTTCCATCCATTTGTACCAAACAGAAGCAGAGTTATTATTGGCAGGGAGTTCAAATATGATGCCTTACTGACACAAGCAGACATCAAGTCTGTCCGCAGAGCTGTGGAAGTAAAGCGCTTTACTGATAATGAAGCTGCTCTGAGCCAGACAGCGCTGAGGGTGATGGATGTCTGCCAGAAGACAATGTTCCTGTGGTTTGGAGAGAGACGCAACATCACGCCTGGCTGTCTGTCTGCACCCATATCTCCCCCTGCACCACATTAGCGGAACAGCACAGATAGGCAGTGCTTCAAACATGCGTTCAACAGAAAGAAAGTCCCAAAAACAACAACAAAATTTGTGGTGCGTCAAAAACCAGGATAAAACAGAGCAGGCACTTATCTTCTCCTTGATGACGGATTCTTATCTTGACCCAGTTTGGCGCTCAAGGAGAAAAAGCGCAACACTTTTGGATGTTTTTCAATTTTTTGAAGAGGGTTTTAAAGCAGGACACAGATGCTGATACTTTACAAGTGAGTGCAGCTGTTTTGTCTTCAGACATAAATGTGATGAGATGAAAGAAGACTTGAGCCTGACTGCTGGGATGGATATAATATAATGATTGTGGCAGTGCTAAAAGTACATCAGCACAGCAAAGTACAGTGAAGTGCATGCTGCTCGCAAATACTTCATAACCATAGGCTTTTGAGAATCTCATTTTTAAGCATTATATAGTACAGGATTATTATTGTTGTTTTGTATGTGTGTAGAAGATATATAATATATAGATTATATATTATATACTTTTATTTCAGTAGATGTTAAGGCAACATTTCTCATTTATTTTTAGTTCAATCAGAATCAGAATCAGAATGAGTTTTATTGCCAGATATGTTTACACATACGAGGAATTTGTTTTCATGACAAAAGCTCCACAGTGTAACAGAATGACAGGGACATAACAAAAAAACACAGATAATAAAAATAAAAAAAAATAAAACAAGTAACTAAGGAATAAAAATTTACAAATCGACAATTGTATGTACAGTTATATAACAATAGACAGTTGTATGTACCGGTATATTATGTGCAAATTTGAGGTGTAGACTGAGTGTGTGTGTTAGATAAATAAGTGTATGAGTGAATAAATAGTGTGTGTTCCACAGTTATTGTCAAGTGTTCATGAGATGGATTGCCTGAGGGAAGAAACTGTCCTGTGTCTGGCCATTCTGGTGCTCAGAGCTCTGTAGCGTCGACCAGATGGCAACAGTTCAAAGAGGGAGTGTGCTGGATGTGAGGGGTCCAGAGTGATTCTGCCAGCCCTTTTGCTCACTCTGGATGAGTACAGTTCTTGGAGAGAAGGGAGGGTTGTACCAATGATTCGCTCAGCAGTCCGGACTACCCTCTGAAGTCTTCTGAAGTCAGATTTGGTAGCTGAGCTGAACCAAACAGTTATAGAAGTGCAGAGGACAGACTCAATGATGGCGGAGTAGAACTGTTTCAGCAGCTCCTGTGGCAGGTTGAACTTCCTCAGCTGGCGAAGGAAGTACAACCTCTGCTGGGCCTTTTTAACAATGGAGTCAATGTGAGTGTCCCACTTCAGGTCCTGAGAGATTGTGGTGCCCAGGAACCTGAATGACTCCACTGCAGTCACAGTGCTGTCCATGATGGTGAGTGGGGGGAGTGCAGGGAGGTTTCTCCTGAAGTCCACGGTCATCTCCACAGTTTTTAGCGTGTTGAGCGCCAGGTTGTTGAGACTGCACCAGACAGCCAGCTGCTCGACCTCCTGTCTGTAAGCAGACTCGTCACCGTCCTGAATGAGGCCGATGAGTGTGGTGTCGTCTGCAAACTTCAGGAGCTTGACAGAGGGGTCTTTAGATGTGCAGTCGTTGGTGTACAGGGAGAAGAGCAGTGGAGAGAGAACACAACCCTGAGGAGCTCCAGTGCTGATCGTATGGGTGCTGGATGTGTATTTTCCCAGCCTCACTAGCTGCTGTCTGTCTGTCAGGAAGCTGTTGATCCACTGACAGACGGAGGTGGGCACGGAGAGCTGAGATAGTTTGGGCAGGAGGAGGTTTGGGATGATGGTGTTAAAGGCCGAGCTGAAGTCCACGAACAGGATCCTCACATAAGTCCCTGGTCTGTCTAGATGTTGCAGAACATAATGCAGTCCCATGTTTACTGCATCGTCCACAGACCTGTTTGCTCTGTAGGCAAACTGAAGAGGATCCAGAAAGGGTCCAATCTTTTAGATAGGTCAACAGCAGTCTCTCAAATGACTTCATGACCACAGACATTAAAACAACAGGTATGTAGTCATTAAGTCCTGTTATCTTGAGTTTCTTTGGGACGGGGATGATGGTGGAGCTTTTGAAGCATGAGGGGACTTCGCACAGCTCCAGTGATCTGTTGAAGATCTGTGTGAAGATGGGGGCCAGCTGGTCAGCACAGGATTTCAGACAGGCTGGTGTAACACAGTCTGGTCCTGGTGCTTTTTTCCTTTTCTGCTTCCGGAAGACCTGGCACACCTCGTCTTCACTGATCTGAATTGCAGGTGTGGGGGAGAGGGGGGTTGCTGGAGGTGTGAATGGTTGTGTGGAGAGGTGTTCAGGGCGGGTGTGGGGTGTCTTTTCAAACCTGCAGTAGAACTCGTTCAGATCATCTGCCAGGCGCTGATTCTGCACAGTGCTGTGGGATGGTGTCTTGTAATTGGTGATTACTTTTAGACTTTTCCACACTGATGCCAAGTCACTGGAAGAGAATTTAATCCTTAATTTTTCTGAATAATTCCTCTTTGCCACTCTGATCTCCTTTTCCAGTGTGTATTTAGCCTGTTTATACAAGACATTATCCCCCTTCCTGTGAGCATCTTCTTTGGCCTGACGGAGATGTCTGAGTTTTGCAGTGAACCACGGTTTGTCATTGTTGTAAGTTAAATGAATCCTGGTAGGAATGCACATATCTTCAAAGAAACTGATATAAGATGTTACAGTCTCTGTGAGCTCGTCCAGATGGGTGGCAGCAGCTTCAAAAACACTCCAAACAGTGCAGTCTAAGCAGGCTTGTAAATCCCGCTCTGCTACATTAGTCCATCTTTTTACAGTCCTTAATAAAGGTTTAGCTGATTTCAGTTTCTGCCTGTAGGTCGGGATAAGATGAACTAAACAGTGATCAGAGAGCCCCAAAGCTGCTCGTGGAACAGAGTGATATGCATTCTTTATTGTGGTGTAACAGTGATCCAATATATTACTGTCTCTGGTGGGACACGTAATGTGTTGCTTGTATTTTGGCAGTTCACAGGAGAGATTTGCTTTTTTAAAGTCCCCGAGAATGATTAAAACAGCGTCCGGGTGTTGTTGTTCTGTGTCTGTGATCAGATCAGCTAGTTTCTGTAAAGCCAGGCTCATGTGCGTTTGCGGAGGAATGTAAACACTGACGAGATTGAACGAGCAAAACTCCCGCGGCGAGTAGAACGGCTTGCAATTAATGAAGAGCACTTCTAGATCTGAACAGCACATCTTCTTTAACACAGTTACATCTGTACACCACCTCTCATTGATGTAAAAGCATGTCCCGCAGCCGCGTGATTTCCCCGTTGATTCTGAACAGCTGAAAGCCCGGGAGACTCAACGCGCTGTCCGGAGTGGCGTCTTTCAGCCAGGTTTCCGTGAAGCACAGAGCAGCAGAGTTAGAAAAATCATTATTTGTCCGGGTGAGAGCTAAAGAAGTTCGTCCGTTTTGTTGGGTAGAGAGCGGAGTTTCGCCAGATGGATGCTAGGCAACGGCACCCTGAATCCGCGCTGCCTGAGCTTCACAATCGTGCCGGCTCGCTTCCCCCGTCTGCACGTCCTAAACCGCTTGATCAGCACCGCAGCTCCCCCGACAACAATGTCCAGAAAAACATCACAATAGTCGAAAACCGGTGAAATATTGGATGGTGTGTACTTCCGAATGTCCAGCAAATCGTCTCTGGTGAAACTGATTGCAGGAATATAACTAAAGACAGGACAAACTAACAAAAACATAAAAACAACTGCAGAGCAGGCCACGGAGGCAGCCATCAGCGTCGCGCCATGGCGATGGATGTACATGGGCTTGACGAAATTACTTGATGTACTAAATTACTTAAAATTGAAAACAGAAATAAAAAATGTATAAAAACTACTATAGACAGACTGTATATATATTTATATAAACTACTAAAAATGACAAAAACAAAAAACTAAATGACCAAAACTTTCAAGTTAAAGTGAAAAGGGAAATAAAATAAAACTAAAAATAATATTAATTTAAATATAAAAATATATAAAAAGCAAACAGTCTCCAATGACACTAAAATAACACGGTTTGTAAAATGTGCTTAATGTCAGAAACTATTCTGTCAATTAAAAAAGACACGCTATATACAGATGTAATATATATATATATATTATATATATGTGTGTGTGTGTGTGTGTGTTGGGTGGGTGTGTGTGTGTGTGTGTGTATATTTAATTTTCTGTAGCAATATGAAAATATGCATTTGGACAAATTTTAATCTAATAAAGTAAATGAATACATTTAACAAAAAATGAATAAATAGAACATGCAGATATGTTAATGTGCATATGGTTGAGACGTCATAATCACTATGATTTCTGAATGATTTCAGCTTAGCAAATAATGGGAATAAGCACAAAGCATAACACTTATCTGTATTTTTAGCCTCTTTCGCACTGATAAGAAAAAAGGGGTTAACAAACAATTCTATCCATATAAATTTGGTGAATTTTGTTAATGTTCCCTTCATGCATGTAAAGGTTTCCCACATTTTCATATAATGAAGTCAATAAACATTCACTAAAAGCCTGTGCAAGGTGTGCAGGCTGCACAACCTTTTATAACATTATAAAAAGTTTAATAAGCTTCAATAATGGCCCCAGCAGCATGATGACTAGCGCTGTTAAACTTTACAGTAAGGGAAAATCCATTAGCTGTGAAAAGATTTCACCACCCATGGTGTATAAGCCTGTCATACCTGAAATATAATGAGAGCATTTCACACTCAACTCTTACTTTATGTCAGATGAGACGCGCTCCATATTCAACACAACCATACTACTGCATGTGGATACGGGATAGATGACTTCATCAGCTCTCTGCTAGGAAAAGCACGGCACAGTACAAAGTGACGGTGGAATTATTCATCAACTGAGTGTATGACAAGAGTGCTTTCCTTCACCCAGCCCAATTTGCCTTTTTTTTTTTGAACTGTCAACCTCAGTTTGGTGCAGTTTCCAAAATGGAAGAGGTGGCTGTAATTTGATATAGAGCAAATTGCTCTGAGATTGAATAAACTCTGCTCAGGTCTGGAGGTTTAAAGATGTGAAATTGTGTTTGCAGAGACGTCAGTCAACCTGAAGAACACTACATCACACATTGTTCTCTGAATATCTGAAAATCTGCAGTAGTCAGTACCTAAATATATAACGATCATTTTAATATTTATGTTTTATTGTTTAGAACATAATACATATTACATGTATTAAATTTATAAAAATTAGATATGTAAATAAAAGAAATATACATAAAATTATTTAAAGTTAAAAATAATGGTAATTTTAATATACTCATTATTAAAACTTATCTATATTACATTGATATAACTAAAGAAAATAGATTACATTTTTACAAATAATATATATTTGTCTAAAATAAATATAAAATCAATATATAATTTAATTAGAAATATTAATGTCAATATTAATGATAATTTTAATATTTATATTATCTAATTGTCTATCAAATATATACATTAACTATATCAATTTCATAAAATGCATACAAATGCATATTTTAAATAAAACAAATAAAAAAATGTAATTTTACCAAAAAAAAATTATCATGTATATATGGATTTAATTTTAGTAATTTGATATAAAATCAAACATTTAATATAAATAACATTTATGTGTTTATACTAATTATTATATATTTTAATTCAAATAAAAATACAACAATACTTTCATTTTCTTTTTTAATTTTCAAAATAGTGATAATTGTAAACAATATTTAACTACATACTTCTTTGACTTTGCTAAGTGAATCTGTGAATCTTCTCTACTGTGAAGACAAAAATAATGAAATGAAGAACACAAAATCCTTCATTACACATCAACACATGCTTTCTCAGCAGAAACCCTGCACAGAAAAGGGACATTTGATGTTATTTGCATCAAAACAAAAGGAAAAACCCTACTGGAAAACAAACACTGGCTCATATAGCCTATGTACGTAATGCATGAATAATATCTTACCCTATACAACTGACAGTACATCACCATACGAATTGCCAGGTTCAAGAGCTTAGGAACATCTCATAAAACGATGCTAATTTTTAATGCAGTTTTTCTGATGGCTGACATCAAGTCGACAGTTTTGCACTTGCAGAACTCAACTTTGATAGACAGGTGTTTAATAAAGGAGTCTAGTCAGATTGTAATCGTGATGATCTGACTGATCAGATGCTTGTTCGTCACACGCCCTGAACATTCATTTTCCTCCTGTCTGTGAAGACACGTGGAAGAACAATAGACAAGAACAATCTTTTCCCAGTCGACCTTTACTGGAACGGGCAAAGAGTTCAAGCAGTAAATAACCTTATAATGTGGCTTTCTGATCCACAGTGCATCTCCCTCTGGGAAAACAATAGTTGGACCTATGTACCTTACAATAGCATTATCAGAGGTGTCAACCACACTGGTGATCAGATACATGGAACATGTGGAAATGTAACTGTGATAACATATTATTTGAATTGCTTCATAACTGATGTCACATGGGTCTAAGATCCTCTAGAGAAGATTGGAGAAGAGACAGTCCTTTAACTGCGATTGTAAACTAAAGAGGGTCTCTGCTAAACCACAGGGATGTAAGATCATATACTGTATATTAACAATGTAAAAATCATGGCATCAGATAATCAAGATATTTAGAGCTTTATTTGAGACACTTTAAAGAAATATTCTAGGTTCGATTCAAGTTAAACTTCTGTGACATAAAGGTAATTACCACAAGAATTAATTTCCACTTGTCCTTTTTTTCCTATTAAAGGGGTCATGAACTGAGAAATCAAAATTCCCTTGATCTTTTGACATATAAAAGTCATTGTACTATAAAAACATCCTGTAACTTTCTTGTTAGTCTAAAAACAGCTTATATTGAAGCCAGTCTGCCAAAATGACAGGTTTTGGAATGTGCCACTTTATGACATAATATTGTTGCTAAACCCCGCCTCCACAGAAGAAGTTCAACGCCTGCTTCTACAGCACTGCCTTTTTAGCCACCCCACCGATCCTACATCCCTGCCTGTTTAGCCCCGCCCACCGATTCTACACCACTGCCTGTTTAGCCCCGCCCACCGATTCTACATCACTGCCTGTTTAGCTCCGCCCACCGATTCTACATCACTGCCTGTTTAGCCCCACCCACCGATTCTACATCACTGCCTTTTAGCCCCGCCCACCGTTCTACCTCACTGCCTTTTTGCCCCGCCACCGATTCTACCATCACTGCCTTTTTAGCGTTCACTTCTGAGTCTAAAATCCGCCATGCCTATTCAAACAGAGCTTTCTGATGAGGGGGGTCAAAACAGGATAGAAAATAGCCTATTACTTATAAATTATGATGATTTTTGATGTAAAAATAACATTATAAGTGAACCTCAGAAAACGGGCAATTCATCATGATCCCTTTAAATGTTACAACTTCAATGCCATAAACCCTAAAATGACTGTAAAACAATGATTTTATAAAGTACATAATACATAAATAAACAGAAAAGTAATATGTAATATACATTACACAAGTTTTACCACAATAATTAATTTAAGTGCTTTTATAAAACTCAAAAATTGGTCCGATTCACTTCCATTATAAGTGCCTCCATCTTTGTTAAAAAAAAATTCAGAAAAGTAATGAACGAACCAAAATTATTTTTATTTTTATTTATTTATTTATATACTTACCATATTATTATGCTAATCAAGTTCTGTCGATTTGAGCTTAATTGGTTTAGTACCCAGAATATTTCATTAAGCTGTAGAGTGGACCAGGATTGGTCTAAAAATCTGGCAACGTGAGACTATACTGTGTCTGTCATCCACTGTGTACTGATATGGTTATCATCAATGTTTCCAGGCCAAATGAGTTGGCGGAATAGTGTTACATACTTGGCCTTGTACTGCACCAATGAGTTCATTCATTTGAAGTCCTCCACTGAACAGAGTGACTCAGAACAAAGCCTTTCATTATGACGGTCGATGAGACCCACACACTGAGGATGAAGATGAAGGAAATCAGTAGGAATCAGCTCACATAACCATACTGCTGGACTGGAAATAAATAATGCTCTACTGGCTGAGGTTGACATCTGAAAGCATCACTACCGATGATGATGAGCCTCAGACCGACTAAAACACCATTAAATGACATTGAAAGAAAAAAAGAAATGATTTGATATGTTTAAATTGCATTTCTTAGTGATATGAAATACAATTGGCTCAAATGGCTTCTACTTAGGGTTAATGATTTGAACAAGCTGTGTAACTCATCCTGCAGCATTTGACCTTTGAATACGAATTACAGGGTTTTGCTCAATTCAGAAATAAGTTGAAAACCTTTAAAAAAACACATTTGCTGAATTACAAAGTTCTAAAATTTAAGAACGACCTTATTTCTTCTTTGAAAGATTAGATTGTATGATAGATACAATAGGATAGATATAGATAGATAGATGATATTAATAGAACAATCAAATCCTGTAAATTGTCAATAGATAGATCGTATGAAGATAGATAATATGATAGATATTACGATATTAGACAGATCTCATGATACATCCTGTGACGTTGATAGATGGATTACTATGATAGATCCTGTAGATGTACAATCGAAGAGCACCAAAGACAGGTCAACAATACGTGTAGATTGTATGATAGATAGGATGATAGACACTGTAGATTGTAAATATATAGATAGCAAGATATCTAGATAAACACCAATATAGTAAGGTAGATACTGTAGATTGTACAATAGTAGGATGACATATCTGTAACAGACAGAGGACAGACAGACAACAGACAGATAAATGGTTGTTTATCACTTTGACACAACAGGGAGAATAATCAAATTTTCCAATATCACATTCAAAACTACACATGCAGAAAGGTTCAAATGGGGCTAATGATAAAGCCCAGTGATCCATCTATGAAATTTCTTGTTCATGTGTGTGTAAAATTTAGCCTTTAATCAATAAAGCAAAAGCGTATCTCCGATGGTAGCTACACCAATCAAAATTCATTAAGCACCACTCAGCAATCGATACGTTTCTCTCTTAAAACTGAAGCAGTTATTTGGACGACAGTGGGGAAGAGGCGCGGGGTAAATGGTCTGAGAGAGGGGGCAGTTAACCTGGTCAGCGACGGCTGGAGCGCTGGGGAGCGATTAATGCTTTCCAGTGCCGGCTAGACACACAAACAACTGCAAGGCCATGGCGTGTGAGTTACGAGCTCAGGGTCAGTGTCTGAGTGCAGCAGACACATGCAGTCTGGAGGCTGCTGCTCAGAATGGATCGCTATAATACTGAAAAACAGCATCGAACTGACTGGCTAAACAATTTCTCGCCTCCAATCCACCATGGAGTACAATAATGGTACACTGTGAGAAGTGAAAGACTGAGAGAATTGGAAAAATAAGTGCACATGTGTTTTGCTATATTCAAAAGACTCCCATGGGCCAACAGGCTTGCATGTCTCATACTGATCCTTAGCTTCAATCTCTGCAGTGAATGGGTGCCATCAGAATGAGAGCTCAAACAGCTGATAAAAACATCACAATAATCCACAAGTAATCCACACGAGTCCAGTCCATCAATTAACATCTTGTGAAATGAAACTTGCATGTTTGTATAAACAAATCCATCAAGACATTTTTTTAACTTCAAATCTTTGCTTCTGGCTGAACACGAGTTGGATTGGTGAGCAAGTGACGTAATGCCAAATTTCTCCAAATCTGTTCACATGAAGAAACAACTCAGTCACATCTTTGAATGGTCTGAAGGATGAAAAATATCAGCACCTTTCATTTTGGGTTGAACTGTTTCTTTTAATGGGAGTTTTAGGGGTTTTTGTTTCTGAAAGCTGGTCACTATTTGCTTTCCTTATGCTATGGAAAACAGATGTGTAGTCTTACAGTTTTTTAAAGCTGATTTTTAGCTGAACTATTGTTCTAAATGTCCCATTTCTGAGATTTTAACAGTGTTGACAGCTCAGTAACGTGGTTTAGTCCCATCAGTGTCTCTAAAGTGATATGTTTTCTTCATTTCATTAAATCAGAGAAGCAAATCAACATGTCTCACCAGCATCGTCTCTATGCAGGTACCACTGTACCCTTGATGTCCTGAGATTGATTATCTGACAGTTTTCCATTGTTTAAATTGTGATATCACTTATAATTGTAAAAGAAAATAATAAAGAATTCAATAAAGCAATTTTGATCAGTATACAGAAATAATAATACAACTTTTACATTCAGTCCAAGATGCCACTCACGCCATCAAATAAAATGCATAAATGGAAATAAGTCTGTGTGCTTAGAATATCTATTGAGAACATAAGTCAGATTCAGTTTTATTAGTAATTCACATACAGTATCTTGGATACCCTCTTCTCAATTTCATTGCAATCACCCCTATCTTTCGAAAACATCTTCCCTTAGTTTATTGAGCAGCCGTCTCCACTTGTCCTGCATTACCTGAACAAATGGCACATTCTTATTGACGAGGACCAATTCTAAAGCAATCAGCATTCAGCACCGATAAACCCTGACATCAGGCACCTGATCACACCCTCAGGCTAGCAGGAGCAGATGCTGCTGACAGGAGAGCAGAGCTCCTACATTAGCCGGAGCAGACGCACTCGAAATGGCACGAACAAGAGCAAGAACATTTGGATGGCCTTTTCATGTGTGACAGCCCCAGTATGATTTATTAGCAGGGTGTTGGCGTGTCTTGATATGCTCGTCTGCGTATCTCCCTGCGTGTCAAATTAGTCGACCAGGCTGATAGCCGACAGTTGTTTCAATTAAGTAAAAGTCACTAGATGTGGGGGGAAGATAAGAAATCAAGGACAAAATTATTAGCAGTTTCATTATAAAGTGAGTACGATTTCTCTCTCACACACACACACAAAATAATAATAATGAAATTAATACTAAAATAAGATAATCATTGACTTGAGCTATTGCTAGGCCAGATGCATTGACTTGTATATTCTAATCATGATCATTTCATTTTCATTTTCACTTTCTTATCAGTTTGTTTAAAAAAAGCCCTTAAAATAATAATCATAAAATAAAATATCAAACTAAACAATATAAAAATATATTATAATCCAAATTATGATTATAAAAACAATACTATGACAGATTTTTCAATGATCACAATTTTGTTGGAGTTGTCTTTTTAATACTGTATTTTGGCCAATAAATAAACTTTTTGCAAGAGTACCTTGAATTTGAACTTCTCTGAACACTGTTAACTTGCATGTCCTCAGATTTAACTTCTTCGCAAAAAGGTCAATTAAAAATTTCACTTTTAAATTAATAATTAAAATGTAGGTTAATGCATTAAACTCAACATTAAATCTTAATAGAAAATTGATTGAGGTTGCAGATATCGTTGCATATGTTAAGCATGTTTATCTGACAAAATATCCTCTTTATCTTGGTAAATATCTGCATAAACAGGTCTAAATGGAGAGATAATGAATTGGTCTACTGCAGTGTTTCCCAACCTTTCTTTAGTCGCGGCACCCTTTGGAAATTTTAACAAATTTGTGGCACCCTACTAAATTAATTTTGTTACAATATTTGAATTTCTAACTTCAATGTGATAATTTGAGAAGTATAGATATTCGGTACAGCAGGGAAAAACTGCAGAATATAATGTCATACAGATATTTTTTAATATTATTAAAAAAAATTGTCCATTATTGGTGGCAATCAGTAGGCTAATTTCTTTTGAAGAGACCAATTTATATGACAGATATTAATGTAGGCTTTTATTCATATGTAAACACTGTGAGATAGCTAGCTTTCCCTCTCAGTCGGTCACTCTCGACGTCACGTCGGAGGACCGACGAATTGGGATTCTCGCCAGAGAGACCAATCTACTTCGAGTGTAAACTAAACAAGCCAATGCACATTGGCATGCGATTATTGCATCCAGCTGCTGCTGATCACAGCGTGAGTATAAGTAGGCAGCAGGTGCAGCGCATATTCAGCTTTTCGCTTCGGAGCCGAGCGGTTCTATCGTTCTGCTCCTGACCTCTGCAGTAGTGATAAACTACAGTCAAGCACGCTCTTCGGTGGGCTCTCGTGCTGGTGGTACGGCGCTTCAGCGGTGGTGGTTTCCCGTGTCGAGTGGGCTGCACACGGCAGGCTGCACTACCCCTGTGTGTGTTGCAGACGGCCATCTCCCCTGTGCGCTTCGGCACACTAAAAGAGCAATTTCCATACTAAAAGAGCTTCACGGGTGGAACGTCTTTTTAAAGACGCGTCTTTTTAAAGATGTCATACCATCCGTGCGTTTCTGGGTGCGGTCGTTACCTGGCGCCGGGTGATGGTCACGATCGCTGCCTCTCGTGCCTGGGCATGAAGCACGCTGAGGTGGCTTTCGTGGATGGCTCATGCTCCCATTGCTGGGGTATGACCATCTCGGAGTTGCGGGCCGGACTCCGTTACCTGCAAAGGGGCCCGTGCCACTGCCTAGATCTGGGGTTCCCTCTGGCAGCAGCCGGGTGCGTCCTTTTTCTAGCAGTGGGCGGACTGGTCTTACGGTCACGGTGAGGAATTCCCCTCCGGGGATGCCCGAACCCGCCGGCACTGCGAAACCAGCGGAGCTTTCAGTAGAGCAGGCTGGACCCTTCCGGGGGGTACCACTTGTTTCTTCTGAGGCTCCCCCCGACGAACAGATGTCGATTGCAGCATCGGAGGGTGAGCCGGACTTTTCCGGGGATGAAGATCCGTCAGCGCTGCCGCCCTCTGGGCGGTCAGCGGTGCCGGAGACGGACCCGGAAATGATGGCTATGCTTTCCCGGGCCGCCGAGAGTGTCGGGCTCGAGTGGAACATTCCACCGCGTCCCGAACCCTCAAGGTTGGACGATTGGTTTCTCGGGGTGGCGCGCGCTGGTTCTCAGGGCCCCGCTCCAGTGCCTTTCTTCCCGGAGGTGCATGATGAGATCGCTGGGTCATGGACGGCACCTTTTACTGCCAGAAACCGGCCCAGTGGCTCATCCTCCCTCACCACCCTCGATGGGGGTCCAGCGCGGGGGTATACGGGAGTCCCCCAGGTGGAGCGGTCGGTTGCGATGCAATTGTGTCCAAATGCCGCTACCACTTGGCGGGGCAAACCGTTGCTCCCCTCCCGGGCCTGTAGGCACTCGTCGGCCTTGATCGATACTGCCTATACGGCCTGTGGAGAAGCTGCGTCCGCCTTACACGCTTCGGCGTTATTGCAAGTGCACCAGGCCAAGGCACTGAGGGACTTGCACGAGGGTGGTCACGACCTGGAAGTTCTCAAAGAACTCCGCACCGCGACGGACCTCGCGCTACGAGCGACGAAGGTTACGGCGCGGTCTCTGGGTCGTGCCATGTCCACTATGGTGGTCCAGGAGCGCCATCTCTGGCTGTGTCTGGCCGACATGAGGGACGCTGACAAAGTTTGGTTCCTTAATGCCCCCGTGTCCCAGACCGGCCTCTTCGGCGACGCGGTGGAGAACTTTGCCCAGCAGTTCTCCGCCGCCCAAAAGCAGACTGAGGCCATCATGTACATCCTGCCCCGGCGTTCTCGGGCGCCCTTCCACCGGCGGCAGCGCCTCAGCCGGCTCCCCCCGTCTCCGAGGGCGCCCCTTCCGCCGCCCCCGCTCCCGCTCGCGGCCGAGCAGCCAGCAAGGACGCGTCGAAGGGCCGGCCGCAGGCCAGCCGCCCCGCCCGTCCAGGCCCCTGCCAAACCTGGTGGCAAGCGAGAGAGCAAGAGGCCCTGAGACGGGCGATCCAGAGATGGAGGGAGTTGCTCTTCGGGAGATGGTGAACGCACCACTCCTTCCCCCGGAGGAGGGCCGGGTGGAGAATCTTTTGTTTCCTTTTTTTCTGCCACTGGCCTCGCGGCCAGTGGTACCCAAATCCTCGACAAAAGAGCAATTTCTCCCTTCTCTGGGTCACCTGAGGGGACGGGGGGCTGTGGACGATCCAGAGCCGTATCACACTCATCCTCCTCTCTCGCCAGTGAGCAGCAGTTGGCGGATCGGGAGGACGAACCAACGGCCTACCCACGCACCCTCTGCTCAAACGCAGGTCATTGTTGCACACACACTCAGACCCCGCCTCGTACCGGCAAAGAGACGCCCGGGCCGGGTCCCTGCGTTCTTTTACGCTGCCCCGCTGCGGGTACGCCTGTAGTTCCGTTGATGGCACTTGCGCTGTGTCTGGGAGCCTGGCTTGAGCTACCTAGCCCGTCTCGATGGCTCCGTCGAACTGTCAGGCTTGGCTATGCGATTCAGTTCGCCCGTCGCCCTCCCAAGTTCAGGGGCGTCCACTTTACGCCAGTGAAAGCAGCAGATGCCCCCGTCTAGCATGCAGAGATCGCAGTCCTACTGGCGAAAGACGCAATAGAGCCGGTTCCTCCAGCCGATATGAGGTCTGGGTTTTTACAGCCCTTACTTCATTGTACCCAAGAAATGCGGTGGGTTGAGACCTATCTTGGACCTGCGCGTCGTGAACCGGGCCCTTCACCGTCTCCCGTTCAAGATGCTCACGCAGAAATGCATCTTCAGGTGTATCCGTCCCCGAGATTGGTTTGCAGCGATCGAGCTGAAGGACGTGTACTTTCATGTGTAGATCCTTCCGCGTCACAGACCATTTCTGCGGTTTGCGTTTGAAGGACGGGCATATCAGTACAAGGTCTTGCCCTTCGGGCTGTCCCTGTCGCCCTGTGTTTTTACGAAAGTTACGGAGGCAGCCCTTGGTCCCATGAGAGAGCAGGGCATTCGAATCCTCAACTACCTCGACGATTGGCTCATACTTGCTCAGTCTCAGGATCAGTTGTGCGAGCATAGGGACTTGGTGCTTTCACACCTCAGACTGTTGGGCTTTCAGGTCAACTGGGAAAAGCGCAAACTCGCCGAAAAAAAAAAACGACGCAGAGGAATCTCTTTTCTCGGTATGGAGTTGGATTCAGCCGAACAAACAGCACGCCTCACAGAGGAACGTGCTCAGTCGGTGTTGAGCTGCTTGAATACGTTCAAGAGCAAGATGGCGGTCCCACTGAAACTGTTTCAGAGGCTCCTGTGGCATATGGCGGCCAGAGGCGGCAGTCACGCCACTGGTGCTACTCCATATGAGACCGCTGCAGCACTGTCTCCATGGCCGAGTCCCGAGGTGGGCGTTGCAACGCGGCACCTTCCGGGTCCAAGTAACACCGGCCTGCCGCCAAACCTTCACCCCGTGGTCAGACCTTTCATTCCTCCAGGCAGGAGTACCCCTAGAACAGGTCTCCAAACATGCTGTGGTTTACACGGATGCCTCAACCACCGACTGGGGGGGCCACGTACAACGGCTTGCAGTGTCAGGGGTTTGGACGGGGCCCCTACTGCACTGGCTGCCTCGAGTTGCTGTCAGTGCACCTTGCCCTGAGCCGTCTCCAAGGGCGCTTACGAGACAAGCATGTACTGGTCCGCCCGGACAACACAACGACTGTTGTGTACATCAACCGACAAGTGGTCTGCGCTCCCGTCGCATGTCGCAACTCGCCCGCCACCTCCTCCATTGGAGTCAGAAGATTCTGATGTCACTTCGTGCCATTCACATTACGGGTCTGCTCAACCGTGCGGCCGACGAGCTGTCTCGATCTGCGCTCCCAGGAGAATGGAGACTCCATTCCCAGGTGGTCCAGGTGTTTTGGAGACATTTTGGAGCCGCTCAGGTAGATCTGTTTGCTTCTCCAGAGACCTCTCACTGCCAGTTGTTTTTCTCCCTGACCGAGGGAACACTCGGCAAGTATGCACTGGCACACAGCTGGCCGCGGGGTCCTCGCAAGTATGCATTTCCCCCAGTGAGCCTTCTTGCACAGTATCCTGTGCAAGTCAGGGAGGACGAGGAGCAGGTCCTGTGGTGGCACCCTATTGGCCTGCCCGGACCTGGTTCCCGGAACTAATGCTCCTCGCGACAGCCCCTCCCTGGCCGATTCCCCTGAGGAAGGATTTACTGACTCAGAGAAGGGACACCCTTTGGCACCCGCGTCCAGACCTCTGGAAACTTCATGTCTTGTCCCTGGAACGGGACGCGGAGGTTCTAGGTGGCCTACCTCAAGGGGTAGTTGACACCATCACTTCCTCGAGAGCGCCGTCTACGAGACGCGCCTACGCTTTTAAGTGGAACCTGTTCGTTGAGTGGTGTTCTTCTTGCCGAGAAGACCCCCGGAGAGGCCCGATCGGAGTTGTGCTGTCCTTCTTGCAGCAAGGGTTGGAGCGAAGGCTGTCTCCTCCACCCTTAAAGTTTATGTTCGGCGACGCTGCCAACCACGACCCCGTAGAAGGGAGGTCGTTGGGGAAGCATGACTTGATCGTCAGGTTCCTTAGGGGGGCGAGGAGGTTAAATCCTCCACGGCCCCCCTCGATACCCTCTTGGGACCTGAGTCTGGTGCTTACGGCACTACAGCATGCCCCGTTTTGAGCCTTTACAGCCAGTGGAGCTGAAGTTCCTCTCGATAACATTGCTCCTGCTGGCATTGGCCTCATCAAGAGGGTAGGGGACCTGCCGCATTTTCGGTCAACGTCGTGCCGAGATTTCGGGCCGGCCTGAGTCCAGGTACCCCTGATGCCCCGTACCCGCTACGCCCAAGGTTCCCACCACTCCTTTCAGGGATCAGGTGGTGAGCCTCCAAGCGCTGCCCTCGGAGGAGGCAGACCCAGCCCTAGCTTTGCTCTGTCCCGTCCGAGCCTTAAGGTGCTACGTAGACCGGACGCAAAGCTTCAGGACCTCAGACCAGCTCTTTGTCTGTCACGGAGGCCGGCAGAAGGGGAATGCCGTCTCAAAGCAGAGGATGGCCCACTGGATAGTGGATGCCATCACCCTGGCTTATCAGGCACAGGGTGTGCCCTGCCCGCTCAGGTTGCGAGCTCACTCAATTAGAGGTGTTGCATCGTCCTTGGCGCTGGCTCGTGGCGCCTCGCTGACAGATATCTGTAGGGCTGTGGGCTGGGCGACCCCTAACACATTCGCTAGATTCTATAGCCTTCGTGTGGAGCCGGTATCCTCCTGTGTTCTCACCTCAAACGGGTAGAAGCACTGAGAGGCCCCGGCTTCGGGTCGGCTTGCAAAACCACTCCAGAGAGTCCATATAGTAGACCCTGTTGAGTTCCTCCGTCCCCTCGGCAGCCAGACGTGGCGGAGCGTCCGGCGCCAGGCCTTCACTCGCTGAATCCTCGAGAACCGGTAGAAGGCTGGGTTCCATATGTAAGACCTAAATGGATCTCATATGTGTAAAGTCCACGGTATAGCCTTAAGCCCCTGTTTTTCCCCGGCAGACTTCTGCCATTCCAAGAGGGTTCAATCACCTCCATTCTTCCATATGCACCTAAGGGATGTCCATATGTGTATTGCTTCCGAACCCTCCTTCGGGAAGGTTCGAGCTTCCGTAACGCCCCTGTTCCAAGTAGAACGGGTACGTTTTCCCAGTGTTATCCAGTCTTACTCATTGGGTAGTGCCATAGCAGCAGTAGCTGGTCCTCTTGTGAAGAAGCCCTGGCCTACGCCAAAAAGTAGGGGCGCAGGTGCTTCCACAGGACACTGGAAGGGGCAATACCTGTGGCCCTTTATTAGGGGTCCAATTTGTCGGTCATCCGACGTGACATCGAGAGTGACCAACTGAAAGGGAACGTCTCGGTTACACGTGTAACCCTCGTTCCCTGAAGGAGGAAACGGAGACGTCCGTCCCTGCGCACAGCTCCTGTGCCACCGCTGGCGCCGGTTGCCACCGCTCGGCTCCTCAGCGAAAACCTGAATATGCGCTGCACCTGCTGCCTACTTATACTCACGCTGTGATCAGCAGCAGCTGGATGCAATAATCGCATGCCAATGTGCATTGGCTCGTTTAGTTTACACTCGAAGTGGATTGGTCTCTCTAAGCGAGATCCCAATTCCTCGGTCATCCGACGTGACGTCTCCGTCCCTCCCTCAGGGAACGAGGGTTACATACGTAAACCGAACGTTCTAATGTAAATTAAACAAATTTTTGCTCACTCTGTGTTTTTTTTTATTTTACAGCTGGGTAATTTTGTTGCCGTAGCACGAGATAGCTTGATTTAAAAATTTGAATTGAATAAAAAATGACAAGTAAGCAGTCAATAATAAAATAAACAAATAATGAAATTACTAATGATAGCACAAATAAATAATAACGATAGGCCTACAAATGAAATAAACTGCTTTTTAGTTTTTCAACACACAGTTAGGGCTATTAAGAGATTTTTTTTTTTTTTTTACCAATTATCCAAATTATGTTTAGTCCTAGAAAGCTATTATTGTCAGAGGACACATGAGCATAGCGGTTAGCAGATTAATGAATGAGAGGGAAGTGTTACCAGAGTTGCCCATTTACCACACCATGTTACAGCACAGTAGGGCTATTTCAGACAGAAACAATACTGTACTATATAGATGTTTCCTGTCAGCTCGATTTTTTGAGTGGACTTTGCTTTTCCGATGAGCATCAATGGTATACGAGTGGATCATTCCATGGCCGCCGAGCGACTGAGCGGAGCACACACGCATAGAGCGGGATAATACGCAGAGCGTCACACCACGTGAAAGTGAAACCTGAGTGGTGAACTAATTTTCGACAGCCGGAATTTCTGTGCATCTCTAATTATTGGCAACATCAGAAATGGTTATTATATAATAGCTAATATTAAAAAAGTATTTTTTTTCCACGGCACCACTGCTCTCGACAGACGACACCCCGGTTGGGAAACACTGGTCTACTGTACCTAAAGATCTAAAATGAGGAGACGAGCAAATTGCATCTGTTATAGTAGCATAATGTAGAATTGCATGTACACTGCTTATACAGCATTTTAATGGAAAGTCTTAGAAGACTTAATCAAGGTGGACTCCAACAACCTCATTTGTGATTTAAAATAAAGTTTTGCATGAATACAGAATTAAAGAATTAACATCTACTTAAACATTAATGTAATGCTGAAATATATTCCAATCTCATGTGAAATAATTACTGGACTTGGGTCAGTTTCGAGGGCAGAGATGGTGCGATCTGAAAAATGTTCCTTTGAGCAACTCAAGGCAAAATCTTCATTTCCTCTGGACTCAGTTTCAGAGGGGCGAAACTGGTGACTTCCTGTCATTTTAGCCCTCTTTAGACACAAAGCGGCTTTGATCCCAAACCATGGGCGTTCCAGCACGACTTCATTAAACGGCACACGTCTAACCAGCTCTCAGATTTCCCTCTGAACTTAAATCAAAAGCCTCGCTAGACTTCCAAGTGCCAAATGTGGAGCTATGATAGAAATCAGACTGAGCTTTCCCTCACACTCACGTCTTTTGAAGCCTGTCATCCCATTTTAAAGACTTTTTCTGTACTTGTATTATGTATATACGTATGTATTCATAATGAAGGGCTCTTTTTTTTTTCTTTGGGAATACATGAACTGCTTTGGAATTCAAATTTAGATTAAGATTTTGAATGTAATTTTAATGAAACGCTCTTGAATGGTTTCACAGAACCCGCTTTGCGAGTTTACCGTAACTAGAGCATGAGCAATTGTTGTAGATAAACATTTTTAAACCAAGAACAACAATGTAATTTATCATTTTGGCATCAAGGAACTGTTATTTTTAGGGAAAAAAGGGCAGAAATATAGTTGCTTGCCATATCAGGGAACAATCACAGTCCTTATTTTAATAAACAAAACTGCATGACTGAAAGAAAGCCAGAAAACAGTAACTGTATGCGAGCGAAAGGGCAATTAACTGCGCTAAACTGAGTTCCAACCTGCTTTAACGGCTCTTTCAATCACCCACTATTGCTTAATCAACCAAAGCGAAATGTCACGACGTATTTGATACATCTGCCTGATGCTCCTTCAAGAAAAAGACACGAACATGATGTTAAACAAATGCCTTTATTTTGCTTTTCATAACAAAATGAACCTTTGTTTTAGTTTTTAACTATACAGAGGCCTTTGTTTTTTTAGCTTTGTGGCCACTTGTAGTGAGACTAAGAGACTAATAACTTTAGTTATAGATTAATAGGCAGCTTTTCTTTACTTTATATTCCTCTTTCTTCCTCAAACCATGTCAGGGTCTCATTGAGCATTAAACAGTAAATGTGCAGAATGACATGTTTGCGTCATAATCACAGGAATCAGATGAGTGAGACTGCGATACAAGTTCAGCATTGATGGGTAAATCTGCCCAAATCTTGCTATTAGTGATGTGGTAGCATCCGAACTGATGAATACTACATCAAAATTTCTTTGGAAATTCATAGTTCTTTAATGTTCGGAACAGGCAATGCAAAAAGATCAAAAACCTGAAACTCTATTAACGCAGAGGGTGACTGACAAAGCCTATGAGGAAGATCAAACCATTTGGGTAAAGAATGAAATCTGGACTGGAAAACTGGGTTATGAATGAAATATCAAAAGAGATGTTCAAGTTAGTCTATTGGATACAACAGAACAGAATTCAGTGTCGGTTATTATGGACCTTCTCTCATAAGACAGCGCATGTGCTGGGAGTCCAGATTGAGATCTACATGAGTGGCATTACTTTAACTCAGTTCTCCTTCATTCCCTCAAATAACCGTTTCAGATCTCTGAACTGATTAAGCTGTTAAAAGAGAACTGGATTCCGGGATTCCTGGATTCCGGTCTCCCAACAGTCTGAAACACTTTTCCCCTGTTACAATTACAGTGTAGTAGTTTAAGATTAAGAATAGTAACAGAAAGATTCCAAGCACAAATTCAAAGGCTAATTGATGAACTATCACTGTGGGGTAAGATGTGCCACTTTTTTCTTAGAGTACGTTTTCCTCAAAGAAAGGAAAAACATGTCAGGCCTGAGAATTTGTCTCTAAACTAAAGTGTTACCAAAATAAAAATATGAACATGACAAAAACATTAGTAAGGCACAATCCCATTCTAAAATCTCATTTTGCTGCAAATTATTCACATTTTCATTAATCAGCCAAAGAAAAGATTCAATATTAATATCTGAATGCAATAAAACCACTTTCAGCATTTTGTAATAGTATTTGTTATCATTCTTCCTGCACTTGGAGGCAAATCTTACGGTTGCCTTTAGTTAAGCCACTGGCCCAACTTACCCTGAAACATCAGACACAGTTTATCATTTTGGAAAAAAATGCTTCATTTAACAACTCATGGCTGAATAAAAATCTCAAAATCTCTTCTTAATCTGACAGTTACATATATAACATCTAAATAATGTTCTACAAGAAGAATGAGGTAAGACAGCCTCATATATTAGCCTAATCTTTAGCATTGATTTCATAATCCCAATTTAATCAATACCGTTTTGAACACCCAAGCCAAAAATGTATCAAATTATATCAATAGCAGAGTTATAAATACATAAAATTCCAATACAAATGACCTGATAGAATTTATTAACCTTTTTTTTCAGCATCCATCACCACATGGTCATGTGACTCTGCACTGGGAGTTTGGCTCATAACCATATGGACATATGCTTATGTTAATGTTGAGAGGCAAGTAGCATTTAACTGTAAATCCCCCCGAAGGCCTTTCCTTGACATTAGAACGTCCAGGGAACCAGTTCTGCCTGTCACGTCTTCATCAGTACACGTGATGTTCTCATGTACCTGTCAGGAGCCTGAATATTAGCATATGTGCTGCTCCCGGGACCTTCACCCAAAGGATCTCTCAACAGCTGGACACATTTCTGTGGATTTTTATGCACTGAAATTTACACTGGGTTTTCCATTGAGTTTTGCTGGTTGATCTCCTCCCACAATGCACTTGGAAATTTATCTCAGCAACATTGGGCTAGCCAGCAGGATTATTAAACCATGGCATGTTATTTGCACATCTCATCATTTCTAAAGTCTCCAGAGAGATTCAGCACTGATGGATGTTCAGAGAAACAGCTCGGTGCAGGAATGTGATGGGAGTAAATGTTTAGATAATGCCTCTAGATGTGTTATATAATGAATCCATTCTAATAAATAAGCAACCCTGATTTAATATATTATAATATATATATATATATATATAATATATAGATATATTATATAATATATTATAAAGAAGCAACACTCAAAACCACCACCATGAGGCCAAATATTGGATCCAAGATGTCTGAATGTTTCTCAATGCAACATAAGTGGTTGATAGGTCATTATTACTAGTCAAAGAAGCCCACCCAAGTTTAAAATGTACTCACCTCAGCTCATCCAATATTTAGATGAGTTTGTTTCTTCATCAAAACGGATATGGGGAAATTTAGCATTACGTCACTTGCTCACTCCTTTGCAGTGAATGGGTGCCGTCAGAAACGAGGAGTCCCAAACAGCTGATAAAAACGCACAATTAACCACAAGTATCCCCACCAGTCCAGTCCACAATTCATGTCCTGTGAAGCGAAAAGCTGTGTGTTTGTGAAAAACAAATGTATCCAATAAAACGTTTTTAACTTTAAACCATTTTAACGAGTTCTATTGCAATTTCAAATTAAAAAGTAATCTTGTCTGAATCAGGAGGAGAAAATATGCACAGATCAAACCGTTTACGAGCGGGGAAAAAACAGTCCTAAACAATATGTTGGTGGATTTTGATGTGAGAGGACAACAGGGGATGGACTTTTTCACTGGAGGAAGCGTTATTATGGATTATGGACTCACATTTTGGCCAAAAGCAATGATTTAAAGTTAAAACGGCAAAATGATGGATTTATTTCTTACAAACAAGCAGTTTTTCACTTTACAAGACACTGATGGATTGAAGTCTTGTGAATTATTGTGATGTTTTTATCAGCTGTTTGGACTCTCATTCTGACGGCACCCATTCACTGCAGAGGATCCATTGGTGAGCAAGTGATGTAATGCTGAATTCCTCCAAATCTGTTCAGATGAAGAAACAAACTCATCTACATATTGACCGGCCTGACGGTGCTAAATGCACTGTTTTCCATCTTTGTTAGCCCTTCACAACAGCAGGATAAAGCGTTCAGGGTGTCTCTGGGGATCAGGTTAATTGTAACACAATAGGAGTGTGAACTATTGATTATCGGTCACAATGTTGCATGCAACTTCATTCAACTTCATTAAAGGATCATTACCAAGCCAGAGTAAAAGCAGGTTGACAATGGCCACACCAACCTTTAGTTTTTACATGTGTCAAATTTCTGCACTGGAAAACTGTCTGAGGAACAGCACATCTGAAGCACCACAATGCATTTCAATAAAGCCTCTTTAATGCATTCAGAGGGAAATGTCGACTGGTTCTCCACTAATAACAGACTTCAGTAATGGAGTTTGGTGGATTATGGGATTTAGAGTGCACTGACCCTCGTGTGAATATTACACAATTATCCTCAGCTGAGCAGAATCCCGTAATCTAATGACGACATTAAATGAGTTCCCACGTGTCCTCTTAAGTTTTTCTGAACTACATGCAACAACTTTACAATGTTACATTTTAGTTTAACAAGATGCATAAATAAACATATTTTAGTAATATAATGCAAGTTCATAAAGAAAGGAAAATGCAGGAATAACAGTCAATTTTGCATTTAACATATTGCACATATTTGGGTAACAATTATGATTGACATATGTCATTAATAAAGGAATCTAAGATAATTTAAAAAATAAAGTCATATAATAATATAAGTATAATATTGTTTCATAATAATCACCCAGATATTGGACAGAAAGTGAAATAGAGTCGCAGGATGCTTGAATTTCTATCACAATATTTATATAATGTATATAGATAGATATATTAAAGCATTATGTGGCAATGCCTTTTTTAATGACATTAAATACTTTCCATGTGAAAGGTACTTAATCTCCTATTATTAATGTCTCTTCCTTCTTGGAAATTGATAGAATACCTGAATGATAAATCTGGCACAAGTGTAAATACAGCTTCATATTATGTTAAAAACAGACTCAAAACAGGACTTGCATTATAAAATTGCCATAATACAACAATAATACAATTATATATTCACTGTCATATCGCCTAGCTCTGTGACAGGGCAATCTGTTGTTATATGAATAAAAATGAATGCAAATTTTATATGCTACAAAAAAACACTGATAATCAATTTGGATTAACAATAGCTGCTATGTAGATTAATATTAATTTGTAGTTCACACTTTTCAGATGCATTTGATGTTCAGGACTCATCCACTGTTTCCAAAGCTAATATAGGATGGCTGTAGCAAAATTAATTAAAATTCATTATTATTTACCCACGCTCATGTTGCTCCAAATATGTATGATGAAAAAGATTTTTGGAAGAATTTTTCAAGTTTTTGTCCAGGTTTTTTTGGTATGTATGCGACAAAAACGACTGATACGATAATAAACTAAATAAAATAAAGATAAAATAAATAAAATAAAATACATAAAATAAAATAAAATAAAGATTCAAACTCATTATGTCATGGAAACCCTTTAAAAGACACTCAACTCAATTTACACATTGTGAAAGTGGCCAACTATATTGACTGAAATCTAATATCATAAAATGCTGAGCATAAATGTGATGATAATCCAAATTTAATATATATTTTAGGTAACTAAGGTTATGCTGTTTATAAAATTCAATTTCAATTTCTCATGTTATGCACAAACTAATTCAGTAAAATCAAGCACAACATGGTGAGCTCTGCTTTCTCAAACAGGCAAAACTCCATCAGACAACATGGCTGCATCTCATATAAATAACACGCCCCAGTAAAAATGAACAACAGTGCAGAAGCGGCATGCATGACTGTGACCCATGGACACATCGGCATCCAAATGAGGCATTCTGACAGCGAGCTCTTCTGTTCTCATATGGTTATGTATATGTTTATGACTCAACAAAAACAAACACAGCACTGAGACTCACACCGAGCATGCAATGCTCCCATGATGCACTGGGGCCACTGAGGATGCATGCATTAGTCTTTGAAAACATTGCTCTGGCCAGTCAGACATGCCACAAACATTTTCAAAAAAACAATGCATTTCAGGTCAAATGATGTTGGAAACACAAAACAACAGGATTTTAAGACAATGAGTTTAAGCTCCATGAATCTTTTGATCATTTCATGCTTCTGGTAATGAGAACTTACATCATGTGAACACAGAGAGAAAAACGGTCTGTTTCAGCAAACTTTCTGCTGCAGTGATTGGACGCAGACATCAAACATGTCTCGCTCCTTTCATACGGAGTGCTTAGTTTGGAGGAAACTTCTGGCTTTGTTCTAGATTGATTGGATTAGATGGAGCACCTTGTGAACTCCTCCATCAAGATGCTGTTCTCACAGCAGCTAATTTTAGATGGATCCCCTTGGCTTTCTTCTTTCCCTTCCTGTTTTTCTATCTCTCCCGTATGAAGGCCAAAGAAAGTGTCAAGGTGGCTTTTATTTTAAGCAGCGTCACTTCAATAAACCAAATATGCTAATAAGAGCTCTGAACGTTATATTAGCATGTGATTGAGCAAAATAAATCTCACTTGGGATCAAATAGTCTTGGCGAAACTCTGATTCTGTCAAGAACATTGTCATATTATACCCAAAAATCTAAATAAATAAATGAATGAAGGCTGATATTGACTATTAAGTCATTTTGCATTGCATTAAGAACATCAGTCCATTCTCATTACCAGCACATTGTACAATATTGTACTGTAGTATTTACTTTAATGTCTTAAAATAAATTCTGATACAGAAAAGTCATGATATTACATGAGAATCACTGTTTGAGTGTGCAGACTTTTTTCAAGCTCTTCACCTTCGGGTAACCTTTTTTGGTTATACGCACCTTTTCAAAGGGTTGGATGTTTTTGAAGGGCGCAGGAGTTCTCTGGTGTTCTCTGAGTACATGGACAGTCACCCACTGGGAATCATAAGCTTATATAAACTATTATAAAAATATATTTTATAGATTATAAATAAATAAAGAATAAATAATGAATAAAGTCTGTAAGAGTGTCAGATCATGTTTAATAGTTGAATTTGAATGGGAAAAGAGAATATGCCTAATTTTCTGAAAGATAATGGCACAATACAAAAAACCCAAACATAAGTGAAAAATAAACAAAGATTGCCTAGAAATTAAGCTTGTGCCATGAATTATTTTTGCAATTACAGAAGATATCAACCCATTTCTTATACAAAAAAAAAAATATATATATAGACCTTGACACAGGGGTGCTAAAATAATTAAATCATAATAATAAAAGAGAAAATAAAATAAATACAACCATTTGAAGCTGAAAGGAATATTTAAAATAATGACAGAATGTAAAAAAAATAAAAAAAATAATTTGAAAATTTACTGTAAAAAATACAGTTTACAATTTTCCCCTTTGATTTCTGAAGGTGAACTATGATAAACTTAGTGTCAGTGTCATGAGATTCACACTTCCATCCTATTCAGATATCTAAAAACTAGCAAAAGGGTACATTAATTCATTAAAGCCTCATTTTGAATGACTGTATTAACATCTCCTAGCAACAGATTCTTGCGTTTCTTGAGCCCTGATGAGATTTGGATGAATCTTTGTCCCCGTTAGAGCACAAGGTGAGCACATATTCATGCCTCGGCATGTGCTAATTGTTTGTACGCTGTAGAGTTAGCTGAACAAACCGTCCCATGGGACCTTCGCTGATCCCATTTGCATCTCAAAAAGGAGCGAGGAGGCACGAGTCAAGGAGGGCCGGCGAGGTTCGTCAGGCGAGGAAGCGAGCGTTGTTTAGCCCAAGGTCACTGCTACTTGAGCAATCACTAATGCGTCCACATATGAAAGCCCAACAGCGCACAATCCAATTACAGCTGGCCATTTTTAGCTGTGTATTATCTAAAAATTGAATGCAAATATAAACAAATTGGCAGCCTTCATGCACAGCAAGGATCAATGAGGGAAAAGTGGTTTGATATTGGGCGGCTATGCATGTTAATGGAGATAATCCCTCAGGAAAGCACCGCACAAGAAACAGCCCAGACACTTTGAATGAAGTAATAAATACTGATGCGATAAAGCCAGTGTGTGTGCGTGTGTGTGTTTGTGCCTGTACTACTTTAAATGTCAGTTTCTTTAAAGACCCCATAAAATCAGAACTGGATGGCTTTTAGTCCATGTCTGCTAGCACTGAAGCAAAAACATGATCTGCTACCAGATAGGAATAGAATAGCACTCTAGAATATCTTGCTCTGTGCTTTCAGTTAATGCTAACTAATACCCAATAGCCATTTAGGCATTGTTTGTTGCTACTGTTAATGAAGTCTTTAAAAAATGTTGGAGATAGTTAATATATAGTAGTAATTTAAAGGGATAATTCACCCAAAAATTCAGCATTATTTACCCACCACAATGTGGTCCTGAAATTTGTATGTCAAAAAAATAAATAAAATAAAATTATATACTATATTATAATCAGAATCAGATCAGAATCCAAAGAGCTTTTATTACCAAGTATGTTTCCCGACACAAGGAATTTTAACTTGACAACAGTCGCTTCCAGTGACGAAGTAAGTACAAACATAGTGCAAACATACATGATAGTGCAGAGTGACATACATAGGAATAACACAGTAGGTATGTAATATAAAACTAATATATAAAAAAATTAAAAAAAAAATGGAATAGTACTATATACAGAATAGGTTAGGAAAAAAATGAATTGTTTCGATCAAATGTACAGATATGTTTATTAGTTGTGTCAGATAGATAATGTGTATTTACCAACGTGGCAGTTTAATATAAATAATACTATGTTAGTTGAATAATTTTGAAAGCTTAATTGTTTTAGACTGATTCTAGCCTGTGGGAAAAAAAAAAAAAAACAAAACCCCCCCTTTGGGTTTCTTGGGCCCGGGCCGGTCTGGTGTGTGTGGGGCCTTCTGTAGCGCCGACCTGAAGGCAACAGTTCGAAGAGAGAGTGGGCTGTGTGTGAGGGGTCCAAGGTGATTTTTTAGCCCTTTTCCTCACTCTGGAGATGTAAAGATCTTGGAGGCTGGGCAGAGGGGCACCAATAATCCTCTCAGCAGTCCTGACTGTCCGTTGTAGTCTCTTGATGTCTGATTTGGTTGCTGAACCAAACCAGACAGTTATTGAAGTGCAGAGGATGTATTCAATGATAGCAGAGTAGAACTGTTTTAGCATCTCCTGTGGCAGGTTGAACTTCATCAGCTAGTTGAAGGAATTACAACCTCTGCTGGGCCTTTTTAACTATTTTTATGTGAGTGTCCCACTTCAGGTCCTGCGAGATTGTGGTGCCCAGGAACCTGATGACTCCACTGCAGTCACAGTGCTGTCCATGATGTTGAGTGGGGGGAGTGCAGGGGGGTTTCTCTTGAAGTCCACTATCATCTCCACAGTTTTAAGCGTGTTAAGTTCTAGGTTGTTAAGACTGCACCAGACAGCCAGCTCTTTAACCTCCTGTCTGTAAGCAGACTCGTCTCCATCCTTGATGAGGCCGATGACTGTAGTGTCGTCTGCGAACTTCAGGAGCTTGACAGAGGGGTCTTTAGAGGTGTAGTCATTCGTGTAGAGAGAGAAGAGCTGTGGGGAGAGTACACATCCCTGGGGGGGCGCCAGTGCTGATGGTGATAATCCTGGATGTGAGTTTGCCCAGCCTCACTAGCTGCTGCCTGTCTGTCAGGAAGCTGGTGATCCACTGACAGATGGAGGTGGGCACGGAGAGCTGGGTGAGTTTGTCTGAGAGAAGGTCAGGTATGATGGTATTGAAGGCCGAACTGAAGTCCACAAATAGGATCCTTGCGTAATTCCCAGGTCTGTTGAGGTGTTGCAGGATGTAATGCAGTCCCATGTTGACTGCATCATCCACAGACCTGTTTGCTCTGTAGGCAAACTGAAGAGGATCCAGCAATGGTCTAGTGATGTCCTTCAGGTAGGCCAGAACCAGTCTCTCAAGTGACTTCATGACAACAGACGTGAGAGTGACAGGTCTGTAATCATTAAGTCCAGTGATTTGGGGCTTTTTGGGGTATGATGGTGAACGTTTACTCAGCAGGGACTTCGCACAGCTACTGTGATCTGTTGAAGATCTGTGTGAAGTTGGGGGCCAGTTGGTCATCGCAGACTTTTAAACAGGCAGGTGAAACATCATCTGGGCCAGAAGCTTTTCTAGATTCCTGCTTCCTGAAGACCCGGTTCACACCCTCTACACAGACCTTAAACACAGGTTAAATGGTGGGGGAGGGAGGGAGGGGGGATGCAGGGGTGGTAGGTGAAGGTGTGAATTGCAGATCAGAGCGGATGGGGGGTGGTAAACTATCCTTTTCAAATCTGCAGTAAAACAAATTCAGATTGTCAGCTAGTTGTTGATTCTCCACAAACTGTGAGGGTGGTGACTTGTACATGGTGATGTTCCTCAGACAAGTCCATACTGACGCTGGATCGTTTGCAGAAAGCTATTTTCTCAGCTTTTCAGAGTAGTTTTTACTAGCCACTCTGATCTCCTTTGTTAGTATGTTCCTAGCTTGTTTATACAAGATTTTATCCCCACTTCTATAAGCATCCTCTTTGGCGTGACAAAGCTTTTTGAGTTTCCCTGTAAACCACGGTTTATCATTATTAAATGATAAGAATGTCCTGGTAGGAATGCACATGTCTTCTCAGAAACTGATATAAGATGTTACAGTTTCTGTGAGCTTGTCCAGATCTGTGGCAGCAGCTTCAAAAACGCTCCAATCAATGAAGTCAAAACAAGCTTGTAAATCCTGCTCTGCTTCATTAGTCCATCTTTTACAGTCCTTAATACAGGTTTAGCTGATTTCAGTTTCTGTCTGTAGGTCGGTATTAGATGAACCAAGCAGTGATCAGAGAGTCCTAAAGCTGCTCGTGGGATAGAGTGATATGCATTCTTTATTGTGGAGTAACAATGGTCCAGTATATTTCTGTCTCTGGTGGGACATGTAACATGTTGTTTGTATTTTGGCAGTTCACGGGAATGTTTGATTTGTTAAAATCTCCAAGAATTATTTAAATAGAGTCTGGGTACCTTTGCTCCTTTTCAGTTATTTGTTCGGCCAGCTGTTGCTGTTGCTCACGCACGCGTCCGGAGGCACGTATACATTCACAAGAATGAAAGAGGAAAAATCCCGTGGCGAGTAGAACGGTTTACAGTTTATGATGAGTGCCTCTAAATTAGGACAGCATACCTTTTTCAGCGTTGTTACATCTGAACACCAACTTTCGTTGATGTAGAAACACAATCCACCACCTCTGGTTTTCCCCGTTAACTCCGCGATGCGATCCGCTCTGAACAGCTGGTAGCCCGGCAGATGAAGCGCGTTGTCCGGAATGGCTTCACTCAGCCAGGTTTCACTGAAGCACAGTGCAGCAGAGTTTGAAAAGTCCTTGTTGGTGCGGGTGAGGAGAAGAAGTTTGTCCGTTTTGTTAGGAAGGGAACGGACATTCGCGAGATGAATGCTTGGGAGCGCAGTCCGAAAGCCGCGCGCGCGCGGAGCTTCACCAGGGCGCCGGTGCGTTTCCCTCTTCTGCGTCTGCACGCGCGTTTGAACAACACCGCTGTACCTCCGACTAGAATGTCCAACAAAATGTCCGAATAATCAAAAACCGGAAAAATGTTGTCCGGGATGTGCTGCTTAATGTTAAGCAGTTCGTCTCTGGTAAAACTTATAGAAGAAGAATGACAAAACACAGAACAAACAAACAAAAACAATAGAAGAATTGCGGAGCTCAGCGACCTTGCTGCCATTTGCGGCGCCATGCTGATTTCACATATACAGTGGGGGAAAAAAGTATTTAGTCAGCCACCAATTGTGCAAGTTCTCCCACTTAAAAAGATGAGAGAGGCCTGTTATTTTCATCATAGGTATACCTCAACTTGAGAGACAAAATGAGAAAAAAAATCCAGAAAAATCACATTGTAGGATTTTTAAAGACTTAATTGGTAAATTTTCCTTGGTAAATAAGTATTTGGTCACCTACAAGCAAGCAAGATTTCTGGCTCTCACAGAACTGTAACTTCTTCTTTAAGAGGCTCCAATGTCCTCCACTGGTTACCTGTATTAAATGGCATCTGTTTGAACTCGTTATCAGATCAAAAAGCTTCGGGGGGCCTTTATAACCCCCCCGGAACCGTGTGTGACTTCTTTTAAAATGTACTGGTTCCAATTTTTTGGACTTCAAAATTTTGGGCTAACCATCCACTCCTCCCATTATAAAGCATGGCATGGCCTGGACAATTTTTTAAAGGGGTCATATGATGCTTTTTTTTTAAAGATCATTATTTTTTGTATTTTGTGTAACAGAATATGTTGACATGCTTTAACGTTCAAAAAACACTTTTTTTTTTTTTTCAAATACTGTACATTATTGTAGGTTCCTCTATGCCCCGCCTCTCTCAAACGCTTTGTTTTCTACAAAGTCCCTCCTTCCGACAAGCGCAGTCTGCTCTGATTGGCCATCTGACCCAGTGCATTGTGATTGGCCGAACACCGCAAGCACTGGTCGGAAATGTAACGCCCATTACCATAATCGCCATTCATCTTTCAAAATAAATGTAACGACAGAGCCCAAAAGGGGAACAGAGTCGCGTGACAGACACAGCGATGAGGCTGGTCTCTCTATCTCGCTCGCCTCGCTTTCTCTCTTTCTCTCTTTCTCTCTCTCACACACACAAACACACACACACACAACACACACGCACACACACACACACGATGCGCAAAACTCCGCATTTGAACAGTCAATAGCAAATACTTAAACTAATAACAAAACAGTAGCTGATTCAGAAGCGCCAGATTGTCATAGCAAAGTCAGAATTACCTCCTCTCCTAGGTTCACGAAACAGCCGTCCATAAAATGCATTGCTGTTCTGTTGTAAGTAATCTTAAAGATGCATCTACTTTCAGAAGGCCAAATAAAGTGATTTTGCTTTCGCCTATAAACACACAGCGTCTCCCTGACATGGCTGCTTCAACACTAACTGCGGTTACTGAAACCACGCCTTCTTTCTTTGCGTGCACATTTGGGCGGCAGTATGCTAATATTTCCACATAGTGCGGTAGATATGTGGGGGCGTGGCAGAGTCTTAACTTTGATAAAGAATATCTCTTTGGTTTTGAGACTTTAGTCTTTGCAACTTCAGGGATCTTATCTATGCACAATCAGCTTGTAACACTCCAAAGAGAAAGGAAAACTTGAAATCGCATCATATGACCCCTTTAATATAACTCTGATTGTATTCGTCTGAAAGAAAAATGTCATTTACATCTAGGATGGATCGAGGGTGAGTAAATCATGGGGTAATTTTCATTTTTGGGTGAACTATCCCTTTATTGTCTTAGTTTTTTAAGGTTCAGACACTAAACTGATTAATTTTTGACTGCACAGACCAATTTATCATGCAAGACTGTTAGTATTTACTGTCACAAAATTGATGGTTTCATTCAACAGAATTCCTTTCAGTCAGATGTAAGAAAATACATATCCTGTGCATATGTTTGACTTAATAGCAATAATAGACTAGCCAGGTACATGACGTTATGTGTGAATTCTGCAGTGAATGGCAAATCCTATTCAATACAGCCTAACAGGGCTATGCAGGATGCATGGTATGAGACACAAGTGACATCGTCCTCAGACTCTGTAATCACTAGTATCGTCTCCTTTGTTCTGGTAAAGGTGAAAATGGTAGATCTAATTCCACTGTTTTGAACTGTCATTAGATTATTACTATTATTTTGCGCTCATTTAAGGATGCTGTGACACCAGTCCTCAGCAGCACAATGTAATCTATCTATAGACGTATTGTGCCTGAGATGGCCAACAAAGAAGCCTTAGATGACAGGAACCTTTTGTAGCTTCAGTACAGTAAATTAGAACAATTATGTTGGTTTCAGATGTCTGGCCCAGCCAGGTCACTATGTGTGTGATTATATAATTCACAGACATAACACATGCTTAAGTCTTGACAGCACATAAAGGTGAGCTTCTAATAGAGAAAACTTCAGGTCCAAACCACAGTGCTCTTCTAAATAATTTTACATTTTGAAAATCTCTCATTGTCATAATGGTGGCAATTCAAAACTGGAAGTCTGCATTCTTAACTGGGATTAGTCTTCTTTATTGAATATATTTGCATAGTGAAACTTACTGGTATATATAGTATTTCACCTTCTTTACACTGATCTGCCGGCACAAGAACCATGTTATATATACAGTATGCCAATTCTTCTGTGACAATTTGCATAAAATGGATACTTGTGTACAGATGTATACTGACTTGTTTAAATTGAAAATTTACTTATTTAATGTAAATATTAATAATAACTTAAATTTTTTTTTTTAAAAAAAAAATATTAAACAGATTATTTATATAAGTTATCTATTCAAAGTAGTTAAAAATAAACAAATGATAATAATAAATTATTTTATTTATTTATACACTAACTGCAATATGGCTGCTTGATGTCAACTATCGATTTGTTTAATTTATTAAATTACAATAATTAAAATGATTAAATCATACAAGTATATTTATTCCAATAAATTAAAATTGTACCCAAATAAATAACTACATTTTTTGCAGCATCAACATGTTACACCTCAAATGCTTTACCTAAAATCTTAACAGCATGCAACACGATTCACAAACCTGTGTGCAAATATCTATGATTTGTCTTATTATGGTACAGGGTCCTGAGACATAATATGCACTTAAATATTCAATGTGAAGGACAGTGTTCTACTTGTGCTGTCATGGTGCCACTCCTTGTAGTGTGTGTGTGTTGTGTGCTGTAGAATTCATAATAAATGTTGATTTAAGGCGCTTTTTGTTTGTTTTCCTTGTGATAAACTGCTGAGCCCAAAGCCATGAAAATTACCCCTCATCCATCTTGCGGTTAGGCCAAAGCTTTTGCAACGATGCAAAAATTGATCAAGCGTAAAAAATGACCCCAGTCACGGTGTCTGGTTAAATATAGACCTCACATTTCCCTTCTCTTCCTTTACAAAAAACTCATTAAGCCAGCCTGACAGACTGCGTCCAGCAGCAATCCACATCCTCTGCTGGTTCAAACCAACTCAGAAGTTTCCCAAGCAGATGCCGGGAGTGAAATATTGGGGTTAAAGGTGGTTGCAAATGGTGTATAGCTGAGACAATTACTCCAAAATCTCAATAAGTTTGTGAGTTTTAGTAAACCATACTACCATACTACCATGTCCAAAAAAAACCTGCCTCTTGGTATCAAAAGCCCCTTCTGTCACATACTGTTGTGTTGAAAGACAAATGTTTCATCTAGCTAAACTCCATCACCTCAAATTTCACTATTATTTTCAGTTTTATTTAGACATTATTAACGGGGTATATGATGCGATTTCAATTTTTCCTTTCTCTTTGGAGTGTTACAAGCCAATTGTGCATAGATAAGATCGGAAATGAAGTTCCAAGCCTAAAGTCTCAAATCCAAGAGATTGTTTATAAAATTAAGAGTCCACCACGCTACCAAAGCGACTTCGTCTATCCCCCCCAACCTGTCCTACATCAACTATGTGGGAAGATTGGCTGAACGCCCGCCCAAATGTTCACACAAGAAGAAGGCGTAACTTGTTTTCCCGCTGTAGGTAATGTTTCTGTCGCCATGTCGTGAAGGCTCTGTGTGTTTTGTTGTGAAAGCGAAAACAACTTTGTTTGGCCTTCCAAAAATGGACACGACAAGAAATCAGTGGTTAAGTTGTATTTAGTTTTGAAAAAAAAATTTTACAACACTGTTCCAGAACGGTTCAACCCAAATATTCAAATGTGTCCAGCACATTTTATGGAAGACTGTTTCCTGATCCTGGGAGAGTAGACTACAATGCCGGCTGTTCTGACTCACAGACAGCAAGTACGTTTTCATTCAAAAAATTTAAATCGATTTGCCATGACGATTCAACGGGAGTTTTGAGCAGTGTAGCGTACACGGTTGTTTGTAATTGCGTAAAAAGACAGTATCAGTAATTATAATCCGAATTTTATTCCCCACGGTGCAACAATGCCTTGTTTTATACTGGGTTTTACTGTGTTTTATGGCCGTGTCACTAACTTCCAGCACACATAAGGGGCGTAATATTTCCGTCACACGCTTGAGGTATTCAGCCAATCAGAACGCACTGGATAGCCGGCCAATCAGAGCACACCCCGCTTTTCAGAACGATGAGCTTTGTAAAAATCGAGCGTTTCAGAAAGGCGGGGCATAGAGGAGAAACAATAATATAAATTATGTGGAAAATAATGTGTTTTTTAACCTTAAAACCGCATAAACACATTTCATTACACCAAATACACAAAATAATATTCTTTTTAGCAACATCATATGACCCCTTTAATATTAATCATTATGTTTCAGGGAAGAAAGCATTTTGGCATACTAGCTAAAAGAGCATGCACAAATGAATAAAATACTGTATCATTTGAGCACCTTAGACATTATTTTCAATGCACTCATTCTAATCTTGCATTCTATATAGTATGGATAGTATGCAAAATGCTATTCAGCATGGGTCTTTCCACATGCAACATCCTGCATGGTCAGAGCTGGGAGTAAATGGTCCACACTGGCTAAATGAGGTTATTTAACTCGATATCCTCTACGGGGCAAGTGTTTCTACAGGGACCTCATGCATGCCAGCAGTCACATATAGGGTTTTGAAACAGTGTAAATAATTCACAGTAATGGTCTCGGTGTGTCTTAGACAGGCTGCCATGAATGGATGAAATATTATGGCAAACATAATTAAGCCATCAGCACACTTGGTGAACTGGGGGTTGTTTGTCGTCTTATTGTCAGGTCATGTAATTGCTTTGTGATGACCCGAGTTTCCAAAAAATACCGACTGACTGATTTTAGCCTAATCTAGCCTAGTCAAGGCTTACAGTAGTTGCTCTCCCTCATGCATATGAAAACAACCAAATGCTTTTTCTCTAGTGACCTTGTTGCATGCAAGTACCATAAAACAGGCAAAAAGAAATAGATCAGTATATAATAAAAAACAAAGAATACATATAATCAATATAGAAATACAACAGATATATAAATGTGATGCATTTATATTAGATGGATTATTATACTTAAAAAACGTCAATCATGTAGAAATGTGACAGCCATTCTGTAGCAGATTGCTCACACATTTATAATCATATTTAGATTAATAAAAAATAAATAACTGAATTTAATTAAATTGATTTTATAAACAAATAAATAATAATCATATTTTTATTATACATTATAAATTGTAAATCATAATAAGATACATTTTATTTTTTAATAAATTATATTCATACAAATACATTATCTAAATAATATTTATATTTTTGATTTATTTACTTTTTATAATTAATACATACCTACATCCAGTCCATACAATACACACATAGAGATGTCCACCATGCCATATAGATATATATTAGATATATATTATATATATATATTATAATAAATATAAATAGGCTAAATAAATAATAATAAAACCTTCCACTGCAGCATATCATAAGATCTAAAAGACAAAAATTTGTGTTATTAATTTTTGGCATGAAATGTAAAAACCAACAAGTGAATTTGATTAAATAATTTAAAAATTTAACATTTATTTTCATTTTGCTCATGAAAAATGGAATGAAAATTTATGAAAAATGAAATTAAAAAAGAAAAAGAAAATGAAAATGTAATACAATTCTATATAATATAATTGGATATAATGCAACATTTACATTTGGCCCATGGCCCTCAAATAAGTTTGGATTTTGGCCTTCCATATTATAACGTTTGAGCGTCTCTGAAATGAATGAATGAATGAATGTTTTATAGTTCTGAGGGAGTTGTTTTGTAATGGTAAAAACTCAAGGGTATAGGTACTAAAAGATCGGTTGTTTGATCCCAGACTATCACCATTGTGCCCTTAGCAAGAAATTGAACCCCAGAAATCGTCCCTGTAATCGCTTTTCAGACACTATATATGGTAATGATGGCTTAAAAGTCTCTAAAACTAAATCCTAACTACATGGCAATAAATAAATAACGCTACATAAATAAAGACTGTTATATTCTGACTCTAAGATGAATATGTAGGGTATTATATTTCAAATTAAGTTAAGCAGCGTACCGTATCTTCTCACTATAGCCAAGAACAGTAAATCAATCATATCAGGGAGTAATATATTAGTTAGATGAGGCAGGCTTACACATGTGCGTTGATTTAATTAAACTGGTTTACTGCAGTCTTTAAACAGAATTAGCACATAAATGCTTCATTTAACTTCAGAAAGAAAAAAAACACATGCAAAGCCATTTTATGAAGCACAAACAGTTTTAGATTATCTCCAGAGAGAAGCACTAACCTGCTCAGTTACAATGCAGTTAAATATGAAAAATTGTGTTTAAAGATCAAGCATAATCGCACAAAGCACATTAAAATAACAGACTGGCATTGAAACCTCATGGCTGCATAGAAAGCAATGTTAGATGTTAGAAGTGTTTGTTTGTTTTATCATACACCAAAAATTTAGTCTGAATTCTTATGAAAGTAATACCAAGACATGTAAACAAACGATTTGGGCATATGCAATCAAAAATTCATCATGCTTTCATGTTGAAAATTCAGCTGGTCATGTGTTAGTTGGCCTCTTTATGAAATGTCTGCCTCTCTATAGCCATTATAGTCTATGCATGCTTATTAGATTTGCAAACACTAAATAATTCATGGTGGATATTTCAGCATAAGCAAACGAGTCAAGCCTGGGCTAGCAGCTCACGAATTTGCCATCACAAATTAATTACGTACAGGTCAACGTCAGACTATCTCAGAGGCATTCAACAACTAGAGGTATTATGACCATATTGTGTTCAAATAAATATCTTGTTTGAGTGGGTAAATAGCAGATAAATAGATGAAAGATGGTCTAACAAATGTAACAGGACAGAAGGGGTGTGTCATTTTTCAACACAAGTCAAAAAGTCAAAAATCTCCCTAACGAGCTTGCACTTAAATATGTGCAGTTGAACTTGTTTTCTAATTATTACTATTCTTTATTAGATGTATGTTTTTTTTGGTCAACTATTTATTTTCACTATGAGCAATATAGAAAAGTGGGGGGAAAACACAAAAAAAATGAAAAATGTAAGAAAGTTTAAGAAAGTCTGTGTAACTCTACAACTTGTAAAAACAAATAAAAATTGAAACAAAATGAAATCAAACATAATGCTAAACAATAAAACTATAAATAAATACATAAAATTATTGAATGAATGAAAGACTAAAATAAATTAATAATTAATTAACAAATAAATACAGGCATGAATGAATGAATGAATACATTAATAAATAAATAAATGACTAAATGGTTAAATAAAAACACAGGAATGAATGACTAAAATTAATACACAAATTACTGAACGAACGAACAAACAAACAAACATCATAAATGAATGAATTAATGAATGGATTGGTTATTATAAAATAAATAAATAAATACGACATAAATAATTAATAATACATTAATTAATAAATAAATGACTAAATGGCTAGATAAATAAACACAGGAATAAATGAATGACGAAATTAATACATTAATTAATGAACGAACAAACAAACAGGAATAAATGAATGAGTAAATAAATGACTACATGAATGACGAAATAAATAAATGGCTAAATAACTAACTGACCAACTAACTAAATAAACAAACAAACAAACCAATTACACTCAAGTCTGACAAATGCAATGGTAGCTCAAAACTGTATAGCAACTATCTGTTTTTATAGAGGCTGTAATCATTTTGTTGGATACAAATGCCCACCCAGGTTCTATTCATGTAGCATGTTCAAAACCTGCATATGTTCATCTTGGAAAATGAGATGTGACTGTGGTCCACTTTTATTTTTCTACTTAGTAACAGGTAAACGTGGCATTAATAAATGAAATGAAGCAGATCTGGCCTTTCAAGCCCTCGGCAGTCAGATAGATGGATTGTGTTGCTCGGCAACAGCCATCAAAGCCTGCATCACCTCCGCCACCTCTCTGACTCCAGCTCCATCAAAGGAATATTCCGCTGACTTATCCACCTCCTTCTCCCCTGCGTCCTATGCATGTTCCCTTATGAATGAACACTAATGCATAAATATTTGTGTACTAAAACACTGAAATCGCAAATGTCGACAAATATAGCTTAACTTTTAACTTTTTTTTAAGTTGTCAAAAAGTTTCTTCTAACTGGTGTCATAATCTTGCTTCTACCTCTGAAGTGGCCCGTGGTGCTATAACAAGCACCCATCAGCCTGCGCTCAATGCTAGCATGACACATTTTAGCCTCATCCTTCTGATTGACAGATTCACAGAGCTTTGAACTCACTCTCAGCATCTGAACTCCATACTGAAGGTCACCCTCTGTATATATGTGTGCGATCTATCATATCAGCCATATTCTTGCATCTGTGCAATGGTTATATATCACCCACTGTTC
Organism: Sinocyclocheilus anophthalmus; assembly: GCA_018155175.1. NCBI lineage: Eukaryota > Metazoa > Chordata > Actinopteri > Cypriniformes > Cyprinidae > Sinocyclocheilus > Sinocyclocheilus anophthalmus. The sequence continues at coordinate 62,738 of JADLZN010011677.1, read as the reverse complement.
ACAGATCTACACTAATATAACAATGATCAATGCTCAAAAATACTTTGCCTTCAGATTCACTGCATAACAGTAATCAATAGGCTGTCTCACAAGGACAAAACAGCCGGTATTGGGTTTTATTGGCATTTAAGATAAATGTGATTGAAAACAGGTTATAGTCTCTACCCATATAGTCTCTAGTTGAAATGGACCACCCATTTAATGTTTCTGGACCATCTAAAGACATTTCTCAAAATGATAAGCACAAATCTGATTTGCTGGCATTACAAAATTATAATACATATAAAGATTGTATATTAGTATAACATATTTATTGCATATTTAATTCTACTTCACATTATTCCACTGGTTTCACCCTCCTAAATCAACACAGAAAATGCAAACAAAAATGGCTGTAAATTCTATCTGGATTTGGTTATACCATTAAGGTACAAAGTAGACTATGCAGGCTTTTGCATTTCCTGTACTAGTTTGGGAAAAACTAAAAAGATTTAAATATGGAAAAATGTTTATTTAAAAATTAAATAGAAATACATAAATGGTGCAAAGTGCAACAAGGATTGGGCAATAACCATGTAAACTTCGGCAAATAACCGAAACATTTATCTCTGTGTAAAATACGTATAAATACATACAAAAGGAAATATTGTATAAAACCAGCTTTCTTTTCATAGTATGTTTTTCAAATCTCATTTGCAATAACTTTATTGTATTATGCACTTGTATACTGCTGTCCAAAAGTTTGGAAAATATCTTCTTCTTTTTTTTTTTAAGTCTTGATTAAAATTACAGTAAAAAAATTAATACTGATGAACATTTATTACAAGTTTTAACCATCCACTGTTCATATTTGTGACCCGGACCACAAAACCAGTCATAAGGGCAATTTTTTTTAAATGGAGATTTATACATCATCTGAAAGCTTTCCATTGATGTATGGTTTGTTAGGACAGGACAATATTTGGCTGAGATACAACTATTTGAAGATCTGGAATCTGAGGGTGCAAAAAAATAAAAGAATGTAGAAAATCGCCTTTAAAGTTGTCCAAATTAAGTTCTTAGCCATGCATACTACGAATCAAAAATTAAGTTTTGATATATTTACGGTAGGAAATGTACAAAATATCTTCATGGAACATGATCTTTACTTAATGTCCTAATGATTTTTGGCATAAAAGAAAAATTTATTATTTTGACCCATACAATGTATTTTTGGCTATTGCTACAAATATACCCCAGCAACTTAAAAAGGTTTTGTGGTCCAGGGTCACATTTTATTAAATTTAAAATGCAGTTTATTTCTTTGAAGGCAAAGCTGAATTTTTTAGGGTTCTGTAATGAATTGAAAGTATAAGCAAAATTATAAATGTCTTTACTGCCACTTTTGATCAATTGAATGTATCCTTGCTGAACAAAAGTACTAATTTATTTTTTTTTTTTAATGTACCAACCTCAAACGTTTGTACAGTAGTGTATTTCCACATTTTATTGGCTTGATTTCCACATATCTCCAAGGGTCATAAAAAACCCCACTGATCACTTTAATTGTCATTCAGATGACTCCTTCCTAACTGGCAATTCTAAGTGGACTAAACTTTTAAACCTCAAACAACACCTGACTTCAACAGTCTTCTCCAATGACTGCTTCCTACCAAACACATTGGGTTGGAAAAAAGTGCATCTGTTACTTCAGTGCCATAAACGTTACAGCTCTCTGTGCTGATCTATTCATCGACTTTGACCTTTACGTTGAGCCTCAGGAGAGAAAACACGCACAATAATAAATGCAGTCTATCCACTATTGAGCAGCACAGCAAAGAGAAAACACAGCACAGACTGAGACTGAAATCCTGGATCAAAACATACAGACAGAGAGAGTCAAATGTCACGACAGCAATCGATCAAGCAGTTAATTTCCATCTAATCATTATCAGTCAAATAAAGGTTCTGACAACTACTTCTCAAAGCTGATTAGAATAATCAATTTTATTGGCTGTTTGTCGCTTCGCAAGAATGACTTTTGTTTTTCTTTTTTCTTTTATGCACAAAAATTAACTAGCTTATCTGATCAATATTAATGTCTTTCTGTTTTTCCACTGATCTAACAGACTTAAAACATGTGAAACATTTTACACCAGTTCATGAAAAGCCATTAAAACGCCTAATGACACTGAATGAAATAACTCTTCTCTGACTTCTATAAAAAATCTGTACAATCACCTGAACCTTAGGAAGTTATGTTTGGCATCAACAGAGCCGTTTAACTGAGCCAAATGACAGTGTGTTTCTAATGGCATATTTGTGTTTTTCATTCAGAAAGTCCCTCTGAGGGCCATCAGGAGCAGCCAAAAATAAGAATGTTTGAAGAGGAAACCATCTTTATGTTTGGGTAAAATCACACACACAGTAAACGGGATGGCTCCCTGTTGAGTGTGGATAATGACGGAGGTCTGCTTTTCCATTCTGCTCGATAATGACCACATTTATCACAGAGGACAAACTTTGAAAATGGTCCATCAGAGTGATCCTTTGAGCGTTGCGAAGCACACACACACACACACACACACACCATTAATGCATGACTTACAGTTCCCTTATAAACATGCTATAAACATCCTTTATTTTAAATCACAAATGAGGTTGTTAGAGTCCACCTTGATTAAGTCTTCTAAGACTTTCCATTAAAATGCTGTATAAGCAGTGTACATGCAATTCTACATTATGCTACTATAACAGATGCAATTTGCTTAGATCTCTTCATTTAGATCTTTAGGTACAGTAGACCAATGTTTCCCAACCGGGGTGCCGTCTGTCGAGAGCAGGGGTGCCGTGTAAAAAAAATTTTTTTTATATTTTTAAATTGCTAAAATGTTCAAAAAGCATCTATTATATAATATCCATTTCTGATGTCGCCAATAATAAGAGATGCACCGAAATTTCGGCTGCCAAAAAATTAGTTCACCACTCAGGTTTCACTTTCACGTGGTGTGATGCTCTGCGTATTATCCCGCTCTATGTGTGCACTCCGCTCAATGTCGCTCCACTCGTATACCGTTCATGCTCATCGGAACAGCAAAGTCCACTCAAAAATTGAGCCGACAGGAAACATCGATGTAGTACAGTATTGTTTCTGTTTGCAATAGCCCTACTGTGCTGTAACATGGTGTGGTATATGGGCAACTCTGGTAACGCTGCCCTCTCATTCATTGATCTGCTAACCGCTATTTATGCTCGCGTGTTCTGATAATAATAGCTTTCTAAGACTAAACATTATTTGGATAATTGGTAAAAATTTTTTTTTTAAAAATCTCTTAATAGCCCTACTGTGTTTTAGACTTACCCGAAAAACTAAAAAGCAATTTATTTAATTCGAAGGCCTGTCGTTATTTTTTTATTTGTGCTATCATTATTAATTTCTTTTTTTTGTTCTTATTTTATTACTGACTGCTTGCTTACTTGTCATTTTTTATTCAATTCAAAGTTTGAAATCAAGCTATCTCGTGCTACTGCACCAAAATTACCCCACTGTAAAATAAAAAAAACACTGAGTGAGCAAAAATTTGTGAGATAGCTAGTTATAATGGTTATTAAATCATGTTTATGTATAAAAGCCTACATTAAAATCTTTCATATAAATTGGTCCGAAAGTATTCAGACCCCTTTAAATTTTTTCACTCTTTGTTATATTGCAGCCGTTTTCTAAAATCATTTAAGTTAATTTTGTTCCCTCATTAATGTACACACAGCACACCATATTGACAGAAAAACACCGAATTGTTGACATTTTTGCAGATTTATTAAAAAAGAAAAATTTTAATATCACATGGTCCTAAGTATTCAGCTTTGCCCTTTTTTGCTGTGACACTCATATATTTAACTCAGGTGCTTTTCATTTCTTCTGATCATCCTTGAGATGGGTCTACACACCTTCCTTTGAGTCCAGCTGTGTTTGATTATACTGATTGGACTTGATTAGGAAATCCACACACCTGTCTATATAAGACCTTACAGCTCACAGTGCATGTTAGAGCAAATGAGAATCATGAGGTCAAAGGAACTGCCTGAAGAGCTCAGAGACAGAATTGTGGCAAGGCACAGATCTGGCCAAGGTTACATAAAAAATTTCTGCTGCACTTAAGGTTTCCTAAGAGCACAGTGGCCTCCATATCCTTAAATGGAAGACGTTTGGTACGACCAGAACCCTTCCTAGAGCTGGCTTTCCGGCCAAACTGAGCTATCGGGGGATAAGAGCCTTGGTGAGAGAGGTAAAGAAGAACCCAAAGATCACTGTGGCTGAGCTCCAGAGATGCAGTCGGGAGATGGGAGAAAGTTGTAGAAAGTCAACCATCACTGCAGCCCTCCACCAGTCGGGGCTTTATGGCAGCGTGGCCCGACAGAAGCCTCTCCTCAGGGCAAGACACATGAAAACCCGCATGGAGTTTGCTAAAAAAACACCTGAAGGACTCCAAGATGGTGAGAAATAAGATGGTGAGATTCTGTGGTCTGATGAGACCAAGATAAACTTTTTTTGGCCTTAATTCTAAGCGGTATGTGGTGGAGAAAACCAGGCACTGCTCATCTCCTGTCCAATACAGTCCCAACAGTGAAGCATAGTGGTGGCAGCATCATGCTGTGGGGGTGTTTTTCAGCTGCAGGGACAGGACGACTGGTTGCAATCGAGGGAAAGATGAATGCGGCCAAGTACAGGGATATCCTGGACGAAAACCTTCTCCAGAGTGCTCAGGGCCGAAGGTTTACCTTCCAACAAGACAATGACCCTAAGCACACAGCTAAAATAATGAAGTAGTGGCTTCACAACAACTCTGTGACTTTTTTCTTGAATGGCCCAGCCAGAGCCCTGACTTACACCCACTTGAGCATCTCTGGAGAGACCTAAAAATTGCTGTCCACCAATGTTTACCATCCAACCTGACAGAACTGGAGGATCTGCAAGAAGGAATGGCAGAGGATCCTCAAATCCAGGTGTGAAAAACTTGTTGCATCTTTCCCAAAAAGACTCATGGCTGTATTAGATCAAAAGGGTGCTTCTACTAAATACTGAGCAAAGGGTCTGAATACTTAGGACCATGTGATATTTCAGTTTTTCTTTTTTAATAAATCTGCAAAAATGTCAAAAATTCTGTTTTTTTCTGTCAATATGGGGTGTTGTGTGTACATTTAATGAGGAAAAAAAAAAAACTTAAATGATTTTAGCAAATGGCTGCAATATAACAAAGAGTGAAAAATTTAAGGGGGTCTGAATACTTTCCGTACCCACTGTAAATTGGTCTCTTCATTAGAAATTAGCCTACTGATTGCCACCATTGATAGACATTTTTTTTTAATAATATTAAAAATATCTGTATGACATTATATTCTGCAGTTCTTCCCTGTTGTACCCAATAGCTATACTTTTAAAATGATCTTATCGAAGTTAGAAATTCAAATATTGTGATAAAATTAATTTTGTAGGGTGCCACAAGTTTGTTAAAATTTCCAAAGGGTGCCGCGACTAAAAAAAGGTTGGGAAACACTGGTCTAGCTCATAGACAAGTATTACCTTACACTTAGCTGTCCAATACGGTATTTCTGATCAAGTGAAGCTTCCTGGTTAAACACTGTAAGAGTCTTATGCTCATTCTTCTTCAGATGACCCTCGTCTCACTCCTATTCAGTATTACAAGCATGTTTTCAATATAAATCCCATTATTTTGAGGGACACGATGATGGAAAACAAGATTGTCCTTGCTAGAAGGCAGCAAGCACCGTGTAATTTATAGGGGGAAAAACCACAAGCATATACATATATCTCAAATACTTGGAGTTTGGGGTGAGTAGAATGTTTTTCTGAAAGAAATTAATACTTAATACTGCATTAATATTGTTAGAAGAAAAATCTATTTCAAATAAATGCGGTTTCTTTCTATGCATCAAAGAATCCTGAAAAAATATTAAGCTGCACGACTGTTTACAAATGTTTACAAATTTCTCTAGGTGGTATTTTTTTTTAAATACTAATATAATCAATGTTTCTCAAAAAAAAAAAAAACTCAATTCAACTTCAACTCGTTTTTTTCTTCATAGCGTTTTCACAACACGAAAAGAGAAAAATTACAATAATGAAACCTTGACTAGCATCATAAGGGACTTCTCATGTTTTCCTTCAATATGTTCTGTTTATTGCCAATGGTACCATGTTTGAATAGCAATTGTCAGACAGTGAAAGAGTGCACTATAGCCATTCACACAATATTACCTCATATTTTATACATAAAGCTTTGATGGAGCTGGAGACTTTGTAAGCTAGAGAAGGACAGAGAGAGAGAGAGGTAGAACCCCTTATTTCTGCTTGATGAAGCACACATACACCAGCTGCACAGAAAAGAAGCGTCTCTTCCTCATATAGTGTGAAATTAAGCAAATAAGCAGAAAAGGCCTGTGTCTTTCACAGATAAGTGTGTGTCTCAGTGTTAAGTAGAGAAAAAATGCACTGAATGCACAGAACATGTTAATGGTGTCTGAAGAATAATATCTGCTGTACGTCTCTTTAGACATATTTAGTCTGGTGGGGGTTATGTGAATGGGGGTCTTGGGAGAAAAGCTGTCTTTCAGCTCTTCAGCTTACATCTGATGTGTATTTAAAAGTGTATTAAGTGTATTTGTAAGTGTATTTTACCAGAGTACTGATATCAGTTCACTTTGCTGCCACACAGCATGTCATATGTGGATCTGAAACAGTCTATTTATGACAGAAATATGAGCTGGTGTTGCTAGGGTCTGTAGTCTATACAGTACACCTATAGCCAAAACTGGGCCATGAAATGTTAGGAATTAAAAAATTAACAAAACGTTTTTCAAAATGTCTCCTTTCATATAAGCCATACAGGTGTGGAAAGATATGTGGGTGAGCAAATGATTAAATAAATTTTCATTTTGGGGTGAACTATCCCTTTAAATCTACATTGAGTTTCAAGATGGCAGTGCTCTCCCCAGACGGTTCCGAGATGAAAAAAAAAAATGTAAGAACAATATAAGCAGAGTGAACAGGAACACAAATGGCTCCTGAGGACATCACCCTCTCCACCAGATAACTGGAACATTGTTTTCACCTGTGAGGTCAAGTAAAAATGTAAAAGGAAAAATATATTATACAATGGCCCTACATATGGCCCTCAACATAACATAGAGAGACCTCAAAATGCATAGGATGATGAGTGACCAACATTCCACAGGCCACAATCAACAACCTGATAACTCTATGCAAAGGAGATGTGTTGCACTGCGTGAGGCAATGGTGGTCACACCAGATACTGACTGGTTTTTTTATTGGCATGACATACTTAGGTACATATTGCAAAGCATTGTATAGCAGAGTAAAACCAAACAAAACAGAAATATATATAATATCATCCATCTCTCTCTGTCCCACACACACCCACACACCCACATACAGGTTTGTTGTTTGTGAAAAGTGGGACACATCCCATAGCCTAATGGTTTTTGTATACTGTACCCCAAGAAACCCGTATATTCTATTGTCCTCACCAACCCTCCTACCCCTAACCTACCCCTCACAGAAAACTTTCCTGCATTGTTTGATTTTCCCAAATTTTTACACTCCATTCTGTGTGATTTATAACCGTTTTGAAAAGTGGGGACATGAGGTAATGTCCTGAAAAGTCACCTACTCCTTGTAATACCTATGTCATACCTTTGTCATTATACAAATTTATGTCCTCATTTGTCACAAAAACACGCGCACACTCACACACACACACACACACACACACACGCACACACGCATGCCACAACACACACACACACCCACACACAACTTAGACAATTAGACAGTCAAATTAGGTTGTAAATGTGTTAATTGTAAATGTGTTACTCTCTGTATTACTCTCTCTCAAACTAATAAGTTACAGTAACTTTGGTACCCTCTAATTACACAGAGCGATTTAAAGACTAAAATGGATTCTGAAAATTAAGTAAGGTCTCTCACTACTGAAAATGTGATCACAGCAAACATTATGTAAAGGCATGTAACAGGATTACATCCTGGCTGCGACCACCAGCTAATCTAAACCAGGAACATGCCTACAGGAACAGGACACACTCTGTTGTACAAAGACAACGTTCACTCGTGTTTAGCCCGGGGCTGGGTTTGCTATGTCGTCTATCCATTCGGCCCAATATTTGATGGCGGCTGGTACAGTGTGACCCCCTCATTGGCTTTCTGGGACGGTGACTCGGGACTCATAGCTGAGGGGGCTTTGCTATCACCAGCACAGCACAAGCAATCTCTGGAAGATCTAACAGGGATGAAATTCCATCAGAGAGAGAAGTGTGGGCTGCTTCCTAAGCTAAGAATGTCCTCTCCAGCAGTTATTGATTCATAGAGCTGCAGTAAGCTCTGGATATTAATGTTGACCCCTGGAGCAGTGAGGTCACAGCCACCACTTTGGAATTCAAGAGGTGATTCCAGACAGTTACGACAGGAAGACTTCACTGAACAGAGATCTACAGATGAATAAATATATAATTATATAAATACTTGTGTATGTACATGTATATAAAAGTATGTTTATGTTTATTAAAGTGCCAATAAGATTAGACACTAACATTCAACAGTTTGGGGTGAGTGTTTTTTGTTTCGTTTTTCCAGCAAACATACATTAAATCTTTAGTGACAGTAAAGACATTTCAATCATTACAACCCTCTGAACATTTTAGCATGGTGATGGATATGACAATGTTAATGCATTTGGTCTTGGCGGAACAGATCTGCTACGCTGCTGCTGAATTGCTGCTGCTGTTGGTTATTGCTGTAGTTGTAGATTATTGCTGCTGCGGCTGCAAGCAAGTACAGGAACTTGCTACTGCCAATGCATATGGCGATAGGTGCCGTGAGTATTTAAGACATGCTGCTGCTGCACAAATAGCATACATGAATCACCCCCATAGCAGATCTATACAGGTGGAGCTGGGGAAGGTGGAGGATTTCAGAGAACTCTGAAAGTGCGCTGCTGGAATCTCAAGTGAATGCTAGCCAGCCATATAAATGCAAGGCAGTAAGCTCATTGGGTGCATATTCAGCATGAACCAATCAGCTTATGCCAAGTAGTTTAACGCTGTAAATATCATAAATTTGCATTAACGACCCATCAGCCTGCACCATCTAGAGTTTCATGACTGAACTATATATTTATAATGTTACAAAAGATTCTATTTCAAATAAATGCTGTTCTTTTGAGCTTTCTATTAATCAGAGAATCCTTAAAAAATAATGTATCACTGTTTCCCCCCAAAGTTAATTCTCAGTCTGTGTTCAACATGATCATTTCAGAATTCTTTGGAGCACCAAATCAGCATATTTATTATTTCTAAAGGATCATGTGACACTCAAGACTGGAATAATGATAGCTGAAAATTCAGCTTTGCCATCACTGGAATAAATTTCCATTAAAAAAAATTAATTTTAGAACTAAATTAGAATAATATTTGACAATAGTACTGTTTTAAATGAAGTGCTGGTGAACATAAGCAACTTTTGCACAGTAGTGTAATATATAACAAGGTTTTTCTATTAGCCTTGAAGAGAGGAGAGTAGATACAGGCTTGGAAAATTTTGCAAGCCATGTGGGATGCCGGATTGGAAAATGTTGCAAGCCAGATTTGAACTCACGTCACCCACTTGAGCACTTAGACTTACTGTCACTAGAGTCATAGTACTACACACTGTTCACAACACCAAAGTAAAAACAATCGAAAATATCTTTTTGACCAGTGACAGAACCATAACAATCAATTATTTTTATTGACTAAAAATAAGAAACATCTTCGATTTTCAAAAGGTGTACAAGATGGTTTTGTGAAAATCCTTTATTTATTCATGGAACAAGATCGGTGTCTGTCTGTGGAGGCTTTCACAATGAGTAATTCCTGTATTATTCCACAGATCTGGTGCATTACAGTGAATCTTTGGCACCGCTTTCACACAGAAGCACTGAATAGAAACCACTTCATTGTCAGTGCTGTCAGTGAAGGGATCGTCACTAGTGTGACAGAAAACAAGCATAGCAAGAGAGAAGATGCTGACATTAATTGCGCCAGTACGTGCAGGAAAAAACATGTTTAAATTTCCATATCGTCATACTTACCATGTGCAGCATGTAGACTGGCACAGACAATCTTTTTTGGTAAAGCTCCAAATCAACAGCTTGTCTAGGTGAAAGAAATGTGTATTTCAGGGTTTAGTGGAAAGAGAAAAGAGGAAAAGAGGAAAAGAGAGGTCCACAGACTTACGAAGTCCACTTCTGCCCAAATAATTCACAACATGAAAAAATACACTATATTTCTTCTGTCAGTCAAAAAAAAATTTTTTTTACATTACCAGGTCAACACAGAATCTGCACATGCAAAGCTCACTGTAATTTCACTATTTCTACATATCACAATTTCTACCCCTCAAACCTTGCATTTATTAAGATTTCAGGCAATCTGATAATGCTTTCAAGTATTTTAAAAAAAAGTGACGTGACATGTGGCCAAGTATGGTGACCCACGACTTCCCACACGTATTAATGAGAGCGTAGTATGTTCAGTAGAACACGTTTCAATCCATTTAGCAGAATCCTGCAGATTTTCCCCCAAAACCAGCGCGAAATATGTCCACGAAGACGAAAGTTGATGAGACGAAAATTGAATTATTTGGCCTCAACACCAAATGATATGTCTGGCGGAAATTCAATACAGCTCACCATCCAAATAACAGCATTCCTACAGTAAAGCATGGAGGTGGTAATATCCTGTTATGGGGGGCGTTTCTCTGCAGCAGGGACTGGAATACTTGTCAGGATAGAAGGAAAAATGGATGGGGCAAAATACAGTCAAATTCTTGAGGAAAATCTGCTGCCCTCTGCCAGAATGTTGTCAATGGGAAGAAGGTTTTCCAGGCTCAGTCAGGGGGCCAGTTCTCCTCTGGCCAAATTAAACCAGCATGGCGTGGTTTAATTCCAGGCTGCAACACAGGTCAGATTGTGCAGAGGACTTGTCAACGGGGCCGGCTCCAGACATGGGCAGGGGTGGGCTGAGCCCACCCAAATGACTGTCTTGCCCACCCAGTCAGAATTAGATAAAGATTGCTTATTTTTTTATGCAGTGATTAAAACCAATCTGAAGCGGGCTGTATTTTGAGAAGTTTAAGATATAGCGGGAGAGTACCCCAACAATAATAAAATAACACCAGAAAATTGCAGCATTTTTCTTTTATTAGCTGAATGCAAGGTGCACTGAATTCATGCGGCTTCAGTCTGTTGCAGAAAAGCAGAGGCATGACAACGAGCGAAAACGGGCAGCTATCACCCCGCTATCATGGGGAGTTTAATAGGCTACATTAATATGTATCATAGCCTACCACTGAAATTATCTGAGCAATTTTAATGTTCTAAAAATCCTTCATTCAATCACAATGCTTATTGCATGGACGGGGCAAGAATATAATATAAACGTCTAAAATGCCTGTAGCTGTACATTCATTTGAAAGCTTACCCCTTTTGGCTTGCTGTTAATGCTGAATGTAAGAATGAAAACTAAAAGTAAAGAGCTTGTGCGACGAAAAAAAAAAAAGTTGCGTTCGCAAGTTGCTATAGCAACAGTCGGCTCAACTGTAAGAAATGTAGCGTTCCCCTTCTATGAAGTAAACGACCAGTGATGCAGTTTTGAATAGAATAGGTCTGTCATTTACGTGATTCATGTAGCCTAATTCATAATTATTGTGACAATAGCATTTTTCTGTTTTGCGTTTTCAACAACTGAAATTGAATGGGTGCATATTTTAAAATAAAAATATTATTTGCAGTTCAAATTGATTAGCCTACTTTACAAAATTCTTATTCCCCTAAATGTATTCCCCTAAATCAATTTAAATCCTTTATTTATTTAGTTTCTTTAAATAAGTACCATTACCATAGAGGTCTAGACTTTATGTTTTCCTCAAAACAATTGGTCCCGGCAGTGTTCTAGACATGATTACAGCCTTGTTTGGTATAAATAAAAAAGTTAGTTGAAAAGCATCACCAGTGTTGAAATAATAATCCAGAGAAAGTGTTTTTTTTTTGTTTTTTTTTACTATTAAATAAAGAAAAAAAAGTTTATTTTGCTGTGAAAGTGCATGATATTCTAGGCTGCCCATGAAAGCTTTTTTCAATGTACATATAGTTAATATAGCAATATCTACAGTATAAATATCTTCTAGACTATATGATGATATGATTACTAAAAAATGCCCACCCAGGAGGATATCTGCCAGCCCACCCTTCTATAGTCGTCAAGAACCGGGCTTTCTTGTCAAAGAGTGAAAAACAACCTCTGAACTCCGTCTTTAAGATCATCAAGCTCTCTTTAAACACCGTGTTATTTGAGAACAGAAGCTGAACTCTAGTAATGCACGTGATGAGAGAGAGATATTACCTGCCTTTAATTAGCACTGCTGTTTAAATGAGGCACAAAGGATTGGCCTTAAAATTCAAATTCATCCCCCCTAAATGACCAATTAATGCAGATTAACACCTATGAAATAGAAATGTAAAATATTTATGCGTTATGCTGAAACGCCCAGGTTTGAAGCTAATAGCAGATGCAGATAATTTAACCCTCATTTTTAATGCCCTCTCTTCAAGGGCAGGAATGAGGGAGTGTTGTTATGAATTAAAGGAGGGTCAGAGAGCAGTTTGACGCTGTCCAAACTAATTTTTAATGATGAGGGCATCTCCATAATGGAGTTCTCCTGTCATAATAGACACCGCAGGTTTAGTCTGAACTGATGCATGGTCTCTGCTGTAACTACTAAGCGAAGCTCATCCAAATCAGGCATCTGAACCAAAACTATACCTTGTATTTCATTTTTACTTGTAGTGTAAAATAAAATAAAATAAAGTAATACAATAAAATAATTTTATCACCATAACAAATAACTCAACACACTTTGTTCACCTCATAATTTGTGCATAATAACTTTGCATTGTGCAGAATATCTCATCAACATGGTGAAATGAGACGTATAAAAACAATTTATTCACTAACAAACATGGCAACATTTATATCTCAGTCTAGACCCTGAAGTCAGAAACCTTGATGCATTAATTATCTTCTAATTTATTGCAACTACGAGAGCAAGCGAGCGAGCAAGCGAGAAAGAGACCTTCTCTTCCAAAAGGACGAGCCCTGTCCTCTCTTCCTCTCTAGGAGGCTGTGCAGTGTTATCTGCTTTAGAGATGACAGCACTTACTGCTGATTGGACATGGAGGCAGACCCAGCTCATAACACTCGCATAATAAGAGAGCAGAGTCTGAGACTGACAGTACTAACCTGCCTCATAAACATCATCATTATGTGCTGTCTGTCTGTCTGTCTGTCCACTGCTTCTTCTTTTTTTTTATGAATAGGTTGAAAATAACTAGTGGTGCACTGATATATCAGCAATGCTAATTAATTGTAAATATATATAAAGGTAAAACAAATGTGCTGTAGGTTACATATTTTATAGATTCTATACACATATCTACAATTATGCTGTAGATATGCTGCAGGGCTGCACGATATATCGAAATTATCGAAATATCGCAAATGTAAATATCGCGATATGCATATCGCAAGGGCGTGCGATATCTGAATCATTTTAATAATAGGCTACTTAAATCAAAACGTTGCAAAAAGTCAAAGTTTTAGTTCGACGCATATAGCAGAAAATTGCTTGACGTTAAAAAGAGTTAAGTGCAATAAGTTGCAGAAAACAACTCTTTGTCGTCTCGTCTTGCTGTCTGACTCACACCTGAAGCGCACGCACAAGCCGCATCTCGCGCAGCGTATCTTTGTATTCGTCTTTCGCATCTCCTCATGTTTGAAGAGACACATACACACAGAATTATGTCAATAGTACCCGTCTCGATGATCATTCTCGTAAACGCAGTCGGTTATGTTTTAAATGAATGTAAACAGCTGAGAAAGAAATCGGATGTGTATCATTATACTGGATCCGTGCAGTCGGATTTAAAGGGACAGCAGCCTATAAATACGTGCTGCTGAATATGTCACTAATGTTAATCAAACAACAAAACAGCTATAACAAAAATTAATCTAAAATTTAATTCATACAGTAAACAATGCAGTGTTATTTTACACTTAATTATTACATTTCTGTACCTGAATACTATTTATTTTATCTATGCTTGTAAATTGTGTATTCGTTCTTTTTCCCCCTTTTTCTTTCTTTTTTTTTACTGACTGTTCACTTGCCTTTAATCATGTTTGAACTTTCTCAGACTATATTTTTTGCTGTGGTATATGAAGAAGTACTTAAAGTGTGTGGAAAGCAAAGTCACAATGATATAAAATTAGTGTCATTCATTTTTTTTGTCATTCACATTGATGTTAAAATTACATTTTCTGATTTGTGACATTACTTTTTATGAAAAGCTAAAACACTGCTGGTCACTTTCAGAAATTAAAGTCATTCTTTCTTTTCCAAGAAAGAATGTAAAACAAATTGGTTATATAATTTTTAATAAGGTCTTTATCTTATTCTTTTTTAATATTTTAAATATAATTGTAAATAGATTTTTTTCACTCCTTTAAGCAATATCGTATCGCATATCGAATATCGCATTTTTAACAAGGTATCGCATTTTTTTTCAATATCGCACAGCCCTAATATGCTGTAAATAAACAGTGGATAGAACAAAAGAACGACAGGTAGATGGACGGATGGACAGATAGACAGATCCACATACAGACAGATAGATGGATAAATAGATAGAACCATAGACAGACAGACAGACAGACAGATAGATAGATAGATAGATAGATAGAACGACAGAAAGAACAATAGACTTACGAGTCATTTATCAGTCTTTATTTATACGGTTTTTTTTTCAAAAAAAAAAAATAAAGCTTGGTGTGTGGTACAGATGAACTTAAGAACCATGGGAGGTGAAGAGATGCCAAAACAGTTTATATGTAGTGCAGTCGGAGGTTTAATTTGTCTTCCCTCCCTCTTCTGCCTCCCCTGGTTGAACTGTTCATAAAACACATCGCTGCTGAGACCCCGAGGCACTGCAGTGAAGAGAAAGAGAGAGAACGAGAGCAGGACAGAATGTGCAAGAAACACAGCCGAGGGGGTTTGAGAGACACAGGGAGGAAAACTGATAACGAGAGAAAGAGGAAAGCATAACCAAAACTGTTATTGCTGCAAAGGGGCAGTAAGAAACTGACACATCGTCAGCTTGACCTTACATTATAATCACATACTCATGCATAAACAAGTCTTACTATACTAAGCATTCTGATTCATCACAGCAGACAACTTCCAGAAAGCCGTTTAGTTTGAGGCTAAGCATTGTACAACCTATGAGGACAGACCAATCCACTTGTATTCCAAGTAATTCTTTCTCGCTTTGAGAGAGAAATGTGGTGTGACACATTTTACTATGCTCTTTATTCTTTCCCCATGCTTTTTACAACATGGCCTTTCAAGAATGTCTGAGTCTAATTTCATACAAAAGATCAAAAGAACATTTAAATAAAGAAACTTAATGATTAAAAACGTAATAATGAATTTTGAAACTTTTTAGGACCATTAAGATTGTTCTGCCAGTTTCAGACAAAACAGTATAGCATTTTAATATCAGGCATTTTTCAGTCATAACATGCAAAAACGTAAATGAAAACACAAGTGGTCAGCAGCATGTCACTATATTAAGTGGAATCTGTTTGATGAAATTAATAACATGCTAAAACTATCTGATCCCCCATCTGATGATATGCTTTATGCATTATACATTAAAAGGGGCATCTGCAGTCCTTTGGCACTGCCATAGAACAATCCCTTTGTGTTTCTGGGGTGTTTAGCAATTCAATTCCATGTCCGAGCAAAATTGGAATTAATTAGCCGTGGACTAAACAAACTGAAGGACGTTTTAAGGTGATCAATGAGGTGAACTAATGAAGGACTTGGAGAAGAGACCCAGAGCAAGAGCTAAATGACCCTCTTCACTGCACAAAAAAAAAACAACTTACTGATCCGACCAAAGCCCCAGGGAAGACGAAACGGTGACCTTGTCCTTACTCTTGCGTCAGCTCTCTACTCTAATTTGCTCCCTCTCGGCTCGGCTACATGTGTACTAGCACATCGCGGCTTAGCAGAAGAGCGCGGCACCCCTGCATCATTAAAGCAACACTGGTCCTCGCTAGCACTAACCTGAATACACATCTATCAGATTCCTTCAACACCGGTCAGAAGAGTCAATTAATTTCTCAGAGCTCTGAGTTTAATAGTGCTGCGTTTGTGGTCTCAGTGGGTTTTCCGGAACCCTGTTCTCCCTTGGCTTCCTTAGACCTGAAAGCGCTGATGTATGCTAGTGAGAGTTACACATGGATACGGGTGTTAGATTAAATCAATACGCACATTGAAGTGGATTTTTCTGTTAGAGAATGAGGCAAATCAGTCCTGGCCTTCAGCAAACAGTCCCTGTACTGAGACCTGAAGATCAGTAGAGCGCGATAGTATTTTTGCATCCATGTAGTGCAGTGTTTCTCAACCCTGGTCCTGAGCGCCCCCCAACACTGCACATTTTGTATGTCTCCTTTTTCTGACACACCCATTTCAGGTCCTGGAGTTTCTTTTAATGAGCTAATGAGTTGATCAGGTGTGTTTGATTAGGGAGACTGTGCTGGGGGGGGCGCCCACGGACCAGGGTTTAGAAACACTGATGTAGTGCATAAAAATTTCAAAAACATTATTCAGTGAGGAGATCTAAGCCTTCAACTAAACCAGACAGCTCTAAGGTGAATCACGACATTCGATTCCAAGTAAGAAGTGCTTGAAAATCACAAAGACGACAAAAGGCTATTATTTTTAATGCAGGAGTGCAATCAAATAAGCAACATGGATATAATATAAAATGGTAAAGTAATTTTCCATTAAATATGGGTTTGGACTTAGTTCAACAACTGACTAATCACTTGTTGAGATCAACTACAGTAGTGAACTCTTCACAATTTCCTAGTGAGGGCTTTTGTTCGTCTTTAATGGGGACATCGCATGCCTATTTTCCACAAGTTGGTATGATTCTTTAGGGTCTTCATGAAATGTCTGTAACATACTTTGGTTAAAATTCCTCAATGGTTGTGTAAAACAACACCCGTTTTACCTTAAAAACAGCTCTGTTCAAAGCGACTCGTTTAGGTGCATGTCTCTTTAAATGATAATGAGGGCGTGTCGACAGAAGACACGCGAACTGCTGCCTTGGATTCTGTATATGGCTTGGAGGTGGGCTTATTCAAATAGCTAGCTATCTACATAGAAACCGGCTGCAAATTGAAACAGCTCTCTGGATGTGACATAGTTTCAGACTCAGACAGCCCATAAACTGGCTGCGTGTTTCCTTTTCAGCTTTTCTGAACTGGCAGACATGCCAGAAACCTAACTAAATGCAAAAAAATAAAAAAAGCTAAAAAGGTGAAAATTGTATCTGATGTCCCCTTTAAATTCATTCTCTTTACAGACTATTTATTTCCAGATTCCTATGTTTTAAAGACTATATTTCAAAGTTAACTCCAATTCAAAACGGTATTTATTTATTTACTTACTCTGCTCAGTTGTTTTTAAAAACCAAGAGTAAGATCAATAAAGAAAAGTGCCAGAGTGTTCAGTGGTGAACATGATCATAATGTTTTCGTTCTACTAGAGAGAGATTTTTAAAATGCACTACCTTTCACAATTTTGGCAATTTGTATAATCTAAATACCTGTTTTCTATTTTAATATATAATTTATTTTAAATATTAAGTTAAAATTAATTTCAAATAGAAAATCGCTAAAATAGAAAGTTAAAAATAAAGCAAATTATTATTTATTATATTTTACGTTTGTAACAATGCAAAAGCATTTACGGTCACTTTTAATAAATTTAAAGCATCCTTGCTGAATAAAAGCATTAAAATTCTCCCAAAAAAAGAACATTTGAACAGTAATTTTGTGCATCCAGATTATCTGTAAGTAAAATAAAATATGTATTGTTAAAATCAGTTCATAACTAAACATTTAAATGCCAATATATAAATGGACTGAGTGTGTAAAGACTGATTCAATTAAGTCATTCACAAGCGTTTTACATAAATTTGACAGCCACTGTTTAGTCAAACTGCCATAATTCTCACGGATTGGTGGATGTCTTATATATAAGCACACTATGGGATCATTTCTTGTCTTTATTTCCACCACAGGAATCGTTATAAAAATCACATTCAGACTTTCACTTCAAAAGACTCTCACTTCCTTATTATCTGTCTCTCTATCTGATAAATCTCCATGGAGACGGTGACAATCGACCAATGAGAATAAAGGGTCTATATAATGTTCTTTGGAAGCTATAGTGCCAATAAGAGGCTATTTTACTAACCTGATAATTATAGATTTTCCCCAAGTAGATTCATCACAGTGTATTAAGCTAGTTGTTTTTTACTACAAGTTTTCTACCATTTTTAAATATGCAAAGATGTATTAAAGATGTGCTAATTTCAGATACTTCCCGAACACTTTGGACATCTCTTTTTCTCACTCCATAAATCAGAAAATACTGTCAACAGTCAGGAGAAAAAAAAAATCCCAATGTTTTTAGGAATAAAATATTAAAATGATACAGAATATCAAATGATATATGAACAAACACGTCTGTACAAAACAGAATGGAATAAAACAAACCAGGCTCGGTGCATGAGAAAACACTTAGTTTGAGAAAACAGCCTTTAAACACAATGTATTGTAATTGAAATCTACAGATGCAAATAGATGAAGTATAATATAACAACAATCACATAAATATCTATTTCGCATGTTTTCTTTTTACTAGTCTGAAATAAGACAAAGATATAAAAGTAAAATGGCCCAAAATCACAAAACTGACCAGTGCCTGAAAAAAAAAACAATGGTTTTGCCTTTAAGAAAAAGTTAAAGCCTAATTTTTGAAATGCTAACTTAATTAGTATGCAAGAAAAAAGAAACGTAAAAAAAAAAAGACTTCGAAAGGTTTATTCTGATGTGGAAATGAGCTGCTACAACATGCAAGTGAGCATGGGAAGTAGCTGAGAATGAATGTTCTGTTGCCTTGGCGATCTGAGAATGGAAGCAGAGAGATGTTAGCCAATCACAATGACAAACTGTTGGATGCGGCAGAGAAATGTGGATGTGAGCCGATTTTAAAAGTGCGCTCTGAGACTCACGGTGTGTGCGAGTGAATTTATGTGAGCTAGTGATGTTCATTTGAACCGTTTAACCGGTTAACCGACCGTAAGAATTTTGACCGGTTAATATAATCAGTTAAATGGTTTAAAAAGTCATTTAATTATTTATTTTTTCAGTAATTTATCAAAATATTTTTATCAAAAGGTTTGCTGCATGGATAAAATATGCTACGTGTATAAACAATTTTGTTTTTTAGGGGGAAAAAACATAAGTCGCGTATAAGTCGCATTTTATTGTTTCATTCAGAAATAGGCCTAATGCCGACAAATGTTTACAAACATTATAATCAACATTGTAAACATAGCTAGGCTATTTTAGTTCCCCTCACTCCACAACAAATCATTTCAATTAACAGTATTTAGAAAAGAACAAGAATTAAAAATATAAGAAGCTATAGCAATATAAACGACAAGCCAAAACGAATTCATTTAAACTAAAACGAAACTGAAACCAACGTTGGGTCTCTCATTCCACACAAAATCAAATGTTTTCGTATTCGCGATGTATTTGAATGGCAAATTATTATTTATGTAGCCTAGGCTTCACTCGCGTTCCAATATCCGCGTAAAACAAAATGTTTTGCATAACATAACGGCGGTGCGGTGATAACACTTAACGGCACAGATTTTACTACACATTTTTTACTACTATTTTTTTTTGTTTTTGACTACATAGTTTTTTTTTTTTCCATATGTTTGACCTACGTATTTTTATTATGATAATGAGCAGGCTGCATTGTCAAGGTAGCAATGTTTAACTGCGTGTGCGCATGCGGCGCCGGCGCAATCACTTGAGTTTTTTCCTTCTAACAGTGGAAGCAACTACTCCTTTTAGTCCTAAAGATAATCGGAATTGTAAAAGGTTTGCATTTATTTGTGTACATTCACAATAAAAAAAAAACATTGTGCTTTTGTAAAATAAACAAAAAAAACAAGGAGTGCTTTCTGCCGTCTGTTTCTTTCGCGCAGCAAAGAAATGAACCGAACTCTGCATCGAGCTTATTGTTGCACAGTTTTTCTTAATATCTCATTATTAGTACAACTAATGTTTCCTCCTTATAGCCCTATTATTCTGTTTTATATAGTATAATATATCTATATATATATATAATATATAATCGCACCCTGTATATACAGTGGGTACGGAAGTATTCAGACCCCCTTACATTTTTTCACTCTTTGTTAATATTGCAGCCATTTGCTAAATCATTTAATTTATTTTTTTTCCTCATTAATGTACACACAGCACCTCCTTCGTACAGAAAACACAGATGTTGACATTTTGCAGATTTTATTAAAAGAAAAAACTGAAATATCACATTGGCCTAAGTATTCAGACCCTTTTCTCAGTATTTAGTAGAAGCACCCTTTTGATCTAATACAGCCATGAGTCTTTTGCAACAAGTTTTTCACACCTGGATTGGGGATCCTCTGCCATTCCTCCTTGCAGATCTCCTCCAGTTCTGTCAGGTTGGATGGTAAACGTTGGTGGACAGCCATTTGTAGGTCTCTCCAGAGATGCTCAATTGGTTTTAAGTCAGGGCTCTGGCTGGGCCATTCAAGAACAGTCACCGAGTTGTTGTGAAGCCACTCCTTCATATTTTAGCTGTGTGCTTATGGTCATTGTCTTTTTGGAAGGTAAACCTTCAGCCCAGTCTAAGGTCCTGAGCACTCTGGAGAAGGTTTTTCGTCCAGGATATCCCTGTACTTAACTGCATTCATCTTTCCCTCGATTGCAACAAGCCGTCCTGTCCCTGCAGCTGAAAAACAACCCACAGCATGATGCTGCCACCACCAACCTTCACTGTTGGGACTGTATTGGACAAGGTGATGAGCATGCCTGGTTTTCCCCCTCCAGACTAACGCTTCGACTTAAGGCCAAAGTTCTTCTTGGTCTCATCAGACCAGAACTCTTATTTCTCACCATCCCTTTTTTGTAAAGAAAAAAAAGTTCCCTTCAGGTGTTTTTTAGCAAACACCATGCTGGCTTTCATGTGTTTTGCACTGAGGAGAGGCTTTCATCCAGCCACTCGGCCATAAAGCCCAGATTGGTGGAGGGCTGCAGTGATGGTTGAGTTTCTACAACTTTCTCTCATCTCCCGACTGCATTTCTGGAGCTCAGCCACAGTGATCTTTTGGTTCTTCTTTACCTCTCTCACCAAGTCTCTTCTCCCCCAATAGCTCAGTTTGGACGGCCAGCTCTAGGAAGGGTTCTGGTCTCCCAAACGTCTTCCATTTAGGATTATGGAGGCCACTGTGCTCTTGGGAACCTTAAGTGCAGCACAAATTTTTTTTGTAACCTTGGCCAGATCTGTGCCTTGCCAACAATTCTGTCTCTGAGCTCTTCAGGCATTTCCTTTGACCTCATGATTCTCATTTCCTCTGACATGCACTGTGAGCTGTAAGGTCTTTATAGACAGGTGTGTGGCTTTCCTAAAAAAGTCCAATCAGTATAATCAAACACAAATGGACTCAAATGAAAGTGTAGAACCATCTCAAAGATGATCAGAAGAAACGGACAGCACCCGAGTTAAATATATGAGCGTCACAGCAAAGGGTCTAAATACTTAGGACCATGTGATATTTCAATTTTTCTTTTTTAATAAATCTGCAAAAAATGTCAACATCTGTGTTTTTTCTTTCACTAATGATGTTCTGTGTTACAATTAATGAGAAAAACAATAACTTAATGAATTTTAGCAAATGGCTGCATATACAAAAGATTGAAAAATGTAAGTGTCTGAATACTTTCCGTACACCACTGTATATATGTATATATAGTAGTATAGAAATTATATATATATAAATATATACTTATCTATATATATATATATATATAATCTATACTTATATATGTGTTTTTCGAATTCCTCCTCTGGCAGAAGCGCTGCAGGTGTGTATATGATGACCATGTGAATCCTCATGTTCTGTTGTTTGCTGCTTTCTGCGCATGTAAAATGAATCCCCGGAAAACAAATGTTAGTATTTTTAACGGGTCACAGACCCTTATCCTTTCTAATTTAATTAAATTCTAACTTAAAATAATCTTGTCGGTTAACGGTTAACAATCGATTAACGAGCATCGGTTGTCTGCTATGTACAATAACCGAACTGAACATCATTGTGCGACATATAATTGTGAGAGAGCGAGAGAGAATTAGCACTTTCGTGTAGGCCTACACCATCTGACTGTTTTGTATCTCAAATAAGCTAGATCTCAACACTCCGCAAAAACAATCCTATTATATGACACTCAGACAAGCAATATCCTCAAGTTTGCCATGTTATTCCAGGTTTTCCACAATTTAGCAGCGTTTTTTAAGCCTGAGCCAATGATTGTGGCCACCAACATGCGGGCAAACAAAAGAGTCAAGCGTAATTCTGTAAATGCCATGTACCCTCGGCTCATCTCTCCAGATATTTACTCTTCATTTGGCTGCTTGTTTCTGTGTAGGTCCGGGCAGAGCACCAGAAGTCCTCCACACCCTCAGAACGGCCTTAGATACCATGGCAGAACACTCAATGCCGTGACATCTCTGTTCCAGAGACGCTCGCTCCGGCCAAAGAGAGCACCGGTGCGTGAATGCATGTGCGTGTGAGACGCCGGGACGGAGGCCAATTTAAGCATGAATCCTATCCAAATACCCAACCAAACACAAGCCCCATCGACATACAACAGTACACAAGCAGACCAGCTCTGAAAAGAGATGATCCATACGACACACTCCATATTAACCAACACAAGCAGAACACTTTCTGTTTCCAAACTTAGTGAGCTGCCAACCTAGACAGAATTTTAAGGCATCATGCATTAACTCCAAGCTAAAACACTGCTTTTAAGATGCCTTGTTTGGACCAAAATCAAATGCAACACTGCACGTAGGGCTGGGCGATATGGCCAAAAACTCATATCTTGGTATTTTTGGCTGAAATGCAATATACGTTATATATATCTCAATATTCTCTACATTTTCTATTTGGATTTTTTCTATATATAATATAACGAGGCTTTTCAAAATTGTGTTCTATTACCTAATAAAATAACTTTTGTTTTATCATAAACAGGCACTTAAACTTCACCTGAAATAACCCATGCAGACTTCAATGAAAAGTGAACTTGAGAAAGCGAGAAATGTACTATTAAAATTTGCATCTGCTAAGTCTGGTAGATATATATAAATCAAGATGTTCGTTAAAATGTTAAGATGTTCGTCTCCTGGGTTTTTACTGGTCGAGATGTTGGTGGTGGCCCAAAGGCAACTTCGGCGCAGTGAGGTTTTCTAGACGTCCTCAAAGCATCTCAAGAGCCCTCAGCAGGAGTGCCGGAACAACAGGATGGAAAAAGGTGGGGAGGATAACAGCCTCGGAATTGTCTCAGGATGAAGAAACTCCAGAATTAGCCCGTTATTGCCCCTGGAAGAGGACGAGATGCGATGAGAACGAGAGCAACCTCATAAGAAAAACCGAAGCTTGTGTGCGCAATTGAGACAGGAAGATCCCCAGAGCTCCTGGCCCAGTTCTATCTAAACTGTAGCTCTGCAAACAGATGCTGTCAGGAGGTTTTTTTTTGGACATTTGTGGCTAATGATTTATTGCTGTCTGGTTTGGATCTTAGCATTCAAGTACAGAGCTGTCTTTCGGGAGGACTTCTGATGAGAAAAGCTATTCTGCTAAATCCAGTGATTATTCCATCTGTCCTATCACAACTAACAATGTGTCTCTAGTGTCATTTATGGATCATTGTAAAATCTTAATTAGAAAATGCTCCTATGACACTTTACCGGCCGTTTTTTACAATGCAGTGATATAACTGCATAACAGTGTGTGCAATAATGTGACAATGAGTTGCTATTTACTGCTAATCGTTCCTCTCAGGTGCTTAGATTTCATTTGCACACACATATAATCAAATATAGCACATCATTACACTGTTTTTCACATCTATTGTGAGTAAACATCATATGCCAAGTTTGAATGTGAAACTGGAGAGAGGGGATGATTATTTGCGAATAGTGGCTTCATTCTGTTCCTCTTCACGCACAGCTATTATATAACTTGCATGGTACGTTTGAATTGCTTTTATGTCCTTTTCAAGCTTGATGAAATAAAATGAGAGAGGTTCAGACTTTAATAATCAGGGTTTTGGTCTCAAAAAGTGACCTAAACAGGTGGAGGTCATATTCATGATCATTCTGTCTCCTGCTTTCTCTCCAAGTCCATTAAGGAGAACTGCCATAAATTGTGCAAAAAGAAGAAGCCCTTTGAGAAAACTCAAAGCAGCATCTCACTCGGTATCACTCACATACATACAATTAGTACGAGCAATGAAAGAAAATCTTCATGAAACATTGATTGGAATCAAAGGTTATTGATTTTCTGCTATAGAGGAGAAACGTGACAGAAAGCCATACCTGCCCTTTATCAAGCCGGGAAAAACAGATGGTAGAAACTAACAGGAAATGCATATATTTGGTGCAACAAAGCTGTTCAAAATTCTGGAAGAGAATTAGCATTTTTGAGCCATGGATCCTAATGGACATACGGTTTTGGATATTGGCGTAAAATAAGGTCTGTGGTGAACATACCATTGAGTGACTTTCATGCGTTGTCTACAACATAAATTACAATCAGTTATATCTCACATGTGAATTATGAAACCATTATGTGCTGAAAAACGCTATTAAACATCAGTCTACCAAATTGTCCTATAAGTTGATGTCATGACTGAACAGCTTTATACAAGGAATAGAGAGCAAAGATCTGCACATGAAAGTGAAAATGTGGAAACTATTCTGTTTTTAAAATTCGTTACTGGGTTTGTCAGATAAATCAACACTGCAAGCTTTCATTATTTATAACTGTATGAGAGAGTTTAACCAGTGCGGGTTTTGTGGTGGTCCACTGCTACAGACATGAAGATCCAACTTGTTGTGTTACATGATAGATCTTTGAGTAAATTTAAGCCAAAAACTGATTTCCCAGTTGTGGGAGTTTAGCATTATTCAGTTTTCCGTTCAAGCATCCTGGCTGTGGTCTGACAGGAGGTTTTTATTCTTAGTCTTGTACTGGAAATTGTTCAAGAAATATATCCTTGAACATAAATTTACCAAGTTCAAAGACTTTTTTAACTCTAGCAACTAACATAAGTCTTAATGCAGCTTTAACACTCAAAATGAAACAGAAATGATTTATACTTGTTCTGAGAAAATCATGCTTTTTGCACCTTTCAACTACATGTGGGTGATATACCGAGCTGTCTTTTCACCTCGTTTTCTGTTTGAAATAAATGACACCATGCAGATGAAATATCATTTTAAAATGATTATTTCTTAAACTATTTACATTTGTTTCCTACAATGTACAACACTTCTTTAAATATGTGACAGGCCTATCTTTACTAAAGACCTAATTGTAAGTCAAAAATACATTTCAGTTTTCCTTAAAAACTTGAAAATATTTTGAAATATATTTTTTTTAAATAATGTTTTGCTTATATCACCCAGCCCACTTTGGAAAATGGGGCTGCTTAGAAATACAAAGTAAGAAAGATATAGTTCTATACAATAGAATAGATACATATCCAGGATTTTAAAATGAGGTATTGAGTACTGCAGAGTTCGGCTAAATTTCTTTCATTTTTACCCTCATTTGAGACTTATGGGACAATTTGAAGGTTAATTGAGGCATAGTGCCAATATGATACAAATATTAATAAACAGATAAGCAACTAAAGTCTTTAGAGCTGGGAAAGTTACGAGCATCTGATCGTTTTCATTGCTAATATCTTTCAATTAAGCACTGAAATTCTCAACAGGCCAATATTAAACGAGACGCATTTGCCAAAATATGAAACACCTCTGAGATGTTGCTCTCGACGGAGGGCCGTTTGAATAATAAAAAGGTCCAAAGAGAACAAGAGATGCAAAATAGCAACAAACAAACTTTGGTGAACCATCTATACATTTCTATACAGTACACAGAAGTCAGCTAACTGAATGAATTCATCAGTAAAATCTTCAGTCTGGAGGCGAGTATAAATGAAGCTACTTTAATGTGGCATACTGATCATGAATGCACTACCAACGCACAGTAATTACAATTAAATGCAAAGAAAGAAACGTTGATTATCACAGCTAAAACTAATTTCCATGAAAGATACAGTCTTGGAAAAGTTCACAAACTGCAGGGAAAGAGGGAGAGAGAGTAAAATGGCGCTTCAATTCAGAAGACATAAACTACACAAATGCTCAGTTAATTAAACAAATAGGATCTTATATTGTCCTTATAAACGGTTGTCACTGCACATTTCTTTCCTCGATGCGTCGTGTGCTGGTGGGGGGTGGCGCTCATCGTGATGGTGAGATTGTTAGTGTGTCGAGATTTGTGTTGTGTTACAAAAGCATCTATTTTGTTGGGGGGTATTTTGATTGGTATGAATCTAGGATATTTTTTAGATTCCGGTTAGCGGTAAGTTCAAAAAACACATGATGTGGTTTTGGAATATCTCCCTGAGGATACCGCATCCCGGCTTCGCCGCCGTTTCAGTAATCTCTGGGGGGCAGTTAAATAGTAGCACAAACATCCTTGAGCATCCCCCCGGCTGGACAGGCCGACGTCGAGTCTATTGTTGCCATCTGCTTCCACTTTTCAGGGTGGTATGCGTGCCTATATCTACCTTGCTAGGGGGGGTCAACACCGCCGTTAACACCCTTTATATGGAGGGACCCGTTGGAGCCGTTACTCGGCTTGATCTGCCGCTACTCCGCTCGAGACTTCGAAAAAATAGTGTTAAGGGATATTACCCGTGCCGCCGCAGTGGGTGTGAACCGCTATTGGCTGGGTCTGACCGGGTGAATGAGTAGGGAAGAAGCGAAAAAGAGCTGTGGGATGTGGGGTTTTGTCTAGACTACGCTATGACCTGTTTTGTTTGTAATTAGCACGAATCGAATCGTTGGCGAGAAAGGGTGGGGGGAACCGCGGAGCCTATGCGAGATCGCGCTCTCACCCACACGCCCCCAGCACACAGCCACAGAAGCCCACAGCAACACTCCCACCACACCACACACCACGAGGGTAACCATAGCTGATGTCAACCCAGGCCTAGCAAGTCCAGAATGAGCTCCGCCAGGTGCACAACGTGTAGCGGCCAAAAAGCTTCGTCTGGTGGCTAGCGTAAAGCCAAACCGCTACGTCTAAGCCAAGAATCTGTGAGTTGTGCCGACTAGCCGCCGAGCCCGGAGCCGCTCTAACACGGACGGCGTACTGGAACCGGACCGGCGTCGGTCTGAACATGGGCTCATTCAATAGGGCCCAGAGGGGTAATATGGGGCGGGGGAAACGACCGTTAGCCGTAGCGTCGTCTGAACGTGAGAAAAATATCGCTGGGGAACGTGAGCGTTGCACGTCAGGAAGTATCTATTGCCAATCAGCCTTGACCGCAAAAGACAAAACACTTTAAAATCGAGCATCATAGACCCTGTATGCTCACGACTAAGGGTTTTCACTCAGCGAAGCAACTGTTTTGTGTACCTCCTAAGGCCGATGTCATAATGAAGAACATGTTACACGTATATAGCTCTGCCTAGATGAAGCGCAGACCCGATTGTTAAGTTAGGGGCAGTATTCTAATTTAATATACCCTAACTTAGGTAAAAGAACCAAAACGCGCCTAAATGTTCACAGGTCTAATCATGGGAATTCGAGTCAAAGTCAAGTCATGCCCACATGTGTCGAAGTTTCATAAAACAAAAACGCAAAAGCTCCCGACGTACCTACAAGACACATGTTAATCCATTTGAAAAGTTCCGAATTAACAGGCGGAAATGGAGAAAGAGGAAGAGAGAAGGGAAGAAAAGAGAGGAGAGAGAGAGAGACGTTCCATATCAAGACTTGGATCTAGGGACAAGTCTAAGGGCTGCTGTAGAAAGTGCTTTGGTAGGGTACAGTCATACGACATTGAGGAAGAATTGGAGTACATAACGCAAACAGGATATGAGAAGCCACCGCATGGAAAGGGTCTGATGTGGACTTATGTAAGTGCTTGGAATGGATGAGTTTCTAAACCTAATAAGTTGATTCCCGGGGGGTACGACGACAATATAAGCAATGTAAATAGACCATGTACTTATACGAAACGGCATGTGTTATGCAATGGCAAGATTTCAAAGCAGACGGAAAAAGACACAAGCACCCACAAACAAATACAGAAGAGAAGGATATTATAAATAATACCAAAAACAACAAACTGTTCTAATGCAGAGAAATTTGTTGCATATGACAAAAATCCCGGCCTACAGTTCCGCCAGTCATGCGCTTGGACCCGAAAGAACACTCTGAACTATGAGCGCCATGCCGCACATCAGGTATGAGCAAGGCCACTGCTGTGCTCCCAATCACTGCACGACAGTTCACTAAATAACGCCGCTCTTGGCAGCTTCTTCGGAGGGATCTATACAATCCACACACCCCTTCGCAACTCGGCTGAAGCGAGATCACATCAGCCGGACATATAAGCGTGGCGCCGCAATAATGCGGCATACTGTATTGTGGTTACACACGTGCGCCCTGCCTGGAACGACAAATAAGAAGCCCTTCGAACCCAATGTAGCACTGGGAGTGAAAGGTAAGCTGGCCTACAGATCCAAAAACACTAAGCGAGCCCACGCGTCTTGGTTGCCCGGGAGGGTGAACAAGAACAAGGAGAAGCAACGCGAAGGGAGTTTCCCGGAAAGGATTAGGGGGAAAACAACTTAAGGAGGCCTATTACAGTGCTTGCTATCATGAAATTAAAATTACATGTTACATTTTGAAAATATTTCTTAATTCTGATGTATTATTATTAATTTATTCCGTAATTACGCTATCTGTTTTTGCAACCACAGAAAAAAAAACTCAAGAGGAAATTGCCATCTTAACAGTCTTAACGAAGAAAATTACATGACTTCGTTTAAATTAGTTTGATGGCATTACTCTGGCTGTTGTATGACAACGTCATAAAAACTGAATCACTCAATTTATAAAGTTGGCATATATTATGAATTAGCACTGACCTCTCGTCAGGTCCAGAAAGTAGTAAGTGATGCACAGATACAATACATTTGAAGTTTATTTTGCGAGTATTCAAGGAAGGGAGGACGAGGAAGGGGAGAAAAAAAGAAGAAAAAAGAAAAAGAACAAAAGAAAGAAGAAGAAGAAAAGAAGGAAGGAAGGAGGCAGGAAGGAAGGTACAGGAAGGAAGTGACAATTAGAAAGCAACAAGTTGAGCCTCGAGCTCTAGTGACTCATAAATGTGCGAACAAATCACATATATAAAGAGATACTATATGTGAGCTGCTAGTTCTCAATCTATGTGTTTATATTTACAAAAAAAGAAATTAAATTATTAATTAAAATAAGAAGAAGGGTAGGGGGGACGGTGGGTGGGAAGGCTGGGGGTGGGAGCATAATAATTAGGGGTGGGAGGTGTGGTGAACACCAGAGCATTAATTAATATGATAATTCACAGGATATGTTATATTTGTGAGACAGCTAATAGGACAATATACAATTACCACTGAATGAATTGAAAGGATGACGATAGGAGAGGAAGGGTGTGATGTGCATCAAAGTGATCGGGAATGATCGCTTATGATGAACCGTGTGATGCTCGGATTGATGGCTCGGAGATATGGGAGCCAATGTATCTTAGCTATCTGAAGGATAATCCTTACTATGCAAAGGACGCCCACAGGCAAATTATACTAAATAATAGCGACGTGCTCCGAACACAGTTGAACAGAAAAGTGAAACATATATTACATCATACATGCCATCATACAAAGAGTGTGCGTTTCACAACTGTCCTGGTCTCATCGGGTAAGGTTGTGACGTGGGCTGATCCGTGCCAGAATATAGCGCAAACTCTGTGCAGATAAGTCATCGTCCTCCTCAGAAAACACACGCTGGACCATCAGTGACACAGAGCGCGATGGGCGACCTAATGCAAACCTAGGCAACGCACTAACGAGAGGAAAATCACGACGCAAGCCAAACACACACCCCATACATGGCCGGATTGTGCACAAAAAATAACCACAACGCTGAGTGCTGACTTGCTTAGTTATGGTAGGAACTAGGCGGAGTAACATATTAAAAAGTAAAAAGAAAAGCCTAATCTAACATCCCACGCGAAAAAATCAACTACATATAAGTATATCACAGACATCAACTCTGGAGTATAATTTGATCTCAATTACGCCTTGTGGACATCATAATAGCCGGGAAACAAATTTTCAAAGAGAAGAATGAATATAATCTTATCCGCTTTGGTATTCACGTCTATTAAATATTTGGTGGTTCTAATTGTAGGTGTATTTATAGTATGGTCGTAAGCTGTGTGTCTACTGTGGGAACAACCAAAACTCCACTGCCTGTCAGAACAAAAAAATTATAAGCTGTAACACATGATACTACACAATTTCCGTCCTGTATAATGAAAACAGAATACAACGCGGATAGAAAGAAGAGAAGTCCTGTTGAGAATTTTTAATTTTTTTTTGCGGATCGTTAATGTATTTTACTGTGACTGAATGCAGCTTTAGTCTACTCTACAGATGCTGTATGAGATTGACAGATACATATTAAAACTGTGTCCTATTAACAAGCAAAATGGCTAATATACATTCTGGAACTGTACCTAAAACAAATATATAACCTAACTACAAATGCTAGAAAGTGCATCACAAGCATTATTATGGACAAGTATAAACTGATGGGATATTCATTCTGATATTTGCTAAAGATAATGTTTAAATTTGAATTTTTTTTGAAGTATTAAATTACAGTGCGGTAAGAAATAATCAACCCCCTTTAGCATGTGACCATACGATCTTCAAAATCATTCTAATGTGCTGATTTGATGCTTAAGAAACATTCTTATTGCCAATTTAAACAGTTGTGCATTTTTTGTGGAAACTGTTTTTTTTTCAGGATTTTTTGATGAATAGAAATTTCAAAAGAATAGCATTTATTTGAAATGAAAACCTATTGTGACATTATAAATGTCTTTACAGGCACTTTTGATCAATTTAAATATAATCCTTGTGAATAAAAGTAACTCATTACTTACCCAGAAAAAGATGAGCAACGACAGGACAACAGACCCAAGACAACGAGACAGATCGACAGAAATAGAGTCGCAGGAGTAGACATGGTAGGATTATACAAGTGCCTAAAAAAACCAAATCGAATGAACCTCAAGGTTCACAATGACCACTACAATAGTGGGCTCGCTAAGACCGGCTCTGACAAACACATTACACACTGTATCTCCCGTACACAAGCTGCCGAGCCCAAATTAAGAGGAGATGCTGTATATAGCACACTATGGCAGTCATTAATCACACGCCACTCCACACTGCAGCACTAAATACAGTAATGGCTCGTGTAGGAGGGGGGGGGGGGGAAAAAAAGAAGAAAAGGGAAAAGGGAAAAAAAAGAAAGCGGAGGAAGAAGGGAGAGAAGGGAGGAAAAAAAAAAAAAAAGGAAAAAAAGGGAGAGGGGAGGAGAAAAAAAGAAGGAGGGAGGAAGGGGAAGGGAAGGGGGGAAAAGAAAAGGAGAGGGGAGAAAGAGGAAGGAAAAGAAGGGGGGGGGGGGGGGGGAGGAGGGGGGGGGGGGGGGGGGGGGGGGGACAAAGGAAAACGTAAAGATAATTAATTACAAACTCAGAATGCTGCCAAAAAAGCTCAACTTCCTCAGCCCGAAGCGTCAAAATCGAGCAAACAAAGCAAGGCGACCATAAATCACTAATCATCTTATTACGGGTAGAGTCGAGGGTGAGAGAGAAGGAAATGTGGTGTGAAACAGCTACACAGTAACAGAAGCACTGTGGGGGTCCATAAAGACGAGATGTGTCTGAGAATGTGTCTGTCTAGGATTATGGAAAAAGAGACTGTAATCGGTGTGCGTCATTGCTGGGCAAGGACAAGAGATATTAAAAGGCATGATTACAGTGCTGAGGTACAAGTGTAATGAAAATCTCGCTTTACTTCATTTGGAGCAATTTGGCAGGCAGGAACATGTACTAAAGAATCTCATGTGTGTGTATGATCGATCGGTCCTGATTCTAAACTTTAATTGAGATCATATAAAGTGTCTGGCAATCTCAGTGGATAGCGGATTAAATGTTTCCGGGGGTCCTTAGAGAGAACACATGGGAGAATGAAATGATGATATCCACTTGCCTTTACCTGAAATGAGATTTTTCTTAAAGGGACAGTTCACCCAAAAACAAAGATTCTGACATCATTTGCTCACCCTCATGTCATTCCAAACCTTTCTTTCTCCTGTGACACACAAAAAAAGACATTTTGGATAAAGTATTAAGGTGAACTGATCGATTTCAAACCAAGGCAAATCAAAAAATACTTCCAAAACTCATAGTGGTGTCCAGATGTTGAACAGATTGAGAGATGCCCTGAAGACTCACCAGTCACCTTAGAGTGACATTCGAGTACACCAGACAGGACAGCTCATCCATTAGCGTTTGCTTTGCTTTCAGCAACACACGGCACGCATTCATCAATACTCTCCCTGTGCTCTCAGGGACAAAGCTGCTGTGCTACAGAGAAAGAGCTGAGCAGAACAAAACAAAACATCATTCATCTACGATAGTCAAATATCGGTAACACTTTACAATAAGGCTCAATTCTGACATGAGTTAACGCATTAAGTATCACTTTTACAGCATTTTTTAAAATCCTAAATGTTACTTTATAAACAACTGTTCAAAAGTCTGGAGTCAGTAAGACATTTGTTTTAAAGAAATTAAAAACACTTTTAGTGAGTAAGGGTGCTTTTAAATTGATCAAAAGTGACTGTAAATACTCATAATACTAAAAAGAGTTCTATTTCAATAATCTGTTTATCAAAACCATATATATACTGTTGTGAATATATATATACTATATATATATATATATATATTATATAATATATATTATATAAACACATATATAATAATAATAAGGAAAATGTTTGGGTTACACTGAAGACTGGGGTAATGGCTGATGAAAATTAAGCTTTGCATCACAGAATTAAATTACATTTAATAAAATATATTAAAATAGAAAACAATAATTTAAATTGTAATCATATTTTCCATATATACTGTGTTCTATTGAATTTTTGATCAAATAACTGCTGCCTTGTGACAAAAAAACTTCTTATAAAAAAATTTAAAAAATACTGCCAATCACACTTTTGAAAACACGTTTGTGTAATATTTGTCATTGTTTTTTATATGTCCAAAATACATAAGGTTTTATTACTACAACTTGAATGCTAAAAATGTATTACCTCATGAAATTTAACACGAACATAAAACCGGCAAACATTGTTCATTGCTAATTAACTGCATGAACTAATTTTTAGCCAACTGGAAATCTTATTCTAATGTGTTACAAAAACATCTACATTGTGACAAAAATCTTAGTGGTTAGTTTAAATCTGGGTCTGAACATCTAACAACTGTGTTATTTACTGAATACATAAGTAAAAAAAAATCTAAAAATCAAGAAAAGCTTAAAGACATGAAATGGAATTTAGCAACCATTTAACTTCCATAATATGATAAATCTCCAAGTGTTTTCAATATAGCCAATACCGATATCTAAGATATATTAAATACCATTTAATAATAAAGTATGCTATGTATGCTATATTAACTTATTAGCCTGGCAAATATATCTAAAAGCAATATGGATAAAATATATATATATATATATATAGCATTTAAAAAGCAAGGTAAGCTACAAAAGCAACAATAGCAACAACAACAAAAAAATCATGCACAATAAGACCTGGCACATTTATTTGCAAAGTAAATTCTGAATTCATATTGCCTTTAAGGCTTGTGCACCATTCCCAAGGGTCTCGGAAGACTGTCTTGCACGTGAATGAATGTTTGTCTCTCTCCATTTCTATCTTTCCCTGCAGTGGGAAGAAGGTGATTGTTGGAGATGCAGCACAATACCTTTGTGGTGTGTATTGCAGGGTTACAGTCTGGTCAGGATGAGGAATAGAGTGGGCGTTTCAGAGAGGTGATGCATCTGTAGAGCCTGTAGAGTGTGTCTGCTGCAGGGGGACACAATTAAACTCTGTCATAGCTCAATAACTGCTGCTTATTGCTCCATATCAGCGGGATACAGCAGCTGATTTAGTATAGGGTGGAAAAGGAAGCTGTAAATGTAACTCAGACTGACTTCGAGTACATTAGAGAAAGATGCTTTTGGATATGACTGTCGATCTTTGCCCTTTTGTTAATGTTATATGGTGCTGTTGATGTAAACAAAAATGCACAAATTTTCATGGCAAATTAAAATCGATGCACTTATAAGTAAATATTTGCAATAAAGTCCAGGATCCATAATCTGAGATTATATAGGAGGAACAGTTGGACAGTTTTTGAATATCCCATTTTAAAATGTGTTTCGCACTACCAGGCATGTGTCAGCCTCCTTGAAAGGCACTGATGCACACGCACACAGTGCTCAGAATAGTAATGGGGCATTTTACTGGCTCTCCTTCCAATAACCCACATCCTCCTCCAGACTGAAGCCCATCACACACATGCAAACATTTGTTTTCCTATCGTGATGTGGACTTTCCATTGACTTCTACTGTTTTATTCTGAGCTAATGCTATTTTCTGTCTACTCAACCTAACCTTAAAAGAATAGTTCACCCACAAATGAAAATTTGCTGAAAATTCATCCAAGATGAAAAGGCCATCCAAGATGTAAATGAGTTTCTTCATCAGAACAAAGTTGGAGAAATGCAGCATCACTTGCTCACCAATGGATCCTCTGCAGTGAATGGGTGCCGTCAGAATGAGAGTCCAAACAGCTGATAAAAACATCACAATGATCCACACCACTCCAGTCCATCAGTTGGAACCTCCTGTGGAGTGAAAAGTTGAGTGCAACAAATTCATCATTAAGACATTTTTAACCTCAAACCGTTGCTTCTGGCCAAAAACGCCTCCATAATATTGCTTTCTCCAGTGAATAAATCATCTTGTCTGAATCAGGAGAGAAATATGCATAGATCAAGCACTGTTTAGAAGTGAAAACAGTCCAAAACAGGAAGGACTTTTTCACCAGAGGAAGTGGATACAGATTGTGAACTCGTATTTTGGCAAGGAAAAAAAAACTATTTTAAATTAAAACGCCTTGATGCATTTGTTTCTTACAAACACTCAACTTTTCACTTCACAAGACATTAAATGATTGACTGGAGTGATGTGGATTACTTGTGGATTATTGTGTTTTATCAGCTGTTTGGACTCTCATCTGACGGCACCCATTCACTGCAGATGATCCATTGGTGAGCAAGTGATAATGCTACATTTCTCCAAATCTGTTCTGATGAACAAACTCATCTGCATCTTGGTTGGCCTAAGGGTGAGTAAATTGTCATTATTCTGGGCGAACTACTCCTTTAGGACAAACCTTTAAGCATTTATACATAATTTAGTTTGTCTATTAAACTGTTTTCCTCAAGGGAACTGTTGGCTGGTTCTAATGTAGCTAGCTAATTTCAGGTATCCTTGTGGCTCCCACAAACACACAAACTCTCAATTAACACATACAATCACACTCCAATGGACAATTCCTGAACAAGCACTTGCAAAGAATGTACATGTGAAAAATAGACACATGCAGACACCAACACGCACACTTTACACGTCAAAGTAAGAGGCTTTACTACTCTATTCACCGTGTACTGTGAAGCAGGACCTTCAGTGTGCCAGCAATAGCCAGAGGACACAAAGGCAGTTATGTTCCTTCATTCAAGGCCAAGAGTTCCAACATACAAAACAAATGGTATATGCAATTGTTTATGTGCAAACTGTATATATAAGATATATTTAAGAGCACACTGCCCCCTGTTGGTGCAGTCTGTGTGATTCAGTCTTAATGTTGATTTTAATGTGTCGCATAGATGATGGTTGGATGGATGGATGGATGGATGATAGACCATGGAAACAGTAGTACATCTCTTAATATTGTCATGACCTTAATGTTCCCAGCAATGTAATGATTAAACTTTCGGGATACTCATGGTTTAGTCTCTGTCTGCAGACTTCCAGGTTTTTGTCTTTATGTTTTGCAAGACTAATCTAACGAGAAATAAACTGAGAGACAGATGGATTTTCAGCATGACTTCAGTCATTTGTCCAACAATGGAGCTTAAAGCTAAAGAGCCTGAAGTGAAATGACAGTCAGACTGACAGAAAACAATCACAGATCCAGACATTACCCTGGAGTCACTGGTGGGTGCTATGAAAAAGCATAGAAGATGACAGTAACAATGCGGTTCTTTTATTAAGTGCCAGGGCCAGACCACCCAGAGCTCTGTCAGTGTGACCTCTGACCTCTGCTCCTTTAAAGTCAGAAATTAAACATATGTTCAATGACAGCGTCTGTAGAGCACTGACAGAGGAGAGATGTCATCTAACAAATCATCTTTCCTTTGCTCTTAATCCATATATGACTCTCAGGGTGAAACTGAGGGGGAAAGGTGAAGATTTTTTGCTAATCTGCTGACATGAGGACTGGAGCTGCTGGGAAGGATGTTGAATAAAGCATGACTCATTCCAGTTTAATGGCCAAATCTCTTCTAAGCCAGTATGAGCCAAGTCCCGTGTTAAATACTCATTTTAAAATATGAGCGAAGGACAAAGACCGACTGACGAAAAGTAAAATAATACACAATGTAAACTGTTAATACTTTTCAGAAATTGTCTTTTTCAATAGTCTATAACAGTGTTTCCCAACCGGGGTGCCGTCTGTTGAGAGCAAGGGTGCCGTGTAAAAATCCTTTTTTAATACTTTTAAATTGCTAAAATGTTCAAAAAAGCATCTATTATATAATATCAATTTCTGATGTCGCCAATAATTAGAGATGCACCGAAATTTCGTCTGCCGAAAACTAGTTCACCGCTCAGGTTTCACTTTCACGTGGTTATGTTATGCTCACATGTTCTGATAATAGCCTAATAGCTTTCTAGGACTAAACATTATTTGGATAATTGGTAAAAAAAAAATATATATTTTTTTTTTTTATATCTTAACCTCTGTTAGACCTACCTGAAAAACTAAAAAGCAATTTATTTAATTCGAAGGCACCAAAATTACCCCACTGTAAAATAAAAAAAACACTGAGTGAGCAAAAATTTGTGAGATAGCTAGTTATAATGGTAATTAAAAAATGTTTACATATGTATAAAAGCCTACATTAAAATCTGTCATATAAATTGGTCTCTTCATTAGAAATTAGCCTACTGATTGCCACCATTGATGGACAAAATTTTTTAATAATATTAAAAATATCTGTATGACATTATATTCTGGAGTTCTTCCCTGTTGTACCGAATATCTGGACTTTTCAAATGATCATATCGAAGTTATAAATTCAAATATTGTTACAAAATTAATTTTGTAGGGTGCCACCAGTTTGTTTAAGTATCAAAAGGACTAAAGAAAGGTTGGGAAACAGTGGCCTATAATACATAAAGGAACAATAGGTCTACTAAATATGCACAAAATGTGAACCATATTTCTTCTTTGATAAATTACTGCTGATTCACAATGCTATGGTTGGTCTTTAACTACTCCAGTCAGTAGCTCCACGAGTTCAATTCTTCTTTTAGTAAACGCTTCGGAATCATTTGTTTGGAATCAAACAAAATTATTTCTTGATCTATGTTTCTGAATCAGAAGAATCAATTGAGAGTTACCGTTCAGAAGTCAACACACTCTGGTTCAACTATATGTTTTTGATTCACTAAAATGAACCGGTTCATAAGAGTCATTTGTTCGGGAGTTGGACTACACATTTTGTCCTGTATGTTTTTGATTAACTAAAAAGAACCAGTTCATAAGAATCATTCATAAGAGTCGTTATAGGTGTTTGATTCACTAAATGAACTGTCTCAATTCATTCATTAGGGAGTCATACTACACAGATTCAGAAGTGTCATTTGGAATAATAAGCGTTTCTTGGTTCCCAAACCTAATTATAGAGTACTTTTACAAATGAATCATACAAAAAGAATAGCTTTATTATTCTAAGGCATTCATTTTAAGTACTACTAAATTATTAAACCCTATTCAATTCATGTTCATTTGGATACTGCTTTTTACAATACATACAGCTTTACAGAAAAAGCAAAAATGCCTTTATGATGTACACAGGCTTTATACAATTGCGTTCCTGTGATTTGGCCTCTCAGACAACTCAACTGCACAACAGGCCATTATAAAATACAGACAAATAAAACAAAATAGAGGACATATAAAATATTAATGATGCTTAATACAACAGCTGTGAATGACTGACAAACAGGGCAAGCAGAGTAGCAAATGATATCACATCTGCTGTCAAAGAAAACTAGATTTTTACATTTTATGAAGAAAAAGAGTGGTGCTTGCCCATGAAAATGTCATCGCCACAATGTGAGCTGAGTGGTTGCCAGGGTGTTGCTATAAAGGTTGCTAGGGTGGTATTTGTTTGTGTTTCTATGCAGTTGCTAGGGTGTTTTGGATGTCACAAGAGCCCATCCATTCTCTATAATATTTTGCCTTCAGTCTGCAACCCATTTTGCATTATTTAAATTAATTTAACCCATTTTAAATGATGCAGCTTTTTTAAGATATCTGATATTAAAATAATAATAATAATAACATACATTTTTTAATCTGTAAACAGCACACACCATTTAAAAAATGCATAATTTGAAATATGATTTATGTAAAACCTAAATGTCAAAGTTTAATACTTAATTTAATTGAGCACCCATTTCATTATTTAAAACCCATTTTTATATAATAATAATATTTATTACACACCTTTTTCTGTAATAGCACTGCATAATTTGAAATACAATTTACGTACAACATATAATACTTGTGGTTAAGGTTTTGTTCAAATCCTTAGCCTTAATGAGCAAGCATCAATAATCAGACAACAAAACGGCGATAAATAGGACTATAGTTAGTTCTCATTATAAAGCCGTTAACAGATCGCTGTGACACAAATCACTTTCTTAAGGAATATTTCAAACCCATCAGCTCAGTAAATCAGAACTGTTCAGTCTGACTATAAAAGACTTGCTTCACAAAAAAAAACTCCCTTTTGAGTTCCTAACACACATATGCAAAAATGTACAGAAGCTAATAATGTATTCACTAAACAACTTCTCTTACAACTTCAGTTACAATCACTTCAGTTCTGGAATGTGAATGGCATGAATGAATGTCCCTCTAGATCTGGATTTTAATCTAAATTTACACGTTCCGACACGTCCTTCACTCAGTTTGATTATTGTAATTGGAGTAATTGTTCAGGTCGTGTATCTGGGTCAGACCCATATCAGCCTGTTGCCACCTGCAGGTCTACATGACATAATCTAGAGCAGAGATGCAGAGAATGATGATTACAGAATAAGAGAGATATTCACATTATGGCAACAAGATTCATATGCAAATCCCGGTGCATTTCCTCTCCATCACATCCATACTGATGTTTCTTTACCTCATATGTCTGACAGAAAATGTCACAACTCAATCCATCAACTCAGTTCTGACATGCTTTTCAATCTTCAGTCTCTATTCAATAAATGACTTGCATGAGATACAGACTGATAAACCGCTCATTAAATTCCATAGATTTTACCACAAGAAATTCTCCTTGAGGGATTCTAGAGGTAATGATTTGAGTGCAAAGCAATACATTGGGCCCAAAAGAGTTTTTCCTAAATAATTCTGATAATATTTTAACAATGCAACAAAATCTGAGCTCATATGTCACAGTTTTTCCATCTAATGCAATACTTTCATACAGTTTTAATGTCTAAATACTTTCTGCAGCCATTGTACAAAAAATTCAATTATTTCACTGTAGCTTAATTGTTGCAGCATTTTGTTAAAACCAGCAAAAGCCATCAAAGATAAACAGTGAAGAAAAGAAACCAAAGTACCCAATTGGGAGAACAATTCTCCTCTGGTCGGCAAATATAAAGTCCCTCCAGGATTTTACCAATTTACAAATGCATAATTTAACACAAAATCGGGCAAACTCTGCATTATTTGTGGCACTGTGCATTTTGTCTTATTTTCACATTTATTTCTGAAAAAAAGGTAATTGGACTCTTACTGTCACTAACATAACTTAAGCAAGTACATCAGGATTTTCACTGCAAAACAACACAAAAATGCAGCAAATACTGCCACATTGTCTTTTAGTTAAATAACAGCAAATTCAGTCATTAAGGCTGAAAATATCAGAAAAAGTCCAATGAAATGCTGGTGGAACTTAATATACTGTTCATCACATACTCTATTAGTAGCACAAACACACTTTTGTGTAGCCATAGCAATGAAAATGTACACTTTAATGTACATGTTAAAAATATGAGAATATGAGAAAAGTTTACTTAAAAAGATATTTGTAAACTATTAATTTAATAAGCTATTGATTGTGGACTACAAGAAATAACTGCATTTGGTGCAGTTCATCTACATTTTAATTTGCACTCTCTAATCTACTTTACATCTCCCTCTTTTCAAAAAGATGTTCAGAACACACTGTTGGGGGGAAAAAACACCCTCAAGTAGCTAAAAACACAATTTTTTGTTAAATAGGCGAGATTCTGTATTTATTTATCTCTCTAATGCACATCTAGAAGCAACAAAGGTGGGAAAAAATACAAATACAAATACATACAAACACCTCCAGCTATAGAATGACACAAATACAACAAACTACCCCAACATTTTCTGTGATCTTTCCAGTCATTTGTGAATACTGGATTATTTTGATTCATTAGCTAATGAATAATTGACACTGATTAACCAGTTATTCAAAAGAGCCAACTCAACAGAATGACTCACTCACAAATCAAACATCATTATGGCTTGAAAGCAAGTACAAGTGGGAAAAAAAGAACAATATATAGTGGATCAAATATTTTAGAGTAAAAAAATAAAATAAAATAAAAATGACACGACTTTTCCAGGAAAATGCAATTTAATAACTGATATTTCCAGGATTTCAATGACTGTGGGATCTAAACAATATGTTACAGTATGATCGCCAAAAAAAGTACTTGCAAATCGAGGTCAACAAATGCAAAAGTGTATTGGATGCTCTCGATTCGAGCATCTGTGCGTTTTATATAACCTGAGATTTGCCCTGCTGTGGTGTTTAGTGTTGGATTAGAAAGGCTCATCAGATCCACATTTGGGTCTTTAATGCTTTATAAGAGAAAGATGGCTGCTGGCTGTCTCTCATATAAAACAGGTGTTTGTGTTCACATGCAACAGGCATTTGTTTGTCCTGGGCCAGATGTGCAACCCCTTCTGTGTTTACATGCAATCCTGAAGAGAAGATGACCATGTTCACCCTGAAACGCATCTTTCACTCAACGTGTTCACAATTACAGTACAGAGTGATGGTCGGTAAACAAGCAAATAAAATCTACTCTCACAGGAATCCAAACAAGCGATCTCACTGACACATCTGTAAATAAACTAGTACGTTAGCATGCACATCAGGCGTCCACGAAGAAAACGGCAGAAAATTATGGAACGGGCCTTTTTGGAGGCAAACTGTCAGGAATGAAGTGATTCTGGATCTGATTCGATTCCACTGAATCTTTTAGGACTATTTTCTGAAACTTGAAATAAAAGTCAACCTTGAACAAGAAATGGCTTAATTTAACTTATACGAACAACTTGTTCCCTGTTTGGAGGAGAAAAGACAAAAAATAGCAGCATGGGTTTACAGCAGGTGATGTGAGGATGGGACGATAACCGAGCGGCGCTCGACGTGGCATGCTGACACCATTCGCAACGCTGCGTGAGATCTGACAGCGCGACCCCTGCCGACTGCCGGAGATGACAATGAAAGGACACTTACTCTGGCGAGGAGGCTGATGGGGTCGAGGCCGGGCGGAAGCTGAGACAGATCGCCGTTCTCCTCACCAAGATAAACCTGCAGCGGCGTGCAGAGGTGCCCCAGGCCCTCTTTCTTCTCCTCACTCATGTCTGCTAGATCTACACACACAGAACACAGCGCTTTCAACATTTGACAACTTTTTGTTTTGTTTTTGCTTCTTTCAAAAAAGCATTATGCTATACTAAAAGCATAGCGTTATAATGATATTATAATGATTAAATCATAGTATTACCATAGTACGTGACCAAAATATAGTACACTGCAGTGAAGGATTCAAAACGTTAACTGTTGGTTGTGTTGTGGAGAGGAAAAAATATCTACACAGTTGAAACTTTTGGTCTGTGACTTCCGATTTACTGATACACATGTGTGGCTATTCTCTAGAACTACAAATTCCACTGTCACGGTCACTCAGTTGTTTTGCACCAAAAATACCTTCATAGGTGGGTTGAAATGGCAGTCCAGGGGCACTTATTTCAGACCACAAGGGCAATTTAGTGTCTGCGATTAAAGGGGCAGGGGCTCGAGAGTTTTTTATTTTTTAAATTAAGAGTGAGTAACCTCATCCTACTGTTTGCAGGACTCGACTCGGTATACCTGGTATGGCTTCCCAAGCCTGCCCTCAGCAGTGAGGGGCCTGACACTCGTGCTACAGTGAAGAGAAAAATTACTCTGTCTGCAGCAATGGATTACGTGGGTGTGAGCACATCTAATGTGGCGAACCCATGCAGCTTTGGCAATAACACAGTTCCACAACACCAGATCTGGACACGGATTGGGAGGTATATACAAGCTTTCTCGGAAGGAGGTCTTGCCGCAGTGGGACACAGCCTTCCCTTCTTTACCCCTTATGCATCAGGAGTGCTTAGGCTGAGACTCAGGGTCCAATTGCAGCAGCTGAGCTAGACTGTCACAACAGGAAGCCGTGCATGTGCCTGCGACGACTTCCAGGTCATTGTTAGCTCTCAGTGAAGTCACCCACTGCAGGGCCAAACAGACCTGTGGAGAATACTGAAGAGTCAAAGGAGGCTGTCTTGTGAGCATCCTTGATCTGCATTAACTCTAGCCAGGTTGGCCATTGCTTGATCGACAGCTTTGGTCATTGACTAACTAGCATGCAGAGCAAACAGGTTGCACCACGCGGCTTCTTAAAAGCAGAACGATCAGGCCCTCTTAATTCTCTTTCATGCTTTAGCATGGTGGCCACTGCGACAACTGCAAAACGGCACAGATTAAGGCCTTTTGGGATCAATTAGAATGTGCTGTGTTAGAATATACATAAACGTGAATGAGAGTTGAGAGAAATTAAGAATAATTTTCCAGTGAGAAATGGCTTAAACTGCCAGGGTTGAGCAACAGATATGTTGCATGTGCTGCGAAAAAAATCGGTCTGTGCAATGAATTAGTTTACTAAAGTAGCACGCATGCGATACCGTTTTGTGATGTCTGTCTGTTTAAAAACCTGTCGTCAGACAAAGAGAACATTTAATGACATAAACCATTTATTGAAAAATATTGTATTGATGGTTCATCAGGTAAAACGTCTCAATCTGCATTTTATTCAGCTACAGATAGCTGGATGCCTCGCCTTTGTCCATATAAGGGATTTCCTGGAATGAGTTTCTGCAGGAGGGCGCCTTCTGGCAATGAGTATGAATGATACAGACATTACATGCTCAGAACCTCTTGGGTAAAAATAGGAAAAATAACACTGCAGAAAACTACCTTTGAACAGGAAGTGACGGATCATTTACATACATATTCACAGCTGGTCTATTCGCATAGGATA
This sequence comes from Sinocyclocheilus anophthalmus, assembly GCA_018155175.1. Classification (NCBI taxonomy): domain Eukaryota; kingdom Metazoa; phylum Chordata; class Actinopteri; order Cypriniformes; family Cyprinidae; genus Sinocyclocheilus; species Sinocyclocheilus anophthalmus. The sequence goes on along the minus strand of JADLZN010011677.1, from coordinate 18,651 downwards.
AGCATTTTGGAGGGGATCCAGTATGGGATGATATTAGACTCAAAATGGTTAATAGATGCACGCACAATTATCCATGTATTGCATACATTTTATACATGTATCTTAATAACCACAAACAAATGCCTTTCAATTTGATTCTGTGGAATTCAGGATTAAATGATTGTGCAGCGATTTGTACAAATACAGACATGTTTGTGAATAAAAATGTTCTGTTCTGCATTAATATATAATAAATTGCTCATGCAAAAAGGAATCCATGCATATGTGGATCAGTATTTTTTTTTTTTTCAGTGACTACGCGTGCATTAATTGACGTCACGTTCGAGTCGATCTTGTTTGGTTCATTTGGATTTTGAGACTTCATTTTTGCAGTTTACAGCATTTCACGACGCTCACACACAACTACCAACGAACAAGGCTTAGTGCAATTCATTAACGTGTACACGAAATTTGCAAATGTGCTCACTACACTGAAACAATTGCTTTTCAACCGGTGTCTGCAGAGTTAATAATTACATTAATGTGCAGCATTTTGTTCAAATAGAGACATATTTGTGAATACAAATGTTATAGTTTGTATTAAAGTATCATAATTTGTGCATGTAGCAATTAAAATGTGCATTTGTGGATCAGGCAACACGCCTGCATTCATTCACGTCTCTTCTGAGTCGATTATATAGGATTCATTTGAATTTTGAGACTTTCGTTCTGCCCTTTTAGCCTTGCCCAACCACACACACACAGTTTGTGATCCACGTGCAGCTAAGCCACAGAAAATCAGCGACCACTAGATAGCACTAGCCCCAGTCACATGTGCGCGTTCCATCAGTACGGTTCTGTGAATGTTACACTGTTTTCTTTGTTTCTTTTTGGTTTGGCTATTCTCCTCTACCGTAGAAATATAATAAAGATGTTTTATTGAACTTGTTCTAACTTAACTTGTCTTAAGACACAGAATAGCTTATATTAATTTTGCCAAACAAGAACATTGTGACAGTACCTTGGATTTTTTTCTGTAATAATTCAACGGCGCATAAAGAATAAAGAAGATCTGTAAAGTTGCGAAGAATAAAGTCTCAAAGCAAAGAGATATTCTTTTATAAAAGTTAAGAGTCAAGCCACGCCTACCTAAAACGGCTCGTTCTAACACGCCCCCACATTCCACATATCATATGTGGAAATATTAGCATAATGCCAAATGTGCACGCAAAGAAAGAAGAACGTAACTTTTATTCTCGCTGTAGTACTGTTGCCGCCGCCATGTCGTGAAGGCAATGTGTTTCGTTGTGAAAGCGAAACTACTTTGTTTGGTCTTCCAAAAGAGGACGATATCACTTCGTCATGCCTGGAGCTGATCCGTGCTGGTCGCTGAGGAAATACATCAACTTTGTGCTGTCGATCGCCAGATCGGCTTTTAACCTTGGACGAAGCGGAGTCCAGACCGGGGTAGTCACATGTGGTTGCCACAAGTCCGCCGGCCGCTCCTTCGTCAAATCCGCTGGCCGCGCCGTTCTCTAGCCCGCCGGCCTCTGCTCACTCTAGCACTCCAGCCGTTCCTCACTCTAGCCGCCGCAGCGTGTGACGCTGTGTTTCGTTGTGAAAAGCGAAAACTACTTTGTTTGGTCTTCCAAAAGAGGTGGTTACAAGTTGTATTTACAACACTGTTCGAGAACAGTTCAACCCAATATTCAGATGTGTGCAGCACATTTTATGGAAGGACTGTTTCCTGATCCTGGGAGAGTAGACTACAATGCAGCTGTTCTGACTCTCAGACTGTAAGTACGTTTTTTATATTTAAAGAATTTGCCACTGATGATTAAAACGTGAGTTTTGAGCAGTGTAGAGCAGCGCTTGCTGTTTGTCATTTCTCCGATCACAAATGCATACATGGTTTTATGTTACGCTCCTGCCTGAGAGGGCATCACAGAATGGTGAGGGGCGTAACATTTCCGTCACACGCTTGAGGTATTCGGCCAATCACAATGCACTGGATAGCTGGCCAATCAGAGCACACCTCGCTTCTCAGACCGATGAGAACATTCCACAGTTTTCCATATCAGGACGACATAAAAAATCATCTGGTCCTTGGCAGGTCTTAACATTTGGAAAATAAAATCTCAGATAAACAACAACACATGACACATCACATTGTGTCATTATTTATTTAAGAAAAATAAAGCCAAAATGGAAAAGCCATGGGTGACAAAGTTAGACCTCCCTTACTGTTAACATAGGAATTAAGAGGGTAAGTAACGGTCAGGCACTGCTAATCAAATACCTGTGATCAGCAAGTGTGAGCAGCTCTAAAAAAGCAGACGTTTGGCCGTTTGCTGGTCTGGAGCCTTCAGGTGTGTGTGTTAACACAATGCCAAAGTTCAATCAGCAATGATCCTAGAGGAGCAATTGTTGCTGCCATCAATCTGGGAAGAGTAATACAGCCATTTCCAAACAATTTGAAGTCCATCATTCCACAGTGATTTTATTTTTTGGGGCAAAAGTGAAAAAACAGTATTTTATTTATTTATTTAACACTTTCGAATGAATCTAAATAATTAAGATCAATGAATAATTTGATGTAACAGAAAATGCTGGATTTGCTTATTTAAAATCAGCAGTGGAGACTTCAGAGGATTTGAAAAAGGTTTCATTGATGTCAAATACTAAATGGTATTTAATATAAATCCACTTTAGCAATTTAGACAACTAATACATTATTTACAGGCCTCAATTTTTACTTGAAGGGAAGTAAGAATAGCAATAGATCACCTATAGATGAAAAAAAATTAACATGTTTGAAATGCACTTTTAATAGTTTATTAAATAATAGCTGCACAGTGAAGGAAGACTCGCTCAGTCACTGGTCGCCACTTACTGGTGTAACATACAGAAAGACTACATTTACATTTTCTATATAAAATACTTGTTAACATACGATATTGCTAAACCACCAACAAACACAATAAAAGCAGTGGCGAAGAAAGAGATAATAAGGTGCTAGAAATGATAATAAAATAATGATAACGATAAGCAAACACTGAACTGCGTCTCCGAACGAGTCTTTTTGTGAACTGAATCAAAAGATTCGACTCACTGGGATGAATCATTCTGAATCTGAATCTCCCGCGGTCAGCGCGCACGGAAGCGGCTCCGCCCTGGCGTTTTCAGAGTGGGCGGGTCTTAGGGCGCTTTGAGACTTCTGATTGGTCGCGTTCCAGCCGCGCATGCTCAGTGACCCCACCGCCTCATTCTGTATTTACAGCTAGTGAAAATGGCCGCTACAGATGCTGCCGAGATTTCACAGAGATAAACAAAAACTACTTTCACACTCGACTAAATGAAACCGCTGCAACGCGAACGCTGTGAGGGAATATTGTATAACGCAAAACGGAGTTCATTTCGTTCCGTGCCGTCACTGAAGTGTTGTTTAACAGTGTAAGCGCTAATTTTAGCACAAGCTAATCGTGGGGAGCGCGCGCCTGTGTGTTCGGCTCGAGCAGAACCGGAGAGTCCAATGGCTGACCCGAGAAAAGTCCCGTTCGTTACGCTCGCCTCATTCAGCACCACACCGGCGGCGCCCGAGTCAAAGAAGCGCCGACGGGAGGACGAAGAGAATCAACCGAGTGCCGGTGTGACCGGCGGGGGGCTGTTCGGTACCGGGAAACCGGCATCGGATCCCGGCGAACCCAAACCCACCGTCCGCCTCAACCTGAGCCTGTCAGAACCGAGCGAACAGCGATCAGCCGAGTTCCACTACAGCGAGCTGGTCCAGTCCAACCTGCAGGTGGGTCAGCGGTAACGGTTGTGGGTTCGAACCCAAGAGAACCGAACATGTCCTAATGTACTGTGAGATACTTTAGAAAACACTTTTTTTTTTTTTTTTAGTTCCGGTGTTGGGGGTAACACATTACAAGTAACGCGAGTTACGTAATCAGATTACTTTTTTCAAGTTACTAGTAAATAACGCATTACTTTTAAATTTACAAGAAAATATCGGAGTTACTTTTTCAGATAAGTAACGCCAGTTATTTTGTTTTCTCATGTATTGACTGACAGCTCTCCTGTCCCCATGTTTAGAGAAATCCGGAGTAAATACAGAGGCGTGTGAACGTGATGTTGCTGTAGATCTAGACGAAATGTGAACATGTATTTATTCATCACACTCGCACAAAAACAGATTCAGTATTACAGTAGCTGCTTAAACTGTTCCTGCAATGATGTTTAATTACTAGGGGTGGGAATCACCAGAGGCCTCACGATACGATATTATCACGATGCTTGTGTCACGATACAATATCACCAGAGGCCTCACGATACGATATTATCACGATACTTGTGTCACGATACAATATCACCAGAGGCTCTCACGATCGATATTATCCGAGACTTGTCACGATACCAATAGGTCCTTTCGCACCGCTTTGGTTCCAGAACTAAATGTACAGTACTAAAGTACTGGGACGATTTTGCGCGAACTATTTCCCAGTACCATTTAAAGGGTTGCATTCGCACCGACAGTGTGTACTAGGAAGTGACGTAAGCCGGTTTTTCGGGGGGGGGAAGCGAGTCATTTGTGCGCAAGGTTCAACAACAGAAACAAAGAAGAACAAATTAACAGGAGGATGGAGGACGCTGTGTTCGGAGCTGTGTTTTTGTTGTGTCTCGCGGGTTTCATAATAATGGACATGGAAAGTCGACGTATACGTTAAAGCGATTGAAAGAACGGAAAGGCGGACTAAGAATCTCCAACGACAACTGACAGTGCTACATTTATGACAGTCCGTCCATCTATCGCTGTTCTCCATACTGGCGAAATAAGTTGACACAATGTTTACAGTATGTTTACACTGTGTTTTAAATCATGGCGGGTGAGGGCGTTTTCATACGCGTTTGGCCAATCAGTGTCTACTTATGTCCCGATTAGTACCAGTTGTGCCAGTTAGACCCTGCTCCGGAGTAGGAGCTAATTTAGTTCTCGAAAAAGAGTCGGTACTAAATATTGCCACCCGGCCGGCCGGTGCAACCGCGATAAGTGCGGTAGTTCCACACCTCCAGTTAGTTCTGGTACTATGAAAAGTTTCCTGCGGTGCGAAAGGCCCTATTATCACCAGAGGTCTCACGATACGATATTATCACGATACTTGTGTCACGATAAAATATCACCAGAATTCTCACGATACGATGTTATCACGATACTTGTGTCACGATAAAATATCACCAGAGGTCTCACGATACGATGTTATCACGATACTTGTCACGATACAATATCACCAGAGGCCTCACGATACGATACTTGTGTCACGATACAATATCACCAGAGGTCTCACGATACGATGTTATCACGATACTTGTGTCACGATAAAATATCACCAGAGGTCTCACGATACGATGTTATCACGATACTTGTCACGATACAATATCACCAGAGGTCTCACGATACGATATTATCACGATACTTGTGTCACGATACAATATCACCAGAGGTCTCACAATACAATATTATCACGATACTTGTCACGATACAATATCACCAGAGGCCTCACGATACGATACTTGTGTCACGATACAATATCACCAGAGGCCTCACGATACGATATTATCACGATACTTGTGTCACGATACAATATCACCAGAGGTCTCACGATACGATGTCATCACGATACTTGTGTCACGATACAATATCACCTGAGGTCTCACGATACGATGTTATCACGATACTTGTCACGATACAATATCGCCAGAGGTCTCACGATACTTGTGTCACGATACAATATCACCTGAGGTCTCACGATACGATGTTATCACGATACTTGTCACGATACAATATCACCAGAGGTCTCACGATACGATGTCATCACGATACTTGTGTCACGATACAATATCACCAGAGGTCTCACGATACGATGTCATCAATATCACCAGAGGTCTCACGATACGATGTCATCACGATACTTGTGTCACGATACAATATCACCAGAGGTCTCACGATACGAATTTAACGAACTTGGTCACGATACAATATCACACCGCCCCCCCCCCCCCCCCCCCCCCTTCCGAGGTCTCGGCGATACGATGTCATCAGCATACTTGTGTCACGATACAATATCGCCAGAGGTCTCACGATACTTGTGTCACGATACAATATCACCAGAGGTCTCACGATACGATGTCATCACGATACTTGTGTCACGATACAATATCACCAGAGGTCTCACGATACGATGTTGTCACGATACAATATCACCAGAGGTCTCACGATACGATGTCATCACGATACTTGTGTCATGATACAATATCACCAGAGGTCTCACGATACTTGTCACGATACAATATCACCAGAGGCCTCACGATACGATACTTGTGTCACGATACAATATCACCAGAGGTCTCACGATACGATGTCATCACGATACTTGTGTCACGATACAATATCACCAGAGGTCTCACGATACGATGTCATCACGATACTTGTGTCACGATACAATATCACCAGAGGTCTCACAATACAATATTATCACGATACTTGTGTCACGATAAAATATCACCAGAGGTCTCACGATACGATATTATCACGATACTTGTGTCACGATACAATATCACCAGAGGTCTCACGATACGATATTGTCACGATACAATATCACCAGAGGTCTCGCGATACGATGTCATCACGATACTTGTGTCATGATACAATATCACCAGAGGTCTCACGATACGATGTTATCACGATACTTGTGTCATGATACAATATCACCAGAGGTCTCACGATACGATGTTATCACGATACTTGTGTCATGATACAATATCACCAGAGGTCTCACGATACGATATTATCACGATACTCGTGTCACGATACAATAACCAGAGGTCTCCGATACGATATTATCACGATACTGTGTCACGATACAATATCACCAGAGGTCTCACGATACGATGTTATCACGATACTTGTGTCACGATACAATATCACCAGAGGTCTCACGATACAATATTATATGTAGCCTATATTTTTAGTGCATCCATACTTGCATCCCCTCCTTGTTTACAAATCCGAAGTAAGTCCATACATCAGATTTAAACGCGGACGGGGCTTTCCTGATAACTTTCCGAGATGCCGCCCTATTTATTTTACTAAAAAAAAAAAATAATCCAAAATAGTGCTTTTCCACTGCGTGGTACGACTCGACTTGGTTTGCATTTCCTCTGCAGGTCAGTACCGCTTTAGAGCGGGTGGGATTATTCGCATGTCGTTATAGTTGCGCCGCCTCTACTACCACGACTCCTAAATAGGGATGGGCGATATCTTATCGTTTGCGATATACCGGTAAAAATTCTCCCCATGATAAGAATTAGTCTTCCTGCGATAATAACGATAAAGTCTAGTTGTTGACATATTTCTGTGTGCGACAGTGCGGAGCGACATCACGGAAAGCGGACGTGAAATTGAGGAGTAGCAGCCTATATCGCTAAATGAGGAGCTTGAGATCCTTTTACAATCTGTAACTGGTTTGTTTAGGGCTGTACAGTGCACAAAAAAATTGGTCTGAATAAATGTACTACAGTAGCACGTGTGCGATACAGTTTTGCATGTGTATGAGCCTGTTTACAAAACTGTTATCCAACAAAGATATAATTTATTGACATACTTTTTCTCCAAATAAACTTAATAACATAGTTGAGTGTTTGAAATAACTCCTTTCTGTGACCAGACGTGGTTTCATATTACAAAACGATAGTATTATATACAGTGATAAAGGCCATGTCGATTAACATTGCATTATAAATATACTTTCCTTATAAAAATACCCAAGATTGAAGAACACAGATAAACCTTATATTTTGTGCAGTCGTATGTTTATTTTCCTCAAATTTCATCAGTTAAAATGTCTCTACCTCCTTGTGCATTTTAATCAGCAATAACTGAACACCTTCCTGGAGCATGGTCAGTAGTATTTCTTCTGCTTTGGATATGTGGAGTTTCTGTGCAAGACCGCCCTCCGGCTTCTAGTATGAATTAAACAGTCTTTACATTACGTGTGAACTCATTAACCTCTTAAGACCCCGCAAAACATTTTAGGATTTTTAATTTTTTTTTATGTCATTACATTGTTTAGAGCATTCAAAAAAAAAATTACAATTATATTTCATAAGTTATGCTACGTCCTTGGTAGAGGACATCGGGACTCAATTTCTTAAAAAAATAAAATAAAAAGACTGCATGCGCCTGCATAGGCAACATTTTTTTTGGTGTAAATCACCAATAACTTTTTGGGTTTCAGGATTTTTTTAACCAAAATTTGTATAAAGATTATTCTCAACTATGTTATGAAAGATATTTTTAAAGAACATTTTTTCTTTATGCAAGATGTGTGTAAAATGGCCACAAACAGGCTTTCTCATTATATATAATGTATCTATAAACTAAATCTAATTTGCATATTAATGTGTTTTTGGGGCAACCTGTAATGGAAAAAAAAGAAGTGTAATATTGAGAGTAATAATTGACAAGATTTTCATAATAATATATAATATTTCATAGGAATATTGAAATATATTTTCTTTCCCTATTCATTTGTTGTGTCTCCCAAAATGCGTTATAAACATGCTTTTAGTCCCGGTGTCCTCATATGAGGACATGTATGAAATCAACGTCCTGTTTCATAACGTTATATTTTGATTTGAAACCCCATAACATTTTCCTGAGATGTTGATTTATGACACACAGTTTAAAAATTAGTCAGATCTAAATGATAATTACAAAATATTATCAAATTTCCATAAATTTCCATAAGTGTCAATAAATAAATATCAGACATTTTTGAAGACCAAGAAGAGGGAGTGGTCATGGTGAAACATCCAAACATTTAGTATCTCTGAAAAGCCCTGAATGTGCTCTGTACAGGACATCCAGACTGTGGCATGTATAGTCTCAGAGAAATTCACTACAATATAATGTCCTCATATGAGGATGCAGGGTCTCAGGAGGTTAATGCTCACCCTATGTTGAGTAAAAATAGGAAAGATAATACTTTTCTTAAAAGAAACAGGATTCCCTGAATTATCGTCATTGATATCGTTATCGTAATAAATACCAGAAATATCGTGAGATATTTTTAAGCCCATATCGCCATCTACTCCTGAAAAACTTTTTCATTCCGTGTCGCTCCATCAAGCTCTCGCTGGATCTGCTCCTCTGCTATCAACGAGAGGAACGTCTGTTCTTCCGCAACAGACAACAAAACTTTTTGGTTGTTAAAAAAAGTGAGCTGGTTCGAAACAGTTGCAATCGATCCTTCGCTGGCTGTGCTGATTTAAATCTAGCGGTTCTTTTGTGTTTGTGGCCGTGATCAGCAGAGTTTACACGTCACGTTTTGGTAACGGTACGGTTCACTTGGAACCCCAACCGAGGTGGTACTAAAAATGTATCAGGTACTGTACCCAGTGGAAACCCCACAAAAGTGAACCGTACCGAGCCGTACTGTGCCATGCAGTGGAAAAGCGCCATAACTTACTGCATGCTGAAGGTGACCTAGCTGACCTCACCAGAAAAAACTCAAAACCACCATCTAGCGGGTTGTAAAGAAATTAATTTTATTATTCTACCAAATAGTATAATAAAATATCGATACTTGGCGTCCGTGTATCGATACAGTATTGCCGCGGAAAATATATCGCGATACTATGCTGTATCGATCTTTTCCCCCACCCCTAATGTATACCCACCATATCCTGCTAAAATAACATCGCACTGGACAAAAATATTAGCATGCTGTTAAGCTTGCTTAAACAAGAAAAAGAATTTTCTAAAATATGAAATAAATGTCATAGAAAGCATTCAATTGACCTGTCTCATACATATCGACACATTGTTACAACACTAATTTTATTTTTTTAAATAAATTATAAGTGAACTGTTTGTATTTCTTGAAATTTGCTTCAATTAATGTTTTGCAAGATAGAACCTTATAATTTCAAGTGGAAAATTACTTTTTAGAATTAGAAGTTTCTATCTGCATTTGACCTGTTCCAAAAAATCCATTTACAAATTCGAGAGGATTTTGATATTGTACATTTAGAATACATGCATGAAAGAGACTTGTTCCCCATATCACTTTTGGTATATGGAATGCAAAAACTTTGAAGCTCAATATCACAAAACTGCTCAGAATGCAGATAGAACCTTATAATTCCAAGGTGACAAAACTTATCTTAATGTTTAATTCCATTGTTTAACCTGTTATTGTAGCTGCTGACCTTCATGACAACCATACTAATAAGATAAGACTTAGATAAAAACAACATTGTATTCTTTTTGTTCTGAAGAGAGAGAAATGCGGCAAGGGATGAGGAAGTAACGCAAAAGTAACATAACGCACTACTTTCCATAAAAAGTAACTAAATAGTTAAAGGCACTCCTGTGCAATAATCATGCTGTTTAATCAGTATCTTGATATGCCACACCTGTGAAGTGGAAGGATTATCTCGGCAAAGGAGAAGTGCACACTAACACAGATTTAGACAGATTTATAAACAATATTTGAGAGAAATAGGCCTTATGTATACATAGAAAAAGTCTTAGATCCTTGAGTTCAGCTCATTAAAAATGGTAGCAAAAACAAAAGTGTTGCGTTTATAATTTAGTTCAGTGTATATAGTATTTTTTAGAACGTAACACAATATTGTAATCGTAACTTTCACCAACACTGTTTAGAACTTTACGTTAATAACAGCAGTTCACAGACTGACATGCAGACAAGTGTGTGGTTTAGTGGTTTGTAAGTACTCTGCGCTGTGCAAAAATCTGCATTTGAACAGTAAATAGCAAATACTTAAAATAATAACAGAACAGTAGCTGATTCAGTAGTGCCAGATTGTCATAGCAAAGTCATTATTACCTCCTCTCTTAGGTTCACGAAACGTTCGTCCATAAAATGCATTGGTGTTCTGTTTTAAGTAATCTTAAAGATTCCTAAATGAAACTACTTTCGGAAGGCCAAATAAAGTGCTTTGCTTTCGCCTAGAAACACACAGCGTTCTCCCTGACATGCTGCTTCAACACTAACTGCAGTTACTGAAACAAGCCTTCTTTCTTTGCGTGCACATATGGGCCGCATTATGCAAATATTTTCTTACATAGTGAGGTAGATATGTGGGGGCATGTAAGAAACGAGCCGTTTTAGGGGGGCGTGGACAAGTCTTAAATTTGATAAAGAATATCTCTTTGGTTTGAGACTTTAATCTTTGCGACTTTACGGATCTTCTGTATGCACAATCAGCTTGTAACACTCCAAGAGAAAGAAAAACTTGAAATCGCATAATATGACCCCTTTAAGGTCAAACGCAGACTCTTCCAGGAGAACCGAACCTGAAGTAAATATACTGCAGGATACTTTAGGTGAAACTTTTTTTTTTAAATGCAATACTTTTCTTTAACAATAGTAGTATCCTACACTGACATTAGTGGGTGGTTCAGTTGTTATTGAATATCTGAGCTGAAAAGGTTGTAGGCTCAACCCCATTTTCTCCATAATAAGAGAATCTGTCATAAATGTAAAAAGAAGTATCAGTTAATTTAGTGTAAAATAGTTACTGCATCAGTAGTAATGACGGGTGGTGTAGTGTTTGAGATTGAGACGGTATTGCTAAAGGTTGTATTGCTACCTCAGTTGCATGATGCTTTTATTTACGGTCTCTCCTCATTTTTAAGATAAGAACACAATTTTTGACTGTTTATTTATTGGTCAGGTGATATTTGGTTTGATTTTAGCTTGACAGATCTGGTGTTTTATTAATTTTATGTCAGTACAAAATGTAGTGGCAGCCCTGTTATTAAATGTTTTCTATTTTTGGTATTGTATTGTAAAATTCATGTTGGTTTAATATTAGCAATTTTGTGTAGATTGCTGCATGCACAAAAACAACTTTAGTGTGGCAATTTTCAGAAAGTAACATGAGTAACATCAAATATTCCACTTGAAACAAGTAGTTTAAATGTAAAGATTTTTAAAATAGCAATTTAAAAGATAAAAAGTACACTGAAAAGCCTGTACAAACATTGCACTTGAAATGCGTGCATATTGCACATTAATGAGAGTTATTTATATTTAAGCTGATCATTAGTTGGAATGATTAAACAAAAATCCATGACAGTGTCTGTTCGCATTTGGGACTATAAATGAGTTAATTTTGTTTGCTCCTAAAGGTGAGGAAGGTTCCTCAGGGTCTCACTCCAGCTCTGGACCCCAGCGACCCGTTTGCAGATGAAGACAAAGAGCGGCAAGAAGTCGAGGATCCTAGCTGTGCCTATGTCTTGCAGACTAGACTTAGAGACGGCAGTCAAGTCATGCTATTAGAGGTTCTATTCCCGCCAGTGATGCTGTGTGTCCCGTTTGTCTGCATTGCAACGCTCGTCCATACACTGTGCCGTTGTCCACCGACTTTGTCCTTGGACCCACCACCAGACTTCCTGTACCCAGTCTTCTCGCATTCCTATGTTAAAGAAATATTATAATGTGTTATTGACTTTACATTGAGTTTAGTGCGTTATCGTCTCAGGGATGCACTGTTAAGAAGAAGAGACGAGACCGGATGCAGGATCTCATTGATATCGGTTACGGCTACGATGAAACGGATCCGTTTATCGACAACTCTGAGGCCGTGAGTATGAGAGGGCGCTTCATTGATCCTCACGGACAAATTCACTGCTGACTGCCTCCCGAAATGCTCTCAATCACCGGGTTGTGCCGATAGACGATAGTATCATCTATCGAAAATAGCAGATGTTTAAACCACAATAGTTATGATTAGCCTATGACAAGTACAGAGAGTCTCTCTCTTGCCCCCACACACCCATGCACAATAATATCATGCATTGGCGATCTCACAGGCTGGCGATATGGAAAATTAGCATATCACCCAACACTAATTAACACTAACACGTCATCTCCCAAATGACAAAAAACTACTTTGAAAATTATGCATATGTGAAAATGTGTATTAAAGTGTTTTTCTCAAAAATGTATGACTGTATGGATTATATATTTCACTCTGCACATTGATGCAGGTTCACTTTAATGTGCAATTGTGCGCAGTGTTTTTTTTTTTTACCATAGGAACAATAATTTGGATCTCCGAATCATTAGCATTCAAAATGTTTCGAAAACCTGAATGTTGTCAAATTGGCATGAAGCATGAGTATATGCAGAAATGTTTTTTCTGATGAGTTATGAATGTGGTAGACAGGCATATTTCAATCTTCAGATTGTCCCATGGCTGTTGTGTCTAGACAGTATGACGAGCTCGTTCCAGCCGTCTCTGACCACTAAAGCTGGGCGGTTTCTACATCATTTAACAACGCACTCTTGCAGTGTCAGGCGCTGCGTCTGATCCGAGGGAGGAAGAGGAAGAAAAGACGCCAAACCACTTCAAGGTGATCAATCTTCCTCACGTGCAGCCTCATCCTCCTGTTATAGCAGACAGGACACATATATAGAGAGCAAATAATATGTTTACTCAGTGCTAATTTATGATCGGTTTGCACATTTAATCAAAAACATTAATGGCAACATGCCTAGTATTTTGACTATTAAAACCATTGAATAATGAAATCACAATGTGACCCTGACCCCCACCAGTCATAAGGGGTCAATTTTAGTGAAATTGAGATTATACATCACTGCAAACGCGAAATAAATAAGCTTTTCCATTGCTGTATGGTTTGTTGGGCTACAATATTTGAAAATCTGGATCTGAGGGTGCAAAAAAATCTAAATTTTAAGAAAATCATCTTTAAAGTTGTCCAAAAAAGTCCTTAGCAATGCATAGTACTAATTATAATAATTATTTTTTATATATTTATGGTAGGAAATTTACAAAAAATATCTTCATGGAACATGATCTTTACTTAAGGTCCTAATGATTTTTGGCCATTTAAAAGAAAAATCGAAAATTTTGACCCATACAATGTATTTATTGTTGGCTATTGCTACAAATATAACCGTGCTACTTATGACTGCTTTTGTGCTCCAGGGTCACATATATAACAAATACTAATTTCCCCACATTCGTTAAGAATGTTCACTGAAGCATTGGGCAGGGACACCACCAAACATACTAGCGCTGAGGAAAGCTAACTGTGGCGTTGCCTTGCATTGTCTCGCATCGCCTGCGTCGGGGCAAAAAAAGTTGCACTTAAACACAGGAAAGACTACAGCCAACAGCCAGCTAGCGTGTATGCTCTGCTCCTGCGTGAGAGATCATCACTGTCCCATGCCAGCAGGTGGCAGTAGTCTGCGTTCGGCATTCAAACAGGGAAACCGTTAGAACTGTGAACATACAAAACAAGCAACGCTTTCGCCGTATTTTAAACTAGGGCTGGGTTTTGACACAAATTTCACAATTCGATTCGATTATACTTCACAAGCTTGCAATTCGATTCCGATTTAATTCGATTAGATTCAATATAAATTATTTTGGATATAAATCATGTACAGGACATGGCAAATTTTCTCAAGGAAAAAACAAATCTCAACTAATGCTGTAAAATATCTATAGGGTTGCAAAGGGGGTGAAAATTTCACGCGAACTTTCCAAACAACCCGGAATATTCCAAAAAAAAAAGCTGGAACACTTCTGGAATGTTTACGAAATTGATGGAATTTTCCACCTTTTTAAAACCCTAAAATATACCTCAATAACTTTATGGAAGGTTGAAATTTGCTGATTTGTATACAAACACTTAAAATATACTCAAAGTTTTTGTAATATTAGTTATAATACTAACTTTAACTTTAAATTGCATAATTATATTTCTAATCCAATTCGTTTTTTGAAATATAAACATTTAAATGGTGGTTGTCACAAAAACTTGGAGTTATTCAAACATAAATTAAACATTGAACAGTAAAATGTATAATGAATATGTCATATGGTGCATATTTAGCAAAATGCTCCACTCTTAGAGTTCATTTCTCTAGCTCAGAGGTCCCCAACCACGGGTCGTGACCCACTACCGGGCCGTGGAAGAATTGCTACCGAGTCGCAAAAAACGTTTGCCACAAAAGCTTCCTTCAATGAAAAGCTTATTTATTCAGCTTGCAGATGATGTATAAATCTCAATTCACCAAAATTGACCCTTATGACGGTTTTTGTGGTCTGGTCCAGGGTCTCACATGTAGAGATGACCGTTATTTATATATTTATAGATTGTTCTATCTGTATTTTCGTTGTATGAAATTGATATTCAGATGTATAGCAATTTGACGAGTTCTTGTTAATTAGTAAATGATTGGAGTGTTCTGATCTGTCATATAGGGGGGTTAAATGGAGCAAGTTGATCCGTGCAACAGACCACACCTTCGGCCACGCTTGCTGCTTGCAGATTAATTTGCAGTTTACCATTCAAGCAATTTTCAACCCACAAGAAGAAACGAAAAGGGAAACTCAAATCTGTTACTTTCACAAGCGCTCTGTTCTGCACACAAGCCAAAGCTATTTTTTTTCTTTTGTGTTTCTTGCTTAAGTCTGGGCGGTATACCGGTTCATACAGAATACCGTTTTTTATTTTTGTTATGATATGAATTTTAAAATACCGCAATACCGGTGTACGTCACTTAAACAAAGTTCGGAACGCGACACTGTTTGAAAGGGGTCCATTTCACTGTTGCACTGTGGTGAGGGACCAGCTGTATGTGTTACTAAGCGTGAAAAATCCGAAACTGAAGCTGTAGAACTAATAAAACATGATGACACAGAAGATCTCATCCACAATATCCACACTGACCGCCACAAATATCCACCGCCCCCTGCCATCAGCTCCTGCGTCTCTCACACACGAGCATGACTTTAGCACTAGATTTAGGAACTCAGACACTTTTAGCGGCTTTTTTCCATAGAATGCTCATACTGACAAACCTAGCAACTTTTCTGGATAAACCTTACCTATGGTTCAGTTGGAAGATTTCGCCAGTGCTGTCCCGCGAACGCGAGGTCTGACTTTCCCGGAGAAGTGTCGTCTCTCTCGGCGTCTGTTCTGTGCAGTGAGCGGCATTCAGTTGGCCGCACCGCAGCCGACTCCTCAATAAATGAGTACAAATCAGCGTTTCCTAGCACCTGTCGCTTAATGATTGTTTGGAATTATAAATATGAGAGTAGTTCATCTGTTAATATCACATGCACTTTTTTTTTTAGTTTGTTACTCAGACAAAAAAAGTAATATAGCCAAAACAAACCGCATAGCCGCTCTTTAGTGTAGAAGCATGTTGATTTTATCAGACGATGCCACGATTATAAATGAGAGTGACTCCTGGTTAACATGTATTAAAAGGGGTCGTGTTTAGTCACTATTTAGTGTGGTATTTTTTGACAATATTCACTCCTCATGACAGTAAAATAGGGTATTTTAAGTCAATATACTGCAGTATTTCCTTTCTCAATCAGTAGAAAATATGGTTAAAATATGTTTAACACCCGGTCATGCATGAAAAAACAAATACCGTCATGTACCGTGAAACCTGTATAATTTTGAAAAATACCGTGACAAATTTTTGGTCATACCGCCCAGCACATTCTTGTAATCTGAAAAAATCATACGATTTGTGACAAGTCCCAACCCCCCCCCCCCCCAACACGTAACCAGTCTGTTGTGTAAAAAAGGTTGGAGATCCCTGCTCTAGTTGACTAATGAGTTCATGGTCATGGAGTATGTTTTTCTGTGGTAAATCTGATGTTACGTGACATTGTTTACAAGCTGTTGTCGTTTTGGATGGGAGGCGCGCTACAATGTTCCATTCATTATCTGACAGGCGACTGACTAATCGATTGTTAGGATTTAAGAATCGATATCGTTTCTTAAAATGAGAATCGATTAAAATCGAGAAAGCGATATATATTTTTTACTATATTTTTTTACGGACTCATTACTGATGGATTTGTGTAGCTTTGATCAATCATGTCTGCTAAGATGCAGATGGCACTGGCTTTGTCAGCCCTCTGTCGTTGTGTTGTGGTTAAAGAAAGAAAGAAGCGGGTAGAATGACAACAAGTGTCTGTGCTTTCCCTCTTTTCTCCGTCATTGGTTTGTCAGTTCAGTTTTTTTCCTTGTGCGCTCATTCGCTAAGCTCAATCGCCAGAGTTAATTTTTTCGCCGACTGTCGATTCGACTTTTGCAGATTCAATCGGCTGAAAAACAGCTGACGGCGTCCGACTAGAGCCAAAAACTAAAGCCGCCTAACGCCCAGAAACGGCCCGACCGTCGGCTCGGTGTGTCACGGGCTTTAGCTTTAATATCTAAGCAGCAGTAGCTGAACTGATTTTTATTGTTTGTATTTCTATAATATAATCATAATAAAAAAATTTTTTTACATTGATATTTAAGCCGGAGCAAATAGGGATGCGCAGTATATTGGTGCAATATCAGTTACACTTTTTTATTTACCAATATTGGACATTATTGAATATCTATCAGCTGTTATTGGATATTTAATTGTTTCAACTCATTTTAAATTAATCTATCACTAATTTAATGGGCTAACGGAGTGTCACAATCGAACAAATGGCTCCAATAGATCTTTTTGTTTGAATGAATCTACAACTTACAGCTCAACCAGAGTTGCCCAACTCTTGAACGATTGGTTGTGATTTAGGTTTTAGATTAACTAAAAAGGGTTGGCTCATAAGATTCAATATAATCGGATTCATGAACAAATGAGCTGGTTCTTTACGCTGATTCAAAAGAATACAGTACAACCGGCAGTCTAATTGTCTAATGGATGTTTTTTAGTCAGTTCTTTTTAGTCAATTAAAAACATACAATGTTAAATCCAATTCCTGAATAAATGATTCTAATCATCCATTTATAAAAACCTACAGTGCAACCTGTGTAGTCCAGTTCCCAAACAAAATACTCAAAATACAGTACTCAACACAATCAGTGTAGTCCAATTTTTTTTATTGAATCCAGAATTCAACAGTCTGGGTAGTGTAAGTGTCTTAATGAACTCTTACCCCTGGTTTCACAGACGAGGCTTAAGCCTAGTCCTAGACTAAAATTTAAGTTTGAGCTGTTTCAACTGAAAGAAACTTGCACTGATTGATCTTAAAATATATCAATGCCTTTGTTTTGTCTCAAGAGCGACACCAGTAATGTTTTTTTTAAGGCACATTTATAAAAATGACTTAAATGTCCTAATTGAACTATGGCCTAATCCTGGCTTAGTCTAAGCCCGGTCTGTGAAACCAGGCCTATATTTAGGAAATTTCTTGTAAGTGATTAAAAAAAACTACAGGCACAGCGTAAACGAGTTGTCCAATTCATGAACAAATGACTCTTATGAGTCAGTTATTTTTAGTGAATCAAAAACATATAGCACAAACAGTGTAGTCTGATTCCTGAACAAATTACTCTTATAAGCCAGTTCTTTTTGGTGAATCAAAACCATACAGCACAAACAGTAAGTCTCAAACAAATGGCTCCCGAACTAATGAATCTTATATGTGGGTTGATTTTAGAGAATCTAAACATACAACTCAACCAGTGTTGCCAGACTTCTGAACGATTGGCTGTTATGAGACGATTGAAGCACAACCAGTGTGGATCGATTCCTGAAATGACTCTAATGAGTTAGTTCTGTCTAGTGAATCAAACACAGCTTCACATCA